>JAJAQA010000014.1:2714667-2764667 GCA_021464565.1 Rutilus rutilus | reverse complement strand
TATATAGCCTATACAAAATAATTATACACAGTACACACACATTTATATTATGTAATCACAAACCTTTATTTTGGATGTGATTAATCGTTGCCCAGCACTAAACTAAGAAAGAGAGAGAGGGATGGATAGAGCTGAATGTATTAAACATCAGTGTTAATAACTCGTTTTTGTTCTTCAGACACGGAAGATTCCTCAAGTCATGTAAGTGCTGTTCACCAGGGTAACTCCACCAGGTAGTCATTTTAATATTTATTAAAGGATAATTCCGGTATTTAGCACTTTGAGTCTCTTTTCTGATTTGTTTTGGATGAACTAGAGTGGACACAGAAATGTTGACGATGGGTTAGAGCTGGGCGATTTTCCCCCCTAAAAAAATCTGAGATTTTTTTTATAAAAAACTAGATTTACGATTCGATTCGATTCCAGCGTGCTACGGAAACCCTGAAGGAAGATTTGGCGAATGCAAAATGTATTGTACGTTGAAGAGGGGGAGAAAAAAAAAATGATTTTTTGAAAATATGAATCGATTTGACCTACCAACTCAATTTTTATATCAAATCGATTTTTCCCCCAGCCCTACGATGGGTCCTGTCTCGACTTTTTGACTCGTTTATAATCGCCTTTGACTGCTTCAGAGTGGCTGGCTACCACATGCACGAACATGTCCTTAAATTAAAACAACCCTCAACGTTCGTTTTCAAAACGGTTAGTGGTTTCACAGTGGTTAGTGGTGTTCGTTGATGATTAAAAACAAGTAGCGTAGCGAAATACAGTTTCTGTCTTGTTTTATTTGGCATTTTGTAAAATCCCATTGATTTCTGTTGGAGGACTCATTGCCATAGAGCTCATTGCTCGTTGATATTACTGCGCTTCAGACTCAAATATCCAAATATCGAGCGGAAGTTTACACGCGGTTGTGAGGTATCTGAAAAAAAATTGTTCCACTATAGCAAATAACACGGATTGAAATCATACATTGCGCCGATATATTTGTTTTTAATCATCAACGAACCCCACTAACCACTCGGTGAGTTGCACAGTTTTGAAAATGAACGTTAAGGGCTGTTTTAAGGACATGTTTGTGCATGCCCGTAGTCAGTCACTCTGAAGCGGTCAAAGGCGATTCTAAACGAGTCAAAAAGTCGAGACAGGACTCATCGTCAAAATTTCTGTGTCCACCACTCTAGTTCATCCAAAACAAACCAGAAAAGAGACTAAGTGCTAAATACCGGAATTATCCTTTAACTCAGGTCAAATCCACAGTAATCATCACATCTTCACACCGGACCTGTCATTGTAAACGTGGAGACCAGACGTTTTAAACAGATGTACGGCGAATGAATCTTAGCAAAATGTCACGAATGCCATAAATGTCTTGTGGCCTTTAAAAGTTAATTCTCAAAGCTCAGTAAGAAAAAGACAACCGGAGGAAAGATAGAGGGATGAAAGAGCCGTTTGCACCTCGGGTCGTGGAACAACTGCAGCGTGTGTGTGTGTGCGCATGTGTGCTTCATATTTGTAGTGACCTTAGCCCTCAAAATATGATCGAAATGCTTATTTGGACAGTTGTGTTTTTCGGACAGATGCTCGGGTCCCTCGATAAGCGCTATTTTCAGACGTTTGCAGCCAGACGTTTCTAACATTTGTCTCCAGTCCAACACATGAGCATTTAACTGGGCGTGTTATTTTGCTGTGTCGACATTTCTGTATGATTTCATATCCAGCACACTAATAATTGGGTGGATAGGATTCACTTTGAAACAATTTGCACTCGGACATTGAATTTAATGCACATTTTTTAAAGTAAGAAAAATTGTAACAGTATTGTCTTATAAAACGTAGTCCAGTTGTCTTTGTTTTATTTACAACTTCGAAAATATTATTTTTACAGTGCAATATTATTTATAAACATATAACATTAAGGCCCTTATAAACTCACACGGACAAGTTATTTTCCTTTCTTTGCTTAGGGATAGTGTTCACAAAACTCACGGTTCAGATCATATTACGGTTTCTGAGTCAATATTTCGCATCAGCAAGAAAAATAAATAAATGGGGGGAAAGTAAAAAATAAGAACTAATTACGTAACTAATTACAAGCATAGATAAATACAATATAACGATGTTACAAATAAAGTAAGGTCTAACTGTAGTATTCAGGGACAGACATGTAATAATTGGGCCTGAATGTAAAATAACACTATATAGTGTTCACTATAGAAAAAGAAAACTTTCCGGAAAGTTTGCATTGGAAAAGCAGGTTCGAATCCCACAAACAACCTCCAAATGACTTCATTTTGACTTGTTTTTGTTCGGCGTGCAACTAAGATTTATCAGTTGTGTTTGCCAAGTCAGTCACTTTCACAAATCAACACAAAAGCCTTCATAATCTTGCATCTAATGTCATTTTTGTCTCCTCTGATGTCACCTAGACTCTTGTGTAATATTAACTATAGCAAACTTTTAGCTCCGACTCCATGCAAATTGACACGTTTCACACAGTTGCAGGTGAACGGAGAAATCAGCTGATCTCGTTCTCTCATGACTTTGCTTTTACGAACCACAAATAATCTCATCCTCTGAGATTTGACGCAGCCTGACAGAGGCCAGCTTGTTAGAATACTGTAACAAAACTTTCTGGAAATGTGCGCATTAATTACTTCTCACTGCATCCTGTGGGATTACTGATTGACTTTCAAGTAATCCCCCACACACACACACACACACACACACACACACATTCTCTGTGTGACGGCTCCAGCGCCGAGTGACAGGAGAGATTCACTACGGCTCGATAAACACCCAAAGTCCTGAAGGGAGGCTCGTTTATATCAGCTATTCTGAGTTCAGCTTGTTTGGTCTGCAGACACTCATAAAATGCTGATTCATTTCCTTTCTTATTCATTACAACTATAACATTTTATGATCATGTTCATCTTGTGCATCGATGCTTCAATATTGTTTGTACCAAGAGTCACATGATCAATAGCCCCTTTCACACAATAATCCCAGTAAATTACCGTAAAATTATCAGAATGACTTACACATGGACGTACACATATATGCTGTACACACAAGCAACAACGTTCTGGTTTTTTACCATTAAGAGACACATTAATATTTACATTTTTACCATAAATTCACACATCAGCACCAAAATATTTTGTCCATAAAAGCCTCTTTTCCGTTCAGTGACACATGAAACTAATGCTTATACAATGTTCAGGATTATGCCGAAAGAGGCGTTCTGTACTGTAACATCTATATAGTATATAATTATGCTTTATAATCAAACTATCATAACAGAGTAATTTTAATAACCTCTTCTGTCGACATGATGCCGGTGAATCGCAGAACTGATGCAAACATCCACATCGCTATGATCAGATGCTTTCTGAACGGCTGTTTCTCAACGCTGTCATGCTGTTGTGTTTATTTTGTTATTGAAAGGAAATCACGCAGAACATATTTACATATTCATATAAACGTGGCTCTCAGCAGTGGACGGCGTTGTAAGGGTGGATGTCCTGCAGGGGTTCAGTCTGCAAGACTGCCGAATGACTAAAGAAACGTTATTAGCAAGATGGTAGAAAACTGTACATCTCTTGTCTATAACCACCCACTGCTACTTATACCAACTACGGAAATAAGCGCAGTTACAATAGCTTAATATGTGGGAGAGCGTTGCTATAGAGAGATACGATACTGAATTGCAATATGTAGGACTTCAAAGTCAATACCAAATCAAAACTACAGTAGTTAGGTTTAATGACAAAATACAGTGCTATGCATAAGTTTAGACACCCATGCTAAAGTTGACTAAAAAGAGGAATAAAAAATCATCTTTTGGAAATTGAACTTAATGCCTTAATTAAAAAATTAGGAAAAATCCAACCTTTAAGGACACCAATTTTCTTTGTGAATGAATAATGTATCGTACATAAATAAATGTTCTTCCTTAAAATACAGGGTGCATAAGTTTGGACACCCCTATGTTAAATTCCCATAGAGGCAGGCAGATTTTATTTTTAAAGGCCAGTTACTTCATGGATCCAGGATACTATGCATCCTGATAAAGTTCCCTTGGCCTTTGGAATTAAAATAGCCCCACATCATCACATAGCCTTCACCATACCTAGAGATTGGCATGGTTTTATTTCAGTTAGCCTAATAGCTGGTTTGATTTGCATTGAGAGATGATCTTATGGAAAGTACTCCATGCCAATCTCTAGGTATGGTGAAGGCTATGTGATACATTATTCATTCACAAAGAAAATTGGTGTCCTTAAAGGTTGGATTTTTCCAAAAAATTCCAAAAGTCAACTTTAGCATGGGTTTCTAAACTTATGCATAGCACTGTATGGTTATGGTTACACTTAGATGATAATAACTTATACCATTAATTGTACCCAGCATTTATGTAAAATGTTACCAGAGAGAGAGAGAGAGAGAGAGAGAGAGAAGGAAAAGAGAGAGAGAGAGAGAGAGAGAGAGAAGGAAAAGAGGAGGTAAAGAGAGAGAGAGAGAGAGAGAGAGAAGGAAAAGAGGAGGTAAAGAGAGAGAGAGAGAGAGAGAAGGAAAAGAGGAGGTAAAGAGAGAGAGCCCCAAGAAAAGAGGCAGAGCAACAGTTACAATCTTGTTGTATCCTTTCCGTGACCATGTGACTAAAACCCAAATGTGAGACGTTCAAACTGACCAGTCAGATAATTACAACTTCCCCCATTGTACTAAAGGTGTGCCAAGTTCACACATCTTGTCCTACAGGCCTTGATCACTATCGGCCCCTCTGAGTCTTTGGGAACTCCTAATGGTCATTGGTGGAAAGAGGGGGTGGAAAACAGTAAAGCAAATGTCTTTGTTCATTTCAAATATCTTGGATTATTTTCAATCCTACAGCGTCTGGATGCTAGTTAACATTGCAATATTTCAAACTTTTTTGATTTGATTAAAGTTTATTTAGAGCAAAAAAAATTAAATTATATATATATATATATATATATACACAATATACATAGATAAATTAACAGTTTATCTCCCATATATATATATATATACATATCTATACATATATATTACAAATAACTATACACATATATATGTGTATATGTACATATATACCTAAATACACATTCACACATATATACAAATTACAATTGTGATACACATATCCACATATATTATTTACATATACATATACATATACATATACATATATACTTTCTCAAAAGGTAGTGGAAAGAAATAGAACTTATTTGCTCCCGCTCCAATTCATTCCCTTATATTACACCATAAAGCTGCTGCCATTAACTGTTAAATTAATAATAATTTATTTAAAATTATAGTTTTTATTTCTAAGCAAAGAATGAAAAAGACCTTCGCTGTGAGAATATCAGGGTTTTGAATCACGTTCAGTCTCTTGTACGTTAGCTGCTGCTGCAGTTCACCTAACGGCCACCGGTGTCGCTATAACACGGGTTTCTGAATTCTACATAGAGCTTCTTTAAAGGGGTGGTTGATTATGATTTGACTTTTCTAACTTTAGTTAGTGTGTAATGTTGCTGTTTGAGCATAAACAACATCTGCAAAGTTACGACGCTCAAAGTTCAAAGCAAAGGGAGATATTTGGTTTTAAAGGGGTCATATAATGCCATTTTTGTACAAGCTAATATGATTCTTTAGGGTCTAAATTAAAAGTTTGTAATATACTTTAATTAAAAATTCTCATTAGTATTGTAAGAAAACACTCATTTTACCTGTTCAAAAACAGCTCTGTTTTCAGCACGCTGTTTAAGTGCATGTGTCTTTAAATGATAATGAGCTTTGCTCACCCCGCCCCTCTGTTCTGTGTGTACACCGTAACACAATAACCATAACGCGTTGTTCATTATAAACGTGGGATTATGAATTATATTGAGAACGTCGTATATAGAAAACATGCCGTAATGTACCCTGAGTGTAAACAGCCGCATTCATCGTGAAGCGTGCAGCAAGCGATTTGCAAAGATTAATATAAATATTAATATAAAGGTTAATAAAACGTTACACTCACTTCAGTTCTTCTGGAGGTTCAGCAGGAACACGAATAGTTGGTACCGATCCTTTTTTCAGGAGCAGCTTCTTAGCAAAACCAGCTTTATACTGACCTCGTTTGTAAAGCAGTCTGGTGTGTGAAATGATTCGCGCAAACATGAAAGCATTGACGTTGATCGTGGGGAATATTCCCTTCGAAAACAAACTCAGCCACTGCGTCTTCAGCGGTTCGGATTTAGGAACATCAAAATGATGCTGTGTTCCTTATTACACCCAAGAACAGAACACCACAATCGCTTAGACGCCATTCTGCTCATAGACAGTGCTCCAGCGTATCAACAATGACCGCACCGGTCCGCGCGGACTATGATTGACAGCTCGCTCACGAGCGAGGGCGGGTCTGTGTTGAAACGCTGCTGTCAATCAACAATCATGGGAGGGGCGTCGATTTTGTGACGTCACAAAATCGAACGGCTTCATTTGAGATGGGGAAAACATATAAGATAAAAAAAAAAAACACTGGATGGATTTTTATCATTTTATGATGGTTGTGTACAGGCACTAAAAAGTGTGAAGTCGAAGTCCACAGTAGTCGATTGTCGAGTTCACGCGCGTGATCATAGGTACTAAACCTATGCGCGTGAACTCGACAATCGACTACTTTGGACTTCAACCGAAAACAGGATGTAAACACAGGTATGAGCGCTGGCTGAATAAACATCATTTTTATATATATCTTTCACATCTACTGCAGTCAGATTCACCCGCGTTCACTCAGAAGGAATCACTCACATGACCTGTGCACTTGTAATGACACATCAAGGATGTTAAGAGGCTAAAAGCAGGTTTAAAACTTGCCCCATTGAAGTCAACAGGGTGCAAATTTTTAAAACGAGGATAACACGGTGTAGGCAACACCGATTTTTGTCGTTGTTCTCTGTACTGACAGCACTCCAAATGTACAAAAAAATGAGCTCAATGTTAAAATTGACCGGAGTTCTCCTTTAAGGACTACAACAAACGGCTGGTAGAGACTACAGGACATTCCTCCCGGGTTAGTGACATCACAAACCCTATAATTTACATAAACCCCGCCCCCGAAACACGATTTATAGATTATAGATGACTATAGATATACAATGACTAGAAGATAACTACACATAATAATAATAATAATAATAATAAATTTTATTTAGAAAAGCGCCTTTCAAGGTGCCCAAGGACACTACAAATTGGTATAGTCAAGGAAATACAAAGAACTACTAAAACACAATGCAGCTACATCCATGATTGAATTCACTGATAGTACGGACAGTACAATCAGATTGGGACATAGATTACATACAAGGAACATAAAATGCCAAGATGCAGAGGAAACATAAACACCCTCAAAGGGCATACAGGAGTACACTGAGCACAAGGTGAAGACCAAGTGTAGGAAAAAAAAAAAAACCAGGAAAAAAAAATTTTTTATAAATAAAAAGACAGTGCAAATCAAAATCAGGGGGCTGACAGGAAAGCTAAGCTAAAAAGATGTGTTTTTAACTTAGTTTTATACTTGTGCTTTGACGCATCTCAAGCGGCAGGGCATTCCACAGTTCAGGACCTGCCACACTGAAGGCCCTGTCACCCATGGAGCGAAGCCGAGATGTGGGGACTGCTAAGAGACATGTATCAGTTGAGCGAAGGGTGCGGGATTGCAGGTATGGGGTGAGGAGATCTGATAGGTAGGATGGGGCCAAGAATTTACGAATTTACATAAGCTACATAAATTCATCAACTAACCATTCAGAAATGTGCTGTTGCTTCTACATGTTGTCACTTCTTCTTGAGTCTCTCCATCTTTGTCTGAATCCGGTTTGAACATAAAAGGCTAAACGTTTTTGAAATTTTCAGTGCATGTGTGTGTGAGTGCAAGCTGTTGAAGCTCCGCCCCTTGTGCCGGGAGCAGCAGCTCATTTGCATTTAAAGGAACAGACACAGAACGGTGCGTTTTTGCTCAACCTTAAAAAATGACAATTTTAACATGCTGTATAAAAATATCTGAGGTATTTTGAGCTAAAACTTCACACACACACTCTGGGGACATCAGAGACTTATTTGACATCTTGTGAAAAGGGCATTACACCACCCCTTTAAATGAAAATAAATATGTGTTAAGACATTTGTACCCCACTTTATGTGTATACAGTATGTATCTGTGAAACATTTTAATGATGCAAAAGAGATACAATTTGCTGAAACTAAATTAAACTAAACTAAAAACATGTATTTTACAGAATATTTGCTCAAAATTCAAAAAAGATGTGAAGAGAGAAAAGGTCAGTGACAAATTCTGACAGAAGTAAAACTTCTGGCTGATCCTGATAATAATATTAAATATTATATGCACATACAGTCAGCCAGTCATTATTGCATAACAAACCCCTAAAGAAGTGACCTACAGTAAGTCCCCGTCTGATGATCGGGTTTATTGGGTTTATTGGATCTGATGATGTGGTTTATTTTCAGATTGACAGCTTGTGCACTGTATTAACCATCAACCCCCTTGTTTTACCAGATATCTCCACCAGCCACTGAAAAACCCTTAGCGGTCGTGATGCAGATTCAGTGTGTTCACTGCAGTCACACACACAGTTTTCTCCAGGTTTCTCAGCTTGTGTGAAGGTCAGGATGAATGCAGAGCTACTGCGACACATATATCTGATGAATCTGAGGCGCTGCGAGATCCAGAGGAGCGAATAGATGTGGTTTTATTAGGATAAATGATGATCGGTAGGTCGAGGCGTCAGATTATGTCTGTGGAAAAGAGCTGAGAGAAACGGTCCAGCCACAACAACACATAATTCACAATTTGACCTTGTTAATGCGTTTTTTTAAAATGTACTTGTAGATATTTATTTTAAATATATTTTTAAACATGCACAAGATTATAGTAATAATAACAATTGAATTAAAAGTGATCAAATTAATTAAATTACATACACGTTACACGTCTATAGCAAAGTTATTGTTTTTTGCATATGTTTTCTTTAATTTGCAAGTTTATCAATAAGCATAAACCACTGTAAACAATGATTTTTCATGATAATAATTAAATTAAAGGTTATAAAATTAATTAAATTAAACTAAATACACGTCTATAGCAAAGTTATAGTTTTATGTTGTATATATATATTTCCTTTAATTTAGAGACAATATCATTTTATCAATAAGCACAAACTTAAAACAAAGTTTATCAATAAGAAAAATAAAAAAAAATTGTTTTTGTTTTTAGTTGTTGTTAAAACAAAGATTATTGGATTATTATTATTATTTCAGTTTCAAAATTTCAAAATTCAATGTGTTATATACTTGAAATTTGTGAAAATTGTAAATTTTACTCTACATTTTAGTGTAATATTTTGTTTTATTCAGTTGAATCCCAGATTTGACGTCCTGATGTGAGTGAACAGAATCTCCAGGTTTATTAGCATCTCCTTTTCTGTAAACTATTATTTGTTAAATAAATTTGCCTGTATTTTGTGACGTATTTGTGCAAAATGTCTTAGAAGTCGGGCTCTGACCCCACTGGATTCTCTTTGATCTCGATCTATAAATAGATTTTACTTCATGAGTTGGAGACAGAGATCGCTCCATTAATTCTGTTTGAAATTAGATGTCAGTGTCCGTTCTACTAATTGACTTTTACGGCGACAGGCCTGATTGACTCATCTCTCTCTTCCTCTGTCATCCACTTCTCTTTCATCCTTTCTTTTTCACCTTTGGCTGAACATAAATGGAAAACACCTTCACAGAAACACCATGCGTCGCGCTCAAAAGAGAAATGTGCAGATGGATTTTTTGCTAAAGCACTTAGATGAATTATTCATGAAAAATGTTTGTCATTTGCATTGTAAAGTTAAATCTAAATTGTGCTTTTGCAGAGAAACTGTCTCGTGGGTGTTGTTTACTTCATGTAAACCGTTACAGATAGTTACGTCACAACATTTTACACAGAAAATATAGGTGCTGGCTGCTATAGGCCATTGCATGCGGCATTTATATTCTGGGTGGTTGCTAGGATGTTGCTATGTATTTTGTTTCTAGTACATTCTGGGTGGTTGCTAGGATGTTGCTATGTGTTTACTAGGGATTACTGGGTGGTTGCTACAATGTTGCTGTGTGGTTTCTAGGATATTCTGGGTGGTTGCTTGCTAGAATGTTGCTATGCAGTTACTATGAGTCGTTGCTATGAGGTTACTATAGAGAATTCTAGGTAGTTTCTAGGGTGTTACTATGCAGTTACCAAGGTATTCTGGCTGGGTGCTAGAATGTTGCTATACAGTTACAAGGGAATCTGGGTCATTGCTAAGGCGTTTCTGCAAGGTTACTAGGGAATTCTGGTTAGTTTCTAGGGTGTTGGATGCGGTTACTATAGTGTTTTGGGTTGGTGCTAATATGTTCCTATGTAGTTACAAGGGAATTCTGGGTCGTTGCTAGGGCGTTGCTACAATGTTACTTGTGAAAGTGGTTTGCTGTGCAGTTGCTAGGGAGATCTGGGTGTTTGCTAGAATGTTACCACGTTGTTACTTGGGAATTATGATTAGTTTCTATGGCGTTGCTATGTGGTCACCAAGGTATTCTGGGTTTCTAGGACTTTGATTTCTGGTTGTTTATTATGAGGTAATAGGTTGGTAAAATAATCCAGATGGTTGCTAGAACGTTTTAACGTGGTTACTAGGGAATTCTGGTTAGTTTCTAGGGCGCTGCTATGCGGTTACGAAAGTGTTTTGGGTTGGTGCTAATATTTTCCTATGTAGTAACAAGGGAATTCTGGGTCGTTGCTAGGGTGTTGCTACAAGGCTGTGTGGTTCCTAGGGATTATTGGGTGGTTACTACTTGCTGTATGGTTTCTATGATATTCTAGATTGTTACTAGGATGTTGCTATGCAGTTACTAGGGATTTCTGGGTGGGTGCTTTGATGGTGCTTTCAGGTTACTATAGGGAATTCTGGGTGGTTGCTAGGGTGTTGCTATGCAGTTACTAAAGTATTCTGGGTTGGTGCTAATATGTTGCTATGCAGTTACTAGGGATTTCTGGGTGGGTGCCTGGATACTGCTTTGAGGTTACTATAGGGAATTCTGGGTGGTTGCTAGGATGTTGCTATGTATTTTGTTTCAAATATATTCTGGGTGATTGCTAGGATGTTGCTATGTTGTTACTAGGATGTTGCTATACAGTTGGTAGGGATTTCTGGGTGGGTGATTGGATGTTGCTTTAATGTTACCAGGGAATTCTGGGTGGTTGCTAGGGTGTTGCTATGCAGTTCCTGGGGTATTTTGGGTGGTTGAATGGATGTTGCTATGTTGTTACTAGGATATTCTGGGGTGGATGCTAAGGCATTGCTGGGTGGTTACTAGGGATTACTGTGTGTTTGCTACAACATTGCTATATGGTTTCTAGGATATTCTAGATTGTTGCTAGGGCGTTGCTATGCAGTTAGTAGTGATTTCTGGGTAGTTTCTAGGGCATTATTAGGTGGTTGCTAGACGGTTGCTCACAAATGTCATTCATGTATGTTGCACAAGCATTTAATGCTTAGTCTGAGCAGTCAGTTCAAATCCATAACCATGAGTATGAGCTGTAGTGATGCTTGACTCGAGCGAACACCATTAATAACAGTGTGCAGTCTTTAAAATGAGGTTTGCGGCCAAGGTGATGCGTGTTAGTGAAGAACATGGAGAATTATGGGTCTAATACTAGCATCCGTCTCACTTCACTGAGGATCTGTCTCTCTCTCTCTCTCTCTCTCTCTCTCTCTCTCTCTCTCTCTCTCTCTCTCTCTCTCTCTCTCTCTCTCTCTCTCTCTCTCTGTGTTTCCTTTTCTGCCTGTTCTTTCTCTCTTTTTCTGTAAAGGACAACAGTCGTGTTGCAGAGAAGTAAAAATCCCTTGTATCACATACACAGAGAAATTGATTTTTATCTATACCGTATAAACCTTTCAAGGTTAGCCACAAGGCTCTGAAGTTCTGATTCTGTAGAAGCCTGAAGTCACAAGTCCGTGTTTAACTCTTTCTCCTGTTATCAGATGAACTCTCATTGTCATTTGCGGAGCGTTAAATCCCTGTGCTCTGGTTTATCTGCATGATGAAGGACAGGTGAGGATATCTCTATAGAATCGGTGAGAGAGGTAAAGGGCAGGTCGTAGAAAGGAAAATAGATATAAAGGAGCTGGAGAGGTTAATAGACTGATGAGAAGATGGTCACCATGTGACCTTTGACCTTCTGCACTGCAAAAAAAAAAAAAAAAAAGTGTTCTTCCTCAGTATTTTTGTGTAGTTTTCCAGTACAAATATCATTCTTAAATCAAAATGCATTTACTTGAGAAGGAAAATTAATTAAGATATTAAGTAGAGATGCACTAATGTATAGGTGATCAGTGATCAATGATCAGTATCGGCTGATAAAAGCTTTTATTTGTATTAGTGATTTTATGCTTAAAATATATTTGCCAATTTGGGTAAGAGAAATAATTGGATTAAGTTTATTTTTCTGACCCCATCGGCAGAATTTGTTTTGCTTAAACTCACTTAATTTTGAAAAAAAATTTCAGGCAACAAGACTTAATATCTCAAATATATGTTGATGTCTCCAAATGCATGTTGATTTAAGAAGGTTTAGGTGCTTGAACTGAAAAACAAGACAAAAATACTGAGGAAGAACATAATTTTTTGCAGTGTGTCTCAGCAATACACTGATGCATCTGGACTGAAGGACAAAGAGTCATTTTTGAGAGCGTATTTTTATGCTCTGTTGAAATAAGTGTAATCATACGGCACAGTTCTGATCTTAATAATTGTGTGTTATTTGTCTGAGTTGTAGTTCTGCATTAGAGACACTAGCTCTGGGATTTCACCTGCTGCTTTTTGTGGTCGTCTTGACCGCTCGGTGAATGACAGCAGCGTGTTTGATTGACAGCCTTAAATCCCACTGCATGATGAGTGGCGCCGTGTAAAGGGCGTCTTTGTAAAGCGCTCAGTAATTGGGGTTGTTAACGGCACTGCAGCAGAAAGCCTTCAATCAATAGCAGTGCATCTGTTCCACTCCACCCGTAAGATCACAGTCATCAAACCATTACTCTGAGAGGGTTTAAACAATCACTAATGTTACCTTTCAATAATCTCTGCATGGCAAAAAAACGTCTTCGTCAGTATTTTGCTCTTTTTAAATCAAGATATATTTACTTGAGAAGCAAAATGAAGCGAGTTAATGCTGAAAACAAGAAAAAAATTTAGGAAAACAAGATTTTTTATTTTTTTTAATAGCCAATGTGTCCCACAATGCAATGTGCTTTAAATGTCCACTGATGAATGAAATCATGTTCAACATCTCTTTCTTTATTAGTTCATTGAACTGTCTGACATTAGAAAACTTATAAAAAATTTCTTAAAAATGCAAACACTACTGTTCAATAGATTGGGGTTTGTAAGATTTTTATGTTTTTGAAAGAAGTCTCTTCTGCTTTTATTTGATCAAAAATACAGTAAAAATTGTGAAATATTATTACAATTTTATATAACTGTTGTCTATGTGAATATATAGTAAAGTGTAATTTATTCCTGTGATCAAAGCTGAATTTTCAGCATCATTACTCCAGTCTTCAGTGTCACATGATCCTTCACAAATCATTCTAATGTGATGATTTGATGCTCGAGAAACTTTTATGATTATTATCAATGTTGAAAACAGTCATATTTTTGTGGAAACAGTGATTCATTTTATTTTTCAGGAATAGGATTCAGGATTTGATTAATATAACCCAAGCTTATGAACCTTAGTGTATTTCTGGGATGATAACTGAACTAAATATACTGTTAAAACATGTAATTTAGCCTACAAGTAATGCAAGTTACATAATCAGATTTATTTTTTAAGTAACTACTAAACTAAAATTACTTTTAAATTTACAACCAAATATCTGATTCAAATAAGTAATTCAAGTTAACCCATACATTTCCCCATTGGTTGACTGACAGCTCCTGTCCTCATGTTAAGAGAAATCATGAGTAAATGCAGAGGCGTTGTGTGGAAACATGATGGTTATTATTATACTTCTAGACTAAATGTGAGCATTACTCATCTCACTTGCACAAAAAACAGATTCAGTATCCCTCAAAATGAATAAAAACAGTGAAATGCAAACTCAGAACAAGCAATAATGTTATATAACACAAATATACTTTATGTATTTAATTTCACTTTATTATCCAATGTCTTTGCTGCTGACCTTCGATGATCCAATTTAACCATACTAATACACAAAACTGACTTTAAATAAACATCACATTTGTGTTTCATTTTGTTGTTTTTATTTCTGAAGTAAGAGTGTAAGAGTAACCTCAGAGCCCGTCTACGGAGAGCCTGTCCACTCCCTATTAAGCCCTCTTGTACCGAATTTTGGTTGTAGTACCACCAGAGCTCCACTGGGGGCGATCGCCATGAGTGCAAAATGAATGGGAGTCAATGGGGCTAGACGGCTAAATGTGTCTCTTTCACCCGATTGCCGTTGAGAAATCTCAGATGTGATTGCAGATTTTGCAAGTTCAACATAGGTTTTAGGTCGAAAGTTGAATGAACGAGTACTTATGTCGTTTTGATTTCTTACAGGTTGAGTTGTTGTTGCCCATAACACGCTAGCATTCTGCTAATGACGTCAGCATTCTGACGTCATTGACATTTTGAAAGACTTTTTTAAAGCAAATAAGTGACTCTAAAAAATCTAACACCCAGCAATGTGTAATTTCTTTGCATCTCCTTTCGAATACAACATTCAAATTACTAGACAAAAAATTATATCCTGAGAAAAGTGGATTTTGAGGGGTATACCGCCATTGACCTCCATTCATTCTGCACTCGTCCTGTGAGTGCCCTCATATGGAATCAGAGTGGAACTGCAACCAGTTCAGAAGCTGGAAGTGTAGTGAGAGTGAAACTTCTCGCCATATTAGACATTCTCTGGTAACCTATTCTTCTGTGAGAAAGGTTTGTTTGAGTGGCGCCCTCTACTGTACAGGAGTGGATCTGCATTTCCTTCAGCTTTAGGCTCATTCACTTTTGCTCATTTCACTTTTGGGGCCCTATCTTGCACCCAGCGCAACTGACTTTGTACAGCGACGCATGTTTCATTCCTATTTTGCACCCGACGCACAGCGGACTTTTCCCTCCACAGACGCACGTCGGTAAATTAGGGAATGAACTTGCGCTCCCGGGGGGCGGTTCAGCGAAAAGAGGAGGCGTGTTCCGGCGCAAACGTTCCCTGGTGCTATTTTGCAGTTTCAGAAAACAATTTCGCCACTGACCAGGAGAAACCTCGTCTAAAGTCAGTGGCGCGTTATTCAGAGGCTATTTTAAGGGCGCATGCTTGGCCATAATGTAGCGTGTGCACAACACACACACACTTTGCTTCTCTCATCTACACAGACGCAGAAGTTTCCATTTTTGCAAACCATACATAATTTCAAGGAAAAATATTCCACATGAGGGAAATCATTGTTGTGTCCATGAAGATGTGAAAAAAAAGGGATAAATCTAGCTTACACACCCAAATTATTATACGCCTGTTTAACCGAAGCTAATTTGTGTGTGTTTCTCCATCCCCAATGTCACTTCTCTGTGTTTTACGGCCCTGACGAGAACGTCGGTCTCCTCGGCTGTGAACCACTCCTGGCGTGCGTCTGACAAATCCGCCGTTATAATAGCAACCCGCCATGGAACAAGCACGCCTGCTCTTAAAGGGAATGTGAGATGATGCTCTGATTGGTTTATTTCACATTACGCCCAAACCACACCTATGAGTAATGAAGCTACTTCAGACCAACACATTTTAGATTTGCGTGATCCGCCCACAAAGTTACTTGCATTTCGTGTTTGATACTTGCGTTTTGCCACAAATAGAACTTTATCTTATTAAAAATAAAAAATAAACAAGCAAGCCAGCCCAGATGAGAAAATGTAACACATTACTTTCCATAAAAAGTAACTAAGTATCGCAATTAGTTACTTTTTTTAGAGAATAACGCAATATTGTGACGCATTACTTTTAAAAGTAACTTTCCCCAACACTGGTGCCTTTTGGTTTCATCAGTCACTGTACAGTAAATCTAGACCTGCATTCCCAACAGCCGAACGTAACCGTGATCTCGAGTCTCAAGCACTTCTCTTAAGAATAGACACCGAAGCACCTCCTGAATAACACAATTTTGTGAAGATCCATTAGGTGAACATATTGAAATCCTGAGGAGTGGAATCTGATCATATGCTTCAGCACATTCAGATGGAAGATCCAGACAGATCAAATTACCCAGAATCCCCTCTGACCAGCTTCCCAAAAATGCTTTCAGCAGGATTTGAACGATCAGGTTATCCTGGATCAGGGCAGATTAGATTTGATTATAGGATCAGAAGAAATTTACTATGGGATTAACAGAGCTGATTATCACACACACACACACACAGTGAAAATAAAATCTGAACACAGATAAACACACAGGCTTGAGGGAGGAAATGTTTTTGTTTCAGCTTTTGAACATGTAGTCCTCAAAATATTTTTAGTTTTTAAGTTTTAAGATTTTATTCCATTTTTTATTCAGACTTATAAATTATGAACCATGTAAACAGATGAAGCGATCTTGTGAAACAAGCATCTTACTGCCAGTTGTGGTTTGCTGATTATGTTGAATATCACACACTATACAAACAAACTAACATCGTTACCAGCTACACACACATCCACAAAGACACAATCTCTCTCTCACTCACACACACACACACACACACACACACACACACACACACACACACACACACACACACACACACACACACACATCCACACAGACACACTCTAACAGACACACACACACACACACACACACACACACACACACACACACACTGATGATGCTGGTAAAGAAACATCCTGAACGTGATTCGTGACTCGTATGATAAATCATGATGACTCTATATATGACTAATCCTGTATGACTGTCCTCTCTCTGACATCATGGCTTTCTCCTTCTGTAGGTGCATCTCACAAAACATATTTAACCCCAAAGCCCAATTATATTCTTTTAATTATTTTGCATAAAGATTTTTTATTTATTTTTTAATGAAAGAGTATGCATAAAGAACCGTTATGATGTTTTGTAATGACAATTCAAGTTTAAAAACTGTAACACATTATATTTAAGTATTACTGTTCACGTAGAACCCCCCCCCCCCCCCCCCCCCCCCCCCTATATATATATACAAATATATATTTGTATATATATATATTTCCTCTTTGGTTTTGTGGTAAAAATATGACTGGAATTGTTTTTATTATTAATGCCATCCATTAATTCATTATAAATTAATTATCATTAATGCAGCACAGAGCATGTTTCTGTGTGTGTGTTTAGGTTGGAATGGGTGGAGATCATCGAGCCGCGCACCCGGGAGCGCATGTACGCTAACCTGCTCACGGGCGAGTGTGTTTGGGACGCCCCGCCGGGCGTGCGGATCAAGCGCAGCGGACAGGACCAGTGGTGGGAGCTTTTCGACTCCAAAACGTCCCGATTCTACTACTATAACGCTTCTACCCAGTGCACCGTTTGGCACCGCCCTCAAAGCTGTGACATCATCCCGCTCGCTAAGCTTCAGACGCTGAAGCAGAACACCAACATGGCTCCGCCCGCGACCACGACCAGCGCCGACAGCAGCCCGGCCCGCAGCGCCGTCAGCACCACCTCATCACAGGAGCACGAGGAGAAGACGTCCACCGCCGAGGAGGGAGAGAGGTGAGTCCAAAACAATGAAGCGCAGTGCAAGTGTATCAAATAATGTGTTTTTCATGCTTGAATGTTCATTATTTTCCCCATGTTCAAAGGTGACATATTATACCCCCCCTTTCACAAGATGTAAAATAAATCTATGGTATCCCCAGAAATTCCAGTTCAAAATTCCACCCAGATCATTTATTACAGCTTGTCAAATTTGCCCCTTTTTGGGTGTGAGCAAAAACTCGCCTTTTTCGCGCATGTCCCTTTAAATGCAAATGAGCTGCTGCTCCTCCGTCCCGTTCAGAAGATGGTCAATCCTTTACACGAGCTTCGGATACTCCAGAGAGAGAGGTGAGATGAAAAATTTAGGAGCGCATTAAAGGGGTGGTTGATTATGATTTCACTTTTCTAACTTTAGTTAGTGTGTAATGTTGCTGTTTGAGCATAAACAACATCTGCAAAGTTACAACGCTCAAAGTTCAAAGCAAAGGGAGATATTTGCTTTTAAAGAAATCGCTTTTTAAGGACTACAACAAACGGCTGGTAGAGACTACACCACATTCCTCCCGGGTTAGTGACATCACCAACCCTAAAATTTACATAAACTCCGCCCCCGGAACACGATTTATAGATTATCATGACAAAATATGCTTATCAATGACTAGAAGATAACTACACATCAGCTACATATATTTATCAACTAACCATTCAGAAATGTCCTGTTGCTTCTACATGTTTTCACTTCTTCTTGAGTCTCTCCATCATTGTCTGACTCCGGTTTGAACATAAAAGGCGGAAAAAATGATATTTTTCAGTGCATGTGTGTGTGAGGTAAAATGACAGGAGCTCTTTAAGCTCCACCCTCTGTGCCGGGAGCAGCAGCTCATTTGCATATAAAGGGAAACACACAAAAAGCGTTTATAGCGAGCGTTTTTGCTCACCCTCAAAAAGTGACAATTTTAACATGCTATATAAAAATATCTGTGGGGTATTTTGAGCTAAAACTTCACATACACACTCTGGGGACATCAGAGACTTATTTTACATCTTGTGAAAAGGGCATTATACCACCCCTATAAAAAAACAAAACTTTGAAGTGTAGTTAAAATGTGTTTTTCACACATTTAAAAGGAGCATGTTAAAATGTTTTTTAAAAAGCACAGAATACATTGATCAGATCAAGTTTTACATCTGAAACAGACGCTCCTCCTTCAGCCTGACAAAGACAAATGACCAAAGCAGCTTTACTCACTGCTTATGAACAACAGCTCGACTCTCAGGATCCATAAATGAGCTGTTTTTGAGGAACTATTTTACTTGTGTGTTATGGACAATCAAACACAGGTTCAGTTTCAAGCACACTTCCCTTACAAAACAGCACTATGTGGGACTACTACCACATTAATGCTGTAACCAACACTTCTCACAATTAACTACTTGTGGAAGCTGTAATCTGTAATTTTTTTATTCATTTGTGCAGCCCTACTTTGCTGATGATTGTTTTTTTTTAAAAGGCCGTATTGTGCATTTTTAAAGTCTTGATTTTATTGTTGGGAATCTACTAGAATCTACTTTTAGGATCTACTTTTCATGCTTGAATGTTCCAAAAATACATAATTTTCCTCATATTCTCCATTGTTGCGGCTCCTCTCTTCCCAGTCTGTCAGTAACGCTCTGTTTAGTTCCTGTCTCTATGAAGCCCCTCCTTCTGAAAAGCACACTGTGCTCTGATTGGTCGGCTGGAGTAGTGTGTTGTGATTGGTCGAGCGCTTCGAGTGTGTTTGGGAAATGTCCCGCCCCTTACCATAACCGCCAGTTTAACACACTACTAACTAACTCAACCAGGCCCCGCCCCTTTATTCTGCACATTAATTATTTAAATGAGGAATATTGTGACGTGTTCGTTCCCGGAAGAAACTCAAGACTTTCAGAGTTTCAGGAGTTCAGAAACATCTATCTATCTATCTATCTATCTATCTATCTATCTATCTATCTATCTATCTATCTATCTATCTATCTATCTATCTATCTATCTATCTATCTATCTATCTATCTATCTATCTATCTATCTATCTATCTATCTATCTAACTGTCCAGCCATCATCCCTATCTATCTATCTATCTATCTATCTGAAACGCTCACACTGTTGAGCCCTGGAGGAACTGTGAAAACATCCCAGAATCCCTTTTAATTTCACCCTGGGCGTCGCTGAGACCCAGACGACATCAGAGGAAGTCAGATCTCACTTAGTTTAAGTATGTGAGCTGTTTAATGGTGCATCCCATTACAGTCTTCAGACGCTCTTAAAGTCGGACAATTCTTGTTTTTATTAGTTTCGTTAGATCATCGCTGGAAGTGGTTTTGATAGCTGGACTGGACCAGAAATAAACAGCTTCCTATCTCGATATGTGCACAATATGATGCATGCTGTTTTTACAGTATATAGTAAGTATTCTGTACAGTAGAGATCCACCGATATTACAATTTTGGCCGATACCGATAACCGATAATTCTTTATATTTGAAAGCCGATAACCGATATATTGGCAGATAAATCTAAATCCAAAGTTTTTATAATTTTTAGAGCCTGATTACAAGTCTCATCATTAAAGGCCATGTCCCAAACACAATTATAATGATGTTCTCATTATGATTTTATGTAGTATATTTGACAGACTTGCGCTGCACGTTGCACTGAACTCTATTTTTCTTTTTGAAGTGATTCCAATCATATTTCAAGCAATTAAAAAAATGTCTAAAGGCACATCTTTTGTGTCAGCACCTGCCCAATTAATACTAGCACTTACCTTTTCTTTTCTATTCTATATTTTAATTTCTTCTATGTAAAGCACTTTGAATTGCCATTGTGTATGAAATGTGCTATATAAATAAACTTGCCTTGCCTTGCCTATTCTATTCTATACTATTCTATTTGTTTAAAAAAAAAAAGAGCTGTTGCACTCTTGTTGTTCTGATTGCTTCTATTGCTCTCCTCTTTTGTAAGTCGCTTTGGATAAAAGCGTTTGCTAAATGATTAAATGTAAATGTAAATTCAAACCCATCATGTTGAACAGTGCGCATCTGAAGCGTCTCAGCTGAAGACAATTATCCATTATTTATCGGCTGTAATATATCGGCCTAATTTTCTTATCAGGCCGATAACGATAACGTTAAAAATGAACATATATCGGCCGATACCGATATATAATGCATCCCTACTATACGGTATGTTGATTTTCTTCCCACTTAATAGAGAAAGCAAGACGCTACTGGTCAAAAGTTTGGAAAAATTACGATTTTTAAATAGTTTTAATACGTTTAAATCGATTTTTAATACGTTTCCAAAAGAAGTCTCTTATGCTCACCAAGGCTTTTGACCGGTAAACCTTTCAGACCCGATGCGTCATGAGCTCTGAGGTTCTGATACAATGCTTCTGTAAAAGCCACAAACACGGTGTGATTTTTCATTTAACTGCTGATTTCTTTCCGGAAACCAAGAGAAGTGGGCGGTCGGTGTTGCACTCAGCATTTGGCTTGATGCGTAATAGTGAGAGATGTTTATGAATTTGCATGCACATGAAAAAAAAAGAGGAAGAATGGATTAACAGGTAATATTGAAAGACACAGCTGTAATGCTTCAAGCTGTTATTTAGATTCATTATTCAAACAGTGTCGCACTTAAATAGTTTCATCCCTTGAGGAACGCGGGGACGAGAAAGGGAGGGTCGTGAAATGATTTTTTCTGACAGAGAAGGAGAAGGCCGAGGGAATGAAAGAAGAGAGAGCCATAGAATGTGTAAATTGATTTGAAGGTCGGATATCCATGAATAATTAATATCCAAAGGAAAACACTGCTCACTTTGTAGTGGGTCTCTTGCTTGGGAGAGAGACTGAGTGAGAGATAAGTTTCTTGTGTTCGGAGTTTTAATCCGGCTGCTAAAGGACACACACACACACACACACACACACACACACACACACACACATTTGGCTGTGTAATCCAGTCTGGTCATGGGGAGCCTTCATCGGCCCGTGGTGGCCAAGTGCTGAATTGATTTTACACACTTTTTTTTCTTTAACGCTCAGAGGCCTTTTCTGTGCGCTTTAAACTCACAGACCTCTTAGATTTAAATCTTTAAAAACGGCCTTTGAAGGACTGAGATTTTTAGCGGTAAATGATCTAAAGTCAAACATCACTTTTATTACTGCTCATAGTTAGTGTTAGTAATTTGAACAAACCTAACATTCTCATTAAAATACTGAAACAACTTTCTTTCAGCTGATATCATCAATCCCTCGTGTTAAATAGAGACACTTTGTATCATCCAGTCACTTGCTCATGGAATATTTCCCATTTAATTTGCATTTATTTTTCTCATTGAGTTTCACTTGGAAATTCATCGCATTTGAGAAATAAAATGGTTTGTGATCATTTCAGAGCAAGACATCTTTATCATGGGGTATAGAAGTTGTTCGTGTTTTAAAACTGAGGGGTTTATTTCGCTGTTATTTTAAGTGTGGTTTTAGTGTTGTCTTTTTATGGTTGTCTTAATGTGTTTTAGATATTGTACAGGACTTTGTTCAATGGTCAGTAAAAGTGCTTAGTAAATAAAATAAACGAAACATCTTAGCTTCAATAAACTTACTTTTTTGGACTGGAAAGTGAGTTTTGAGGTCTGAAGTTTAGGAGAATGTCTATAGAGCTTATTTTATTCAATATAAATGTTCATATTTTATTTAATTTTACAAGGTATGACCCCTTTGATAAATAGTAAAGAAGTTTGTATTCATTATTAGTCTTATTTTCTCTTTTCTGTTTAATAGTAAATAAGATTTGATTTACTTTTTAATAAAGGGTCCGTATTATAAAAAGTAAAATAAAATAAGAAGAACATTTATTTTATTAAAATAATAAATATAAATAGTAAAGAATATCTGATTTATTATAAAATAGTCTTATTTTTATTTTCCCTTTAATAATAATAATAATAATAATAATACATGAATAAATAACTGTTTATTAAAGGAGATATATGAAAGTAAAGTAAAATAAAATGAAAAGATAAAGATAAAGATTAAAAGATTAAATAATATATATATAAAAATAAATAGATAGAATTTAGATATAGATAAATAGATAAAATAAATATAATATGTATTTCATTAAAAATTAATGTAATAATTATTTTATTTGACTTTACTTTTCATGATAAGCACTGTAATCAATATTAAAAACAGTGTTGTTTTCTCTCGTTCAGGTTTCGATGGGGCACCGGCACCAGAGAGAGGATGCTCATCAAGGTGTCGGATCGGGAACCCAGTTTTCTGACGCAGGGAAACGGATACTCCAGTTCCTCCCCACGATCCAGACTCTCGTCCAGCACCGCCCCATCGGACCCCGAAGCCCCGCCCCTTTCCTTGCAGGACCGGCCCACATCACAGTCTCCATTCCTGAAGAGGGCGGAGTTAAGCGGCACTCAACGCCGATGCTCGGGCGATTCCCAGCCATCATCCCCTCGCTATGCGTACGAGCCTCCTTTATATGAGGAACCGCCCTCGGATTACCAGTCCCCGCCTATTTATGAGGAACCGCCCACTGACATGCACTGCGACCCCGCCTTTTTTGGTTCTGACAGATCTCCGGCACGAAAACCAGGTCTTTATCACTCGCCCAAGCAAAGCCCGTCTCCTTACGGTCAACTTGTGTTGACGAGACAGCGCAGCTCAACGCCCGAGAAGACGCCTAACCAAGGCGATCGGGACTATAGCTCAAGTGGGCGTGACTACAGCTCAAGTGGGCGGGATTATAGCTCAAGTGGGCGTGACTACAGCTCAAGTGGGCGGGATTATAACTCTAGTGGACGGGAGTATAGCGCCGCTGGGCGGGAATATGTAAAACAACTAGTTTATGTTGAGCAATCTGGCTCCTCCCCTCGATTTCGCACGACTGAACGTTTGATGAGCTACGGGACCAGTTCTAATAGCCTATCGGCGGGATTTTCTTACGGTGGCTCTTTTACGCTACAGCACAGTCACGATCTCAATGGTGGCAACAGAAAACGTAAGAACCGGAAGCCGTCTTTGCCGGGAGGAGAGGGGGACGGCATGGGATTGGGTCTCGGGGCGATGATCACTCAGGCCCGGTTGGCATGGGAGGCTCAGCAGATGTTACATCAGCGAGGGGGCGTGTCCTCGGATCAGGGAGGGAAAGATGGGTATGAAAGTGACGGGGCGACGCCCCTGCCGCTGCCTGGGCCGGTGGTTCGGGCTTTCAGCGAAGACGAGGCGCTGGCACAGCAGGAAAGCCACTGGAAACGGGCCACCCTGGACAGACTGGCATTTCCTCAGGCGCTTCTAGAAAAGAGTCTGTCCATGCAGACCAACCTGGCATCACCTGAACCTTACCTCCATCCCTCGCAGGTAATGCACAGATACATGCACACTGCATCAGAAGCTCGAAACATTAGGGGCTTTTTCACCGGGTAGTTCCAGGAACTAGCCACCGGGTTGGTAGTCTCGCGTAGCCAGACCGTCAGACTGACGGCAGAAGGTCTGGACTCTATCGCTGCTTTTCTTGGCCAAGGATGTTTGAATGACATGTAACGCAACCAATCACAGTTCGTTTTTTTCCGCGTCATGTTTAGTGGCGTGACAATATAAGGTCTATGTCCCTAATATAACAGACTGGCGTGCATCTAATAAATGATTCAAGAACGTTGTGCAAGTTTACTGCTACAATGGAGCCGCGAACTTCACATACTTTTGAAAATCCAGCGTTTAGTTGATCCTGGTAAGCGCTCATCGTCACAGCTGTAAACACAACAGCTTTCTTCTTCCACGAGGGGTTTTGGCGTCACGCCATTTGTTTCCAGGCGGACCGATAAAGAACGCGACACACACGTCTCCCGGACAGACTGCAGAATTCAACCAGTCAGATCGCGACTTCGAAACTCCTGAAGTGTTTCCAGAAAAGTGTGCCATATGCATCAGACGTTCAGCCAACGGTCCGGGGGCGTGATGTCTGAGGCTGAGACTATTAATGGTTCCCTATGAGTATAATGAGTATTAATGGTTCCCTATGAGCATAATGAGTATTAATGGTTCCCTTAGGAACATTTTCCTGGTTGCATTGGCACCGCCAGTAGGAACTCTGAAGTGACGTAAGCCGCGTTTGTTGTTGTGGCTTTTATTTTGACGGCGCTGAGAACGCATTAGTTTACGATCTGTCTAACAGTCCTTTCTAATACGTGTGTTTACACAGCTTTTTAAAAATAAAAAGTTCCTACTTTGAAAGATTCCTGTATTAATGTCACTGTGGACAGTGGATGGGAGGCAATTCCCTGATTATTAGGGGCTTTCGCACCGGAGGAACCTTTTCATAGTTCCTAGAACTATTGGCAGAAGTACCCGGTTTTTGGTGTGTTCGCACCGCAGGAACTAGTTCTAGGAACTCCTTTTGGAGGAACTAATTGATCTCCTACTTCAGAGTCGGTCTAAACCAGCACTATAGGAACTATCTGTGACGTTAGTGTTCACTGATTGGCCAAACGCGAAACAGCAGCACCCGCCATTTAAAAAAAAGCTGTGTAAACCAAGCGCCAACCTTCCGGTCACACTGAAGTGACTTAAACTGCAGTTCATCGACTGGCCACTAGAGACCGGCTGCAGAAGAGACTCAATCCCATAGAGCCCCATGTTAAAATGCCCAACTTTACAGCAGAATAAAACATGTTTACAGTCTGGTGCAAAAAGTGGTTTTGGTCTATATAGCTAATTTTGCCCTTCAAGACGACTGTGAGGGGGGTGAATTTTTTATTAACTCATCCGTTTAAATTATATTAAGCCTTAAAGTTCTGCATAATTAAGGGCGTGGCCACTTGAGTGACAGGTGGATTGCCGCTGATGTCACTACTAGCCATTTGTCTGCTGTCTGTTAGCATCACCTCAGCTAATCCGCCTCGCTGCCCAGTTTTGTTTATCCGGGAGTGATGCGCGGCCAAGATGGCGACGGCCGGCTCCGCCCACTTTGGGCTTTAAAAATGCTTTTCAGAAACACTACGGGTGACGTCACGGACACTACGTCCATATTTTTTACAGTCTATGGTGTAAACACACAGACCCTATTGTGACACCTGGGACACATTACAATTATTGTAGGTGCTGCAATACTTTGCAACTGTGTTTTAAGTGAGTCGAGCATTGCTTTTAAAATGAGTTATACTTTGGGTTAAGCCTCTAAACCATTCTAACCTCTAGTATCTGACATTTGTGTGCATCGTCCTGCAGCGTTTCGACTCCTGCCATGAATGATAAACCACGCATCTTGTTCAGGAGAGCTGGGCTGTTAAGTGATTTGACGCACCATTTTCATCTGCAGGAACATAAAACAGGTGAAGACAAATCTCACAGATTGAAGGAAGGACTAGAAAAAAAACAGGAGATCACAAACTTGAGAAACCGCATAACAACACTTTAAAAACCTCCCAGAATGCCCTATTGCTGTATAGCAACACCCTGGCAACCGCCTACAAACTTCTAGAATTGTAGCGGCAAGTTTTTCAAGGGCGAGGACATTTTCTACAGGAAAATAGGCTTTAAAAAATAGGATACTATATTAAATCCTGTGGGTTAATATAATTCTAAATTATAATTTTTTAAATACAGGCGACACTTGCCCTCTTGGATTGTTTTTAAGGGCATTTTTACCTCCATGAGAGCAGATTTTGTCTATTATACATCACAAAGCATGTTGTCCACTTACTTTAAAAGCCTTAATTCAGGGTTTCACAAAATGTTTTTTTTTTTTTTATAAAAAAAAAAAAGCTTTACTCAAAAAATGCTGAGTTGTTTCAAACAATGGGTCAAATATGGACAAACCCAACCGTTGGGTTTAAAAGTTTAAAATAAAAAAGGGTTATCCATAAGTGACCCTGGATCACAAAACCAGTCACATGTCGCACGGGTATATTTGTGGCAATAGCCAACAATACATTGTTTGGGTCAAAATTATAGATTTTTCTTTTATGCCAAAAATCATTAGGATATTAAGTAAAGATTTTTTAAGGTTTTGTAAATTTCGTACCGTTAATATATAAAACATTTATTTTTGTGAGTGGATGCAACACAATCGTGAACATAAATGTAGAACTTTAAAGGAGATTTTCTCAATGTTTGACCCATGTGACTGGTTTTGTGGTCCAGGGTCACATATTTGACCCAAACATGGTTTGAAACAACTCAGCATTTTTTTGTGAAAAAAACTAAATAAATGTGTATACAGTGAGGAAAATAAGTATTTGAACACCCTGCTATTTTGCAAGTTCTCCCACTTGGAAATCATGGAGGGGTCTGAAATTGTCATCGTAGGTGCATGTCCACTGTGAGAGACATAATCTAAAAAAAAAAATCCAGAAATCACAATATATGATTTTTTAATTATTTATTTGTATGATACAGCTGCAAATAATTATTTGAACACCTGTCTATCAGCTAGAATTCTGACCCTCAAAGACCTGTTAGTCTGCCTTTAAAATGTCCACCTCCACTCCATTTATTATCCTAAATTAGATGCACCTGTTTGAGGTCGTTAGCTGCATAAAGACACCTGTCCACCCCATTCAATCAGTAAGAATCCAACTACTAACATGGCCAAGACCAAAGAGCTGTCCAAAGACACTAGAGACAAAATTGTACACCTCCACAAGGCTGGAAAGGGCTACGGGGAAATTGCCAAGCAGCTTGGTGAAAAAAGGTCCACTGTTGGAGCAATCATTAGAAAATGGAAGAAGCTAAACATGACTGTCAATCTCCCTCGGACTGGGGCTCCATGCAAGATCTCACCTCGTGGGGTCTCAATGCCTAAGAAAGGTGAGAAATCAGCCCAGAACTACACGGGAGGAGCTGGTCAATGACCTGAAAAGAGCTGGGACCACCGTTTCCAAGGTTACTGTTGGTAATACACTAAGACGTCATGGTTTGAAATCATGCATGGCACGGAAGGTTCCCCTGCTTAAACCAGCACATGTCAAGGCCCGTCTTAAGTTTGCCAATGACCATTTGGATGATCCAGAGGAGTCATGGGAGAAAGTCATGTGGTCAGATGAGACCAAAATAGAACTTTTTGGTCATAATTCCACTAAACGTGTTTGGAGGAAGAAGAATGATGAGTACCATCCCAAGAACACCATCCCTACTGTGAAGCATGGGGGTGGTAGCATCATGCTTTGGGGGTGTTTTTCTGCACATGGGACAGGGCGACTGCACTGTATTAAGGAGAGGATGACCGGGGCCATGTATTGCGAGATTTTGGGGAACAACCTCCTTCCCTCAGTTAGAGCATTGAAGATGGGTCGAGGCTGGGTCTTCCAACATGACAATGACCCGAAGCACACAGCCAGGATAACCAAGGAGTGGCTCTGTAAGAAGCATATCAAGGTTCTGGCGTGGCCTAGCCAGTCTCCAGACCTAAACCCAATAGAGAATCTTTGGAGGGAGCTCAAACTCCGTGTTTCTCAGCGACAGCCAAGAAACCTGACTGATCTAGAGAAGATCTGTGTGGAGGAGTGGGCCAAAATCCCTCCTGCAGTGTGTGCAAACCTGGTGAAAAACTACAGGAAACGTTTGACCTCTGTAATTGCAAACAAAGGCTACTGTACCAAATATTTAACATTGATTTTCTCAGGTGTTCAAATACTTATTTGCAGCTGTATCATACAAATAAATAGTAAAAAAATCATACATTGTGATTTCTGGATTTTTTTTTTAAGATTATGTCTCTCACAGTGGACATGCACCTACGATGACAATTTCAGACCCCTCCATGATTTCTAAGTGGGAGAACTTGTAAAATAGCAGGGTGTTCAAATACTTATTTTCCTCACTGTGTATATATACAGTATAACATCCCTGCTTTAATTAATGGAAAAGGTAATTAGGGTGTCTAAACCAATAAGTCGGTAAACCTCAAATAGAAGAACCTCAAATTCGATAGGCCTTTTTAATCATCAGAAGCAGAGCACTTTCTAATTAATAGCACTGATAGCACTCAAATCAAGTTGCTTGATTATGTATCATGATGTCAGAGTGCACTATTATTGCGCAATAGGAAAGGTTTTCTTGGACACATCGGCGCCTCGGGCCGTTAATGAGTTGGAATCCTCCGATGGTGTTTTGTGTCAGCGTTGAGCTGAACTCTGAGCTCTTTCAGCCCAATATAATGAGCATTTAAATGTCCTGTCACCCTGCTCGAATCAGGCCTGAACCGCTGGTTTAACGCTGCCAGTCGGGTTAATTGGGACGCTGACCTTTCAACGCCCGTTACCCAACCAGTGATATCTTTGTTCTGGGTATATTGGGATGTACGAGGCTAAACTGTGTGAGCGTTTCCTTAAAGGATCCTTTTTTTTAGGTTCTGCTCTATTTGCTGATAATAATGCAGGCAGACAGTAGGACCAGTAGAAAACGGTGTCACACGAACTCTCTACATCAGTTCTGCTTCCCAAATATTCCCGAACACCATTTGCAGCGATGACGTGAAATGAAGGCGGCTCAGACTCAGGCTCTCCGGACAGAGTTTAAATCATGATGCTTTTCCATTTTCAGAGATTTATGGGAAGGTTACAGGCTCTCACAGAAGGCAGACGTGCATTTGTACAGCAGAACATGCACACGTCTCTTCGCACAGACACGCCCGGCTCTACGAACATTAATATTTCAGCATGTGCAGTTTTAAGAGTCGTTGCGCTTATGTAAAGGCTTCATGTCAGAGTCCACACCCTCCTCACAAACACACACACACACACACCAGCTCCAGGAGATACACGCTTCCTAGCGTTCATGTGTCTGGGTCACATTTCACGCCTAAAAGATATTATATTTTGCATAAGGAAATCAAAACTTTATATTTTATGACCATTGATATTTAACACATTTCCCCCTGAAAGTCTCATTACTTGAATGCAAAAGAAAAAATACTGCTTTTTTACATTTACATAAAAAAAAAAAAAATACAATTTACAGTTATCATAATAAAAACTATAGATCTAAAAAATTTTGTGTACATTAATATAACATTAATATTACAGCAGGAGCAGCAAAGCAGATCTATTCCTCCAAGACCAAACATATCTACATTGTCAAAGCCATTACCGTGCCAAACACTCTGAAAGTTGTCATGACAGAAATATATATTTTTAGCAGTTCATATATTTATTTGTCAAATTATAATTAAATATTATAAGTTCGTTATAATATTATATAATATGTTTCCCAAAGCAAATGGTCGCAAGTTCCGTTGAATTGTGTTGTTAAAGGAGTAGTTCACTTTAAAATGAAAATTACCCGTTTGGCCGGAAGCTAGAATATTACTTTGTAACATGTTAAATATGAATATTTTTATGAATATTATGAATATATTATATTTTTTAAATATATGAATTTTCCCTTGGTCGAACATTATTAAAGTTAGAGCTTATTTAGAGATATCAGCCGAATGGCTTAATGCAGGCGCTAATGGATCCAAGGTTGTATCTCGTAAATTAATAATAATAATGAGCCCCACTAATAATGCCCAGACTTCTAATCTACAGTAGTACAAATAGGTTCTGTACTCATAAAACGAGGCATTGGAAAGTTTGTAAGTACATCAGGAGTTTATTTAAATAACACTTGCCTGATGGCTAATGCTACCGCTAACCCGGACGTCGACGTCACTTCAGTGATTTGGGAAAAGCCCGTAAAAGTCCTGGCAGAAAGCGATGCATAAGGATGTAGTGTAACGACGCCCAGTTCCAGGAATGCACTCATATTTTGTCGGTAGTACCAGTTTGCAACAATTATTAGTTAACGCTAAGTTGTCAACACAATAATAAAAAATGCACGTTACACTACATCCTTATGCATCGCTTTCTGCCGGGACTTTTTACGGGCTTTTCTCAACTCACTGAAGTGACGTCGATTAGCGTTAGCGGTAGCATTAGCCATCAGGCAAGTGTTATCTAAATAAACTCCTGATGTACTTACAAACTTTCCAATGCCTCGTTTTATGAGTACAGAACCTATCTGTACTACTGTAGAAGTTTGGTGCCATTGTGGGCATTATTAGTGGGGTAATTTACGAGATACAGCCTTGGATCCATTAGCGCCTGTACTAAGCCATCTGGCTGATATCTCTAAATAAGCTCTAACTCTAATAATGTGTGACCAAGGGAAAAAAGGCTTCTGGGGGGGGGTGTTTGGCTCGAGGTCATGGTGCAAAGGACCCTAGGTTGAAATGACTCCGAACCATCCCTTCAAAATAACTCTGATTGATTCGTCTGAAAGAAGAAAGTCATACACCTAGGAAGGCTTGAGGGCGAGTAAATCATGGGGTAATTTTCTTTTTAAAGTGAACTACTCCTTTAATAACGGGACTTTCAACCGTAGTTGGCTTTCCCCTGGACAGTCCTCTGCAGTTCTTCCCATCACCAAAAAATAAATAAATAAATGTATCGACACTGAATAATCATGATGAGGTAATGAGGAGAGGAGTGCTCCAAATGTGCTCCTGAAGCAGCGTGATTCAAAAGAGAAGAGAAGATGGAGTGAACTGAAGCGATGGAGGAGAGGACGCCTGCGTGACTCATTTATTAATCGTGTTGATCAAGAACGCCTGCGGCCATGAAACTTTCACTGAGAAATCAGCCGTCGTTCCTCAAGCTGCCACACGGAAATAATAGGTGCTAACGCTCAAATATAGACACGCAATGCAGAACCAGAGCACAAAATCAGCCTTTTGAAATATTACCATCAATATTTGAAATTCACTCTGTACGATTCATATTAAAGTCATTATAGCTAACTACATTTTTATGTTTTTTGGGGAAATTGTGAGGTGCTTGATCACATAAAAGTCCCCAGCTCTCCTTCAGTGTGCGTCTGTGGGGGGTTTTCCACCTGTTTTATGTTCCAGCTGCTGAAAATGGTGCATCTGATCACGGAAAAGAAAACATGTGATCAGAGGAAGCATTGACACTGCGGTGCCGTTTGCCAGCTGTTTAAAATGTGCTTCATTATGAAGTGGTAATCATTCTCACAGGAGTCATTAGGATTGATGATTTCTCTGCTATGTCAAATTAAGTTTATTTCTGAACCCAAAAATATGAAGTCATTTAGCAAGACCAAGGGCACATTCATTGTCCCTCGTGTTCGCGTCACCTTCCATGACCTCCATCTCATCAAACATTTATAGCATAAACTGGTGTTCTGAATCTCAGTCTCTCAGATTGATTCATTACAATACTCAGTTCATGTAAATAAATGATTCACATATTAACTGAACAAGTCACTGTTAAAGTAAATGGCTAATTTTGAATGATTCGTTTGAACATCTTTTTAAAAAAGGAAAATATGTATCACTACAAAAAATTATATTTTCATTATTAGTATTTTTTGCATCTTTCAAACTAGATGCATGTACTCGTGAGGCTAATTATGAATACGTTTTTGGAATTATTTTTTTATTACAATTTTTCTTACCCCGACAGCAAATCTTTTCAAATTTATTGTAAAATATGATCTACTTTAAATGTTTGACAGATAAATGCTCTAATTGCAGTATTAGCCCTCTGGTGCTGCTCTGCAAATCTCTTTCAGTTCAATGAAATGATTGTACTATATTTTAGTTGGAGCACACACTTAAGTTTGGTCTTTTTAAATAAGACACTTGGCAGATTATTGCTGAAGTGAAATTTTTTGAAAAAAGTGAACTTGAAAAAATGTTATGAAAAATGCTCAAAAATAAAAAAAAATTATATGAAATATATATTTTCCAAAACACATTTTACTCTAGAACTGTGAGACAGTCAAAGCAACATGTTTCAAATTTGATGTTGATATCTCAACAAATGAGCGCTCAGTCAGATTGTGTTCGGCTGCAGTACCAAACGCTTCCACTAGAGGAAGTTCGTCTCCATTCATTTCTAATGCGCTCATTTTTGACCGTGAGGAGCACAAGTGTGACTATTTTCAGGACCATTTAACCTTTTCGAACCATGTCCATGATTTTTTTTTTTTTTTTCACATAGCAAGTGCCAAAACCTTTACCAAGTTTCGTATTATTCCGATGAAGTAAAAAACTCGTACAAAATAAATAAAATAAATAATTTTCTCCTTTGTAATTAGCAACTTCCTAGCTGCTTATTTATAGACTATAGCCTGTACTAGGGTGTTTTGTCTGTAGTTTAACTAGTTTAAATTAGGAGTAGCTTGTAGTTTGAGATGCTACAGTTTTCATTTAACGTTCTAACAACTATTTATAGCAACGCCCTACCATAACCCCATAGCATCCCCACTCAAATTTCCTTCAGAAAATGTACAAATCTTCTCCGTCTTTTTCATATTTTTTTAGATGTTTGTGTTGTTTTGTTTCATGTAACTTTGCATGATGCGTTTCATAACCAATGAAGTGCCACAGGAGAAAACCGGTTGAATCATTTGAAATTTCATAAGTGTGTAATAGCCTGAAGGAGGTATTTTTGCTCGTTTGATTGTTCTCATTATTTTGGGGATTGACTCATTTCCTCTCCGTGCTCCTCTTGACCCGACCCGAGGCTGAGACGCGGTTTAATATCTGTTCTTCCTCTGCTCTGAATGCTGCTCTTCAACATCAACATACAATGTTTTCTTTCTTCCCAAGTCGGAAGATCTGGGAGCGTGTTCCCAGTTCGAGGCCAGCCGGAACGCCAGGAACATGATGCCCAGTGCGAGCTGTGGAGTTTTCCCAGAGTTCACGCTCCGCAAACCCTCCTCGGAGACGGACATCGAGAACTGGGCATCCAAACACTTCAACAAGCACACCCAGGTACACTCATCGTCATCACCAGTGTTTTATGCACAAAAACATGAATTTTAACCCTATAAAGCCCACAGTATCAAATTCCATACATGAATTTCTGAGGTCTCTAAATGACTTTTAGTGTAATTGTCCAAACGTCCTCCTTCAGCTCGTGTCTTTTTGCTGTGAAATCTGCACTTTTTTTATCAAGTAAACGTATGAATAACTTTGATATTGTTAGTAGTATTTCAACTGCACTGAAGCAGCTTCGGTTTACTTGATCATCCAGACATAATTTATTAGATAAATCAGTGAGTATCAAATATGATCATTAGGATTTTGGTCAAGGTTTATTTGTTCATCTCTCAATCATCATATTATTGCATTGCATTATATTTTTTAAAACTACAGAGCTTTGTTTCATAACACAGATTGGCAGATATAGAGTGACGACTGATATTAATATGCATTTTATGCAAGTTCTCTGCTATACTGTTATTATGATTTCATTGATTTACATTACCTTAATTTTTGTCCATATAAATATTATATTAGCAAATATTAGCATATTTTTTGCTAAGTTTGGGCCTCTGAAGTGTTTTTTTTCCTCTTTGAGTATAAGGTTCAAATTCTAATTATATAAAACTATGAGCCATAAAAGTATCAAATACAAAACACAAATGCAAACTGTTCCATAAAAAACGTGATTTTTCTGACCATTATTTCATGTCAGGTTTGTCCTCCACTTTCACTGAAATGTAACATTCGGAATATATAATATGTTAATGATACTAAAATAAAACTTAAATTATTCTTCAGTTCCTTTAAAGTCGGCTTGAAGCAAGAAGCGATAGTGTTTTCTTCTCAATCATGATGTATATATCCAAGGGAAATCTTCTTGAACAAGAACAACTGTAGGGCGGGGCTTAATTGTGTCTGTGGGGAATTGATTGGTTGGTTGTGGTTTGCTATTGGTTGATCTCATGTGAGTGACAGGTTGCCCCGCCCTCATCATCAGAGAAGAGAAGAGATGCTGCAAGAGGGAGGGGAAGATATTTAGATTCAAGATTACACTACATGAATTAAAAAATATAATGGATAAATCATTTATAATAAACACTGCAATATTCCATTAAAAAAAACAAGTTCTGTCAGGATCACTATCGTCAAATACGATTGACCATTAGCATATAGTTTGGATTGGCGGTATGGTTGTGTTCTGGGCAGAAACTGGCGACCCGTGTGAGCCGTGTCGAGTCTGAGGAGGCGGGAGAAACGACGATCTCCGATGTTTTGTATTTGGACTGCAGTACCTATTTCCACCACTAGTTGTCATTCTTACAGACTGCACCTTTAACCGAGGTGATTTGTCTTCCAGGGTCTGTTCAGGAGGAAAGTCTCCATTGCCAACATGCTGGCCTGGAGCAGCGAGCCCATCAAGAAGCCCATGATCGTGACTTCGGACCGAACCGTGAAGCGCGAGGCCGTGGACCTCTTCAAACTGATCCAGACCTACATGGGCGACCGGCGTGGGAAAGGAGACCCTCTGTCGGTGGCTCTGGAGGTGACGGTGCGGGGATGGAGCTGTCAGGGCCTGAGGGACGAGCTTTTCATCCAGCTCTGCAGACAAACCACCGAGAACTTCCGCTACGACAGCCTTCAGAGAGGCTGGGAGCTCATGGCCATCTGCCTGGCCTTCTTCCCCCCCACGCCTCGCTTCCACAACTACCTGGAGGGCTACATCTACAGACACATGGACCCGCTGAACGACACCAAGGGTACGGCGGGAGCTTCATGATAACTGATATCACATGATAAATCCAGGCTTAAGGCGAGACACGGCAGGCAAAAATAGCGCTTTTTTTACTGGTCAGTTTTTAGATTTTCTTTAGACTTCTTTCAGACTTGTGGTGAAAAAAAGTCCTAAATACACATTTAGGTCTTTATTTTACTACACTTTGTCTGTTTGCGTCTGTAGATTTCTCATAAATTCAACAAAAGTTGGCGTTCTTAATCAACACGCTGCTCCGCGATCTCTGTCTGCACCTTCATCACACACACCGCTGGAAAGCTCTCTCTCTCCTGTACAATGCTGTCGGATCCAAATATGGTCATTTCCTTTTTATCAGCAACCAATCGTGAAAGTAAAAGGGCTGAATGCGCAATCTCATTGGCTGATGATAAATCTTTAAAGCCTGTTTTCTCCGAAATCTCCACTTCAGCAGCACCTATATACACCAAACTTTCCAGTCTTGTACCTAGTTATATTATGAAGACATTTACAGAGGGATTTGTAAATATATTATTCCTAGCCTGATTTATATAACATTTTATTCCAAAAAAGATGGCGAAAATCATTTTTTTAAGGCTATTGACAGTATATTCTGATTTACAGGATAACAAAAGTAGATATCCATAAATCCCTCTGTAATTTTTTCCCCATCTAATATGTGAACACAATGAACAAATAATTTTTAACCTGGCTTTATCCAATACTTAGATTTCGTTTTTTTTTAAATATATGCAAATTAGTGCATATTTAATTAGATATTGCCTAATTTGCATATTTAAACATTAAATTACAGAAAACTTGTAATACATTTTTTTCTCATCTTAATGTAGGTACTCAACTGGGAAAGTTTCATGGTGATATCTGCTAGTTAAAAACCCTATTCACCTGTAGTGTCTCGCCTTAAAGGGATAGTTCACCCAAAAATGAAAATTAGCCCATGATTTACTCTCCCTCAAGCCATCCTAGGTGTATATGACTTTCTTCTTTCAGACGAATACAATCAGAGTTGTACTACAAAATGTCCTGGCTCTTCCCAGCTTTATAATGGCAGTGAATGGAGGATGTGATTTTGAAGCCCAAAAAAGTGCATCCATCCATTTTAGTTGATGTAGTTTTAAATATGGATATTTTTCTCACGATAACACATCGTTTTGCTTCAGAAGGCCTTCATTAACCCCCCGAAGCTGCGAGGAGCACTTTTATGATGGATGGATGCACTTTAAAATCACATCCTCCATTCACTGCCATTATAAAGCACGGAAGAGCCAGGACATTTTTTATTTAACTCTGATTGTATTCGTCTGAAAGAAGAAAGTCATATACACCTAGGATGGCTTGAGGGAGAGTAAATCATGGGGTCATTTTCATTTTTGGGTGAACTATCCCATAAAAGCGGTGTGAGTGGAAAGTTCTGCGATGATCGACTGACGATGTGCAAATTAAAGAGCACAGACGCAGCCGGATAATTCCCATAATGACTGACACAATCTACCAAGAGCAGCGCAAATTAGCGTCTGGTTAAAGGAATGGCGTAAACACCAGTACATTGACGAGCGCAAATCTTAGTAAATCCCCTTGTGTGGTTCTTTTAAAAACTCTCCTCCCATAAATTGTGCATCTGAAAGGGAAACTCCTACAAATGCATATGCAGTACCACGCCTTTTCAGCGCTAATGTTTCACTGCGTGTCTTTAGTAAATCCTGACAGTAGGTTTTTAACGCCAAGAGAGCGTTTGCGGCGGCGCAAGCTGTTAGTAAATCTGGCCCCGAGAAAGATATTGTCACAAGGATGAAGATGAAGACGAAGGAGAGTTAAAAAAAGGTTTCTTTAAACAAAATTGTTCTTTAATGAAAACAAACTCAGGTTATCCACTACAACGAAGAGAAAGTAACAGCACGCACAAATAACGACCGACGCACACAGAGTGAAGGTGAGGGACTTATGGTGCCTTCACGTGCTATGGTAATTATGGTAAATACCAAAAGCCGACATGGAAAATGCACATGAACACCCCCTCAAGTGGTATTTTCCACTGGGCAACTCGTAGAATATTTTGATGCACGAGTTGCCGAGATGAGATAACCTTTGACCTTTTCAAAATGGCGGAGAGCAACGCAAGAGTCGTGAATAAGCATTGCACACAACTAAACGTTTGTTGCTACTGTTAGCGGATAGTTTTTGTAGCCTATACAATGTTGTGTCATTAACGATTGTAATATAATGCGTTAACACTCAATTTTCAACTTCGCCGCAATTTCCTTGGTTCATATGTAATCATTTTATGTCATGTTTTATTTGTTTTAATTATTAATTATGTTTTAATCATCAGAAAGCACCACATTTATGTTTTTTTTTTTGTAAAGATAAAAAAGATACTCTACTGACACAGACCTTGCGGGTACTACATTACGACAACAAAGCACTTGAACACAACACACTGGTAAATACCAGTTCACAAGTGGAAAATATAATCTTTTCCATAGCACGTGAAGGCAGCATTAAATACACAGTGGTAATGAAGAGATGATGAACAGGTGTGATGATCTGATGAGTGTCCATGGCAACCGATGAGTGGCGGGAAAATCAAACAAAGGAACACATGTGATGAATGAAAACAAACTGAAAGTCCATGAAAGTGAAACTAAAGATGAATAAGTCCAGATAACTGTGACAGAAAACTCTATTAGCGTCCACACCTGCGCACAATATTGTTCTGTGTATTCTGGTTTCTCATTGGTCGGCTGGTTTATCCATGTTTTAAGTTTATACAGTTCTGTTGTGCAGCATCTTATTTGACACAAAATAAAAATGCAATGTTTTGTTGTAAATTAATTGTTATATTTTAAAAGCTTGATTAAAATTTTAAAGTTTATATACATTTGTATCAAATCATAAAACAGAATTCTTTTTTTTATGTTTAATAATAAATTTGCATCGAATCATAAAACAGAATTTTAAAACAAATTTTTTTTTTGAAAATGCAATATAAGGAATTTAGGTTTGCAATAGTTTTAAATAGTTTGCAAGATTAGAATTTGTGAGGAGAATTTGAACAATTTTTAAATGAATGAACTTAAAGTAAAAATGAATTATAGTGTTATAAGTTTTGCTAGATGCTACATGCCAAAAAGTATGATTTTATGCTGCACAATTATTATTAAGCTATTAAGATTCTGATAATCCAAATGCAGTTTATACAGAGAGAGTGTTGTGCATTATCTGTGATTTTCAGTGACTGACGTGTGTGTGTGTGTGTGTGTGTGTGTGTGTGTGTGTGTGTGTGTTTCTCTGCTGCAGGAGTGGCGATAAGCAGCTATGCAAAATACTGTTACCGTAAACTCCAGAAAGCTGCGCTCACCGGAGCCAAGAAGGTTTGTGTCTTTTCTTTATTTTTCTTTAGGTTTTTTTGTTTTGGTAACACTTTATTTTACAGTGTCTTTGTTACATATGTTACATGTACTTACCATAGTAATAACAGTAAATTATGCAGAATTACATGCAACTAACCCTCAACCAAATCCTAATCCTACCCTAACCCTATAGTAAGTACATGTAGTTAATTAATATTACTCAGTACTTAAATATATAATTACACTGTAACAATGACACCTTAAAATGTTTTGTTTTTGTTTTTACTGTAAGCACTTTGTGACCCTTCCTTGTCTGTGAAAGGTGCTATATAAATAAACTTTACTTACTTACTTACTTCCTTCCTTATGTTAAAGGCTGCTTCACACTTGTAGTGTTGCCATGTCCACTTGTTATAAGTGTTTTTGGGGTTGTTGTATAAGTTAGGTTGGACTGCAGCGGACACCGAAAAAACAACTTTCACTTAGAAATTGCTTGTAAATTTGTAAATAATTACAGAGAAAATGCAAGTACACTCATTAAAAAAAAACAGTTTTCACTCAGAAATTGCTAAATTTCACAAACGATTAGAAAGAAACTTGGGATGCACGATATATCGGCCACCATATCGGTATCGGTCGATATATATTAATTTTTAATGTTATCGTCATCGGCCCGATAAGAACATTTGGTCGATATATTAAAGCCGATGAATAATGTATTATTTCCTCCAGCTGAGACTCTTCAGATGCGCACTGTTCAACATGATGGGTTTGAAATGCTTGAAATATGATTGGAAAAATTTCAAAAAGGAAAATAGAGTTCAGTGCAACATGTGCATGTCTATCATATATCCTACATAAAATTATAATGAGAACATCATTATGATTATATGCTTTGGACATGGTGAGACTTTTATTTTTGTAATCAGGCTCTCAAATATTATATAAAAATTTGGATTTCGATTTATCGGCCAATATATCGGTTATCGGCTTTCAGATATAAAGAATTATCGGTATCGGCCAAAATGTTCATATCGGTGCATCTCTATAAGAAACGGCAATTGACACATTAAATTAAACATGAAGTTTTGAGGTTTTTTGATTTTCTTAATTAAAAACTTAATTCAAATGCTTCTAATGCAAACAACTTTCCAGTAAATTTCACAAATACTTTCAAAGAAACTCCAAGTAACACATTGAATTGAACGTGACATTTTGAAGTAAAAAGACTGAAATAGTATTTCATACTCCAACAATCTTACGACTTTGAAAAGTCATTTTTTTACGGTGTATTTTTAAGTCTATATTTAATGATGGCGTTCTGCCTCTGCGTCTGATTCATCTCTGCTGTGTTTCGCCTCTGATTGTCTCTTATTGGCACCGTATGTGCTAATTGGCCATGAAGTGGTGGGAGGACCTGGTTCGGCCTGGTATTTAACGTTTTTTTAATTAACATTCAGTTTCCCGAATTTGCCTATTGCCCTGGAGACATCGCCATGGCAACGGTTGCCGAGTCTCAAATAGGCTGGTGATGATTTACGCGCCGACCGCATTGTTGCATGATGAGGTGTCAATCATCGCACCTGCGTGACGGGATCTTCCCCATGCGTTCTTGGGTTTATTCCTTCTCGTGTGTGAATGTGTGGAAGTTTTAATTGCACGATGCCAGTGGCCTGTGGAGATTCCAGTCGGTGTAAACGGCCAGTAAAAGGGAACTGTGTGTGTTTGCCAGACGCCCAGCAGGGTAAAGCTTCAATCCGTGGCTCTGGTCCAAATCCTAGTGTGTTTGCATCGTTTGCATGCTCATAAAGACAGCAGCATATGCTACCTTTCTTTGGCCGGACACGAAGGCAGGGTTCACATCCGGTATGGAAAATTATTGAATTTGATTTGAGCAATTTCCAGGTCTGGATGTGTATGGAAAAATTAAGATAATTTGTGTTTCCAAACTATTTTTTCCATTAGGCAAGTAAATGATTTAATCTGCAAATTTGTAGTAGAGCAAACAGTATTAAATAGTAGAATATCCTGCTGTTATTTTTGAAAATAATATTTTCTAAATGAATGTGACTCATCAGTGACTATTATTTTAAAAGTAGAAATGTATTGAATTTAAAATATTTAAAATGTATGCAGTGAAAATGTGAATGTACTCAATATTATTTCATTGATATTTTGACAATATTTTAAAACTTAAAATATACATCTAGAGTGTTTTTATTAAGTAAATATAAAATAAATTAAATATATATAAAATTAATGAAATTAGTTAATAAAACTAATATAATTAATTAGATTTTTTTATTATAAATAAATGTTATCAGTGACAATATTTTGACTTATAATATTTTGACTTATAATATAATAAAATTATAAAACTTATAATGAATATATTTAAAATTATGCAGTCAGTGAAAATGTGAATGTAATCCATTTTTTTTTTATTCATAGTTTTTTAATCATAATGTTAATAAAATTTATATTATTTTAAAGACTATTATAGGAATTTCAAAGGATTTGTCTAAATAAATGTAATCAGTGATGGTATTTTAAACCGTATAAAATTAATTTAAAATATTTTTTCTTAATAAATGTAATCAGTGACGATATTATTTTAAAACTTACAAAATTAATTTGAAATGTTTTTCTAAATAAATGTTATCGGTGACGATATTTGAAAACTTATAATGAATGAATTTAATGAATTTTAAATATTCAAAATGTATGCAGTCAATGAAAATGTAAATACACCGTAATCAGTATTATTTTATTGTATTAGTTTATATTAACTGATAATATATATATATTTTTTTTTATAAATGTAATCAGTGACAATAATATTATATATGAATTTAACTGTGCAGTTAGTGAAAATGTGAATGTGATCAATATTATTTGATCATTTTATCAATATTATTTTAAACCTTATAATATGAATTTATTAAAATGCTGCGCATTGAACTTGTCTGGGTTTGGTGCAATATTCTGCTAGTTATTTGGCAACATAGTACCTATATTAATAGGCTACATATTAAATATGGCCTGGAAATTTGAGTCTGGAAAAGTATGGAGTTTTGAACTGGAACATCTGTCGGAACCCTGTCACATGCAATCCCATGATGCATTGTGATGATCTCGCTAGATTTTGGTACAGAGCCACATGCACTTTTTTTCTTGGATCAGGATGAGGTTATTTTATGTTTAAGATAAAACGAACAGAAAATCTGACAGCATTAGCTGTAACATGGAGGCTATGAACAGTGGAGGAAAACTAATCCTGGCTTTTGGGTGATAAATAAATATGGAAAAAAATCGATTCGTGGCCTTTGAGAATCGATTTTGAATCGACCACATTTTAAAAAACGGGTCCCACTTTAAGTACTATGTACTTACATCGAAACATAAGTACGATGTACTTATTGTGTTTATGTTGTATTGTAAAACACTTGTGCTGTCCATTGTATCAAATTATTAATTTCAATATAAGTACATTAAAGCCACTTAAAGGGATAGTTCACCCAAAAATGAAAGTTCTGTCAGTAATTACTCTCCCTCATGTTGTTCAACCCCGTAAGACTTTCGTTCATCTTCAGAACACAAATGAAGATATTTTTGATTAAATCTGAGAGCTGTCTCACTCCTCCATAGGCTTCTCTGTTATTGAAACTTGCCGGAACAGAAAGTTAGTAAAGACAATGTTTAAAATAGTCCGAGTGACTACAGTGGCTCAACCTTAAAGGGATACTCATTTTACATCTCCCCCAGAGTTAAACAGTTGAGTTTTACCGTTTTAGAATCCATTCAGCCGAACTCCGGGTCTGACGGTACCACTTTTAGCATAGCTTAGCATAGATCATTGATTCAGACGAGTCCAGTAGCATTTCTTTCAAAATGACCAAAGAGTTTCAATATTTTTCCTATTTAAAACTTGACTCTTCTGTAGTTACATCGTGTACTAAGGAAAATGAAAAGTTGCGATTTTCTAAGCCTATATGGCTAGGAACTACTCTCATTCCAGCGTAATAATCAAGGAACTGTGTGGCTGTACCATGGGTGCAGCAGGCGTAGTGATATGACGCAGCGCCTGAAAATAGTCCCCAGCTCGGTAACTTCTTCCAACGTGACCGGGACTAAGTTTGTCTAACCTATTAGACCTATTTTCAGGACTCGTCAGACCTATTTACTGGACTCGTCTGATTTAATGATCTATGCTAAGCTATGCTAAAAGTGGTACCGTCAGACCCGGAGTTCGGCTGAATGGATTCTAAAACGGTAAAACTCATCTGTTTAACTCTGGGGGAGATGTAAAATGAGCATATTTCCGAAAAAAGTGGAGTATCCCTTTAAGTTTATCAAGCGACGAGAATACTTTTTGTGTGCAAAAAATAACGACTTTATTCAACTCTTCATGTTCTTCTGTGTTTCTCTAAGTTCACGTAGTGTAACAGCGCAGCGCTTCTGGGTTGTACATCAGAACGGAGGCTCACTGTTGGCCGACGCTAGTCATGTGCGTGATGCGTGTGATGCTGGCCAATAGTGAGCCTCCGTTCTGACGTACGACCCAGAAGCGCTGCGCTGTTACACTACGTGAACTCACTCAGAGAAACACAGAAGAACATGAAGAGTTGAATAAAGCCGTTGTTTTTTGCACACAAAAAGTATTCTCGTCTCTTGATAATCTTAAGGTTGAGCCGCTGTAGTCACTGGACTATTTTAAACATTGTCTTTACTAACTTTTCTGGGCCGGCAAGTTTCAATAACAGAGAAGCCTATGGAGGAGTGAGACAGCTCTCAGATTTAATCAAAAATATCTTAATTTGTGTTCTGAAGATGAACGAAAGTCTTACGGGGTTGAACAACATGAGGGCGAGTAATTACTGACAGAACTTTCATTTTTGGGTGAACTAACCCTTTAATATAAAGTGGGACCAAAAAACGATCTTTGCCCAGCCCTAATTAGCATTATCTTGTGTCTGTCCGCAGGGTTTGAACAAGCCCTCAATAGAGGAGATCGCTCACGCCCGTAACGCCATCTTCCGGCTCTCGATGTTCGGCTCGTCTCTGGAGGAGGTGATGCTGATGCAGAAGGACCGATACCCCGACCGAGAGCTGCCGTGGGTTCAGACGCGCCTCTCAGAGGAAGTGCTCGGCTTGAACGGAGACCAGACCGAGGGCATCTTCAGGTCACATGCGCTTCTATTAAAGATTTACTTGCTATGTTTAATTGATTCCATGCTGTGACCGAGTAATTAAAATATTCATCATCATTATTTTTAGCTTTTGGATAATGTGAACCAAAAAGTCATTTGACGGGATGGTTTCATCCGAAAAGTAAAAAGCAATAAAGAAATAGTTAAAAAAAAATATCACGGTATGTTTTCCATGCACAGGAAAAATTATATTATTATTGATTCTAATTAAAATATTCATCATTTAGCTTTTTGATAATGTGGGTAACACTTTACAGTAAGGTTCGTTAGTTAACATTATTTAACTTCATTAGTTAACATGAACTAATAATGAACTGCACTTATATAGCATTTATTAATCTTTGTTAATGTTAATTTTAACATTTACTAACACTGACAGGAAAATTTATATTTCATCATTTTCATTTATATGCACTATTATTATTTGTATTCTGCAATATTGATTTACATATTCTAGCCTTTCACAAATTTAGGCTTTTTTTAAAGTAATACTTTTATTCAGCAAGGATGCATTAATTTGATCAAAAGCAACATTAAAGACACTTCTAATGTTACAAAAGATTCTATTTCAAATGAATGATGTTCTTTTGAACATTCTATTCATTAGAGAATCCTGACAAATAAAATGTATCAGTTTCCACAAAAATATTCTTTTTAGCGACTTTTCAGACCTCTTTGGCGACATTTAGAAAAAAAAAGCGCCTAGCGACAAATCTAGAGACTTTTTGGACAAATTTCAGTGACCTCCAAATGTTGCCAGGTCTGTCCTGCGAGCGCGAGGTCTTGATTGCTCCCTGTCCAGTGAATGGCTGAACGTTCTGCACACAGAAGCTGACAGTCGTGTTTCATTTCAACTTAACACTTCTCTTTTGTTTTATATTTAAAGAATTTTGTTTGGCCATTTTAATTTCCAATCTTTTCTTGTGCTCATCACTTGTTATACTCACTATCACAGAGCTTTAGTTCATCCAGTTTCCGAACTCTCAATTCAGATCATTTTATACATATCATTTTTTTTGTCATTAACTCTATCATACTCGTTCTATTGTCTGACTAAAAATATATTTAGGAAACGAGAACAGCTTTATTGGACATTTGGCTATATATATTCAAATTGAGGATGTGAGCATGAATTTGGAGCGAAAACACATTAGGCAGGCATTATGTGTACGACGTGATGACGTCATGAATATGCTAATTGGCGTATGACTTCATCTAGCGACATTTAGCGACTTTCTGGGAAGGCATTGGATACTTTCCTTTGAAAATCGTTGGCAACACTGTGATGCTTGTCGTGTGCTTTTAAAGCAGCTCGCATTAACACTCTACAAGCTTTGCGAAAGTTAAATTATAGCTTTATCTGTAGGTTTAATAAATCTGAGAATGAAATAATTATGTCACTAACAAATATTAGATTTAGTGCAGTCTGCTACCAGTCCGAGCCGTGGAGGCACTGGTGCAGATGTCTTTTTTGTTTCTTTTTATTTAGTGTGTGTGTGTGTCTTGTATCTGTATTGGACCACGAGTCCGGAATAAAGTTTAATTGAATTGAATTGAAACAGACAATTTGAGCTGATTCACATTTTTGACCTGCATTTCTGCTACTGAAGTTTAAATCAGAGACGCCATTAAACATCTCAGTCTTAACGAAATTAATCTAATGACACTCTGGGAAATTTAATGACACTCTGGGAAATTTAATTACTTCATAAAAAGTGTGTTAAAATCACCAGTGTTCACAGTGCCTGCAAAATAACTGCAAATGTATTGTAACTTTTCAGCCCTAATTAACCCACATTAACCTGCTGACATCACCACATGTACGCCATTAACCCACACAGTAGATAATGTAAAACTGTGTGGTGGTTATAATTAATAAACGAGTTCTAATTAGACCTGGGTTATTCAGTGTGGGAATGTTTACTGGACAAACGTGGCATCCAAAAGGTACAAGACTGTGAATTTAACGGCTTTAGTGAGGGAAAGAACTACAATCCCATGAAGCATTGAGAACAGCAAACCGATGGTGAAATTTTATGGATGGTGAAAACGGTGGGTTATTATTACAAAATATGCTTATATATTTTAATATTTTGAGAGCATAGACTCAATTACATAATTTGCGGTGCTTCATTTTGCTTGTTTTGACTCTAATTGGTGGAATTTTCTGCACAGCATCATGGGTAGTGTAGTTTTTCACCACGAATTTCGCTGTTAAACACGATTACTTTAAAACTAAGTTGAAATGATGCGGGCAAACACCCTCGATTATAAACCTTGGAGCGCAGTCTTTTTAAAGGTTTATAAATTATCCTTCAAAATCTATTTCCCTATGGAGAGTTTTTACTTCCGGAATGTGATTCTGGTATTTTTTGTTTAAACTTTGGTAACACTTTATTTTAAGGTGACGTACTTACACATTACTACATACTTACTATAGTAAGAAATGTAAATTATGCATAATTACAAGTAACTAACCCTAAACGTAACTCTATAGTAAGTACATGTAGTTAAATAATATTATTCAGTACTTATGTAAGTACAATGTAACTATGTCATCTTAAAATAAAGTTTAACCTGAACTTTTACATGAATTCTTCAACAATAATGTGTGTTATTAAAACTGTAAAGTTTCTAATTCTTAGAGTTTCTGCCCATAGATATCATTCTCTTCCATTCATATTTATTTTGAGTTTTATTCTTATTATTTATTCATTTGTGCATTTAGTTGTCTTGTTGATTTTTCTTCTTCTATTTTTGCATTTTATTGTGTTATTGTTTTTATTATTTTTTAATTCTTTCTTTGGTAACAATTTACATTTTTAATTTTTTTTAAAGCATTTATTAATCTTAGTAATAGTTAGTAAAAAAAAAAGTTAAATTCTTCATTGTTTGTTCTTGTTCACAGTGCATTAATTATTGTTAACAAACTTTTGATTTAAAAAATGTACTAAATGTTGAAATGAACATTGACTAAAATGAAATGCTGTGGAAGTATTAGTCATTGTTTGTTCATTGTAAAAAGTACAGTATAAATAAAATGTAACTTACTCAAATAACTCTAAATATGAATTGGATAACTATACTTGAAGCATTAAACAAAACATTGATAATATAATTATTAAATATTAAGCGTGAAACCCTCACTGCTGTTCAGATTAAAACTCATTGGCACAATAAACCCCAACATTATATATTAATTAATTTTATGTTATAATAACCTGGCTTCATTACAGAAAGGTATATGTTCATTGTCTTCTGTAGTTTTCATGTCCACGTTGATGATGTTTTGCTGAAGTGTAACGTGTGTTTTTGTGTGTCTCAGGGTGCCCGGAGACATTGATGAAGTAAACGCGCTGAAATTACAGGTGGACCAATGGAAGGTGCCGACCGGCCTGGAAGACCCACATATTCCAGGTATCCCACAATTCCTTTGTCTAATCTAATATAAGCAATTTAAACAATCTACAGAGGATTGGGGGTCATATTTGCCCTAGTAATATACATGATATAGCAAATTTCTCACAGACCATTAGAGCCACGAGTCAAACAGGGCGAGATTCAGTCTGATCGGCCTCCATTAATCTTGTCTAATAGGTGCTCAAACTTCATTGGCCGATGGCGGCCATGTTTTTCAAGATATGCAAATGTCCTCATAGACAGACACCTTGGACAAAGACACTGCATTCCAATTTTCAAGTCAATCGGACTAATGGTTATGTAGTTATAGCCGTTTTCATGTTTTTTCATGTTATAGCGCCACCAAGTGGCAAAATCCAGCTTTTTTTGTACTGTGACCTCAGATTGAGATTTTACATATGTGTACCAATTTTTGTGAAAATATCTCATTCCATTAAATAGTTAGAGCTATTTAAGTAATTTTAAACGTTCTGGCGTCTCGTTGCAGAACGTTTTTCGATAATTATTAATATTCAGACTCCAGAGAATCGTTCTCCACTGGAAATAATATACCATCCAAGCCCCTTTGGCACACTGTGTTCAGCATACTATAGTTTGTGATGCACTAATTCTATTGTTACTACGCTGTAAAACAATCTGGTGTAGATTTACTTTGAAACATTCATCACTCAGAAATTGCTTGTAAATTTCACAAATAATGAAAGAAACGGCATGTAATTAAATGTGACATTTTTAGTCGTAATTTCAAAAAAGCATTTTTTTCAGATTATATAGTGAAAATAGCATGCATGTTGGCCTGCGGCTGAGAAATGAACAGTGTCTAGTTCATTCTCGGATTGGATTTGCTAATTACTTGTGTTGGTTGTTTTGTGCGGGTATGATGATACATTACGATACATACGGTTCTTGCACGCAGACAGCTGTTTGTGAACGAAACAAGCAAGTACAAAATATCTTCACAACAGTACTGGAGTTGAGTTACATCAGTGCAACATTTCTAAAGTGTCTGATCTCAAATATTTTAGTAATCATCATAAATTCAAAAGCTGAAACACTCATTAGCTTAAACACAACGGTTTGCTATTGGAACTGCGTCTCCATGAAAACGGCACTTTAAAAGCATTTTTGTGATATCAAATTAAAATTTAGAACACAACACAACTTGGTTACACATACGGCTTTGATTTTCTTGCAATACTCTTCAAATTATTTTGTAATTATATGTATTTTGTATAAAATAAAATATTTAGTTCAGTCCATTTGCTTTACAGTGAACTAAAACTTTTTCACACTTAAGTTTTTCAAGTTGCTTTCACTACTGAGCGTCTTCTTTAAAAGGGAGACCAACCTGATCTGTATTACAAAGAATTCATTAATTACAAACATTTAAGTTCAAAAAGGGGGTGACAGAAAACAGGTTAAAACATTATTTTGTGTCAAGTATGTAGAATAAAAGTGTTTTCTCATCCATTCATGATTTAACAGTAATCTTTCAACTGTAGCTATTATAGTTGGGATTAGTCCAGCTCTTTATCGCGACACACACACACACACCTGTAGCCTCAGGCGTTCTGCAATGCCCCATTTCTCTCTGAATATAAATAGCTCAAACTTCCCACACACAGTGGGAGGATCAACAACTCTTACAAGCCTTTTCCTCAACAGAATACCTCTTTCTATGCTTCCTTCCATTGCAGTACAGCGGGATCCGGACGTATCTAACGTCAATTACAAGGTTTTGAAGAATCTTTTATGCACCATTTGTATGTAAATAAAGTTGCATTCTGTCTAGTGGTCTCAGACGTTTGGACTCCTCTGTGTGTCTCTGACGGATCCTGATTATATCTGTGGTTTCCCAGGGTGTTGCTGTTCCCAGAAATGGGTACCTATCATTTACAAAAGCTTTTATTCATTGACCTATATCTATAAAGTGTCTCCCACTGGAGTCATTTCTGGAAATCTAGTAGCGTGAGAAGTGATGAAAATTCAGGAATAAATTACAGTTTACTATATATTCACCATAGAGAATAGTTGAACCTGTAAAAAAGCATAACAGGACGCCTTTATTGCACAACTAGTTCATCGCAGCCTCCTGATGAACTCCAGCCAATCAGAGCTAAAGGGTCCTATCACCCGGTGCAATGCAGCGCCAGGCGTGACAAGTGTGTTTGTCAAGTTTCAGCCCGACGCAGTTTTCATTTTCACGTCCTGCGACACGTTGTTTAAATAGCAAATGCATTCACGCCCATTAGTGCCCATGGGCTGCTGGTCTGAGAACGAGTGTGTGTGTTCAGCTATTTTGAGGAACTGAAATAAACTGAGCCGTTGACCAACTGAGACCTGGTCTAAAGTCAACAAAAAAAAAAAAAGCAATATTTTTTTGTTATTTAAAGGGCGCGTTAGTAATATGCACACACTCTGCTTATTACACACACACTCCGCTTATTACATACACACCCTCCGCTTATTACACACACACTCCGCTTACTACACACACACACACTGCTTATTACACACACACTCCGCTTATTACACACACACTCCGCTTATTACAAAATCACTCCGCTTATTAAAACACACACAGG
>JAJAQA010000014.1:2389667-2712167 GCA_021464565.1 Rutilus rutilus | reverse complement strand
GTGTGTGTGTGTGTGTGTGTGTGTGTGTGTGTGTGTGTGTGTGTGTGTGTGTGTGTGTGTGTGTGTGCGTGCGTGTGTGAGTGAGTTCATTAATCACATTCAGCACTAATTGTTTTATACACTATTGTGTACGTCTCACTGAAATGGTACAACACAAGTGCCCCTCATAGCGAACTACCTGTGATAAAGGTGAAGTGTGTGATTTATCAGCGAAAAATACATGATTTACACACTTTCTGAAGAAACTGACTGAATCAGAAAGTGTTTAACATCCAGAATATCACATCCTTCGCCTTTACATTCTCACATATACAAACAAGTATCCAAACACCCTCATTTACACACACACACACACACACACACTGATTTGGTTTGGTGCTTGTAATCATCTTTATCACACTGCCAAACACACAATATTGATATTGATGTCCATTTCTGCCTCCAGGAGGCTATTGGTGAGAAACAAGTGAGACTAAAGAGAGACAGACTGTAATGGAGGGAGAGATAAACAGGAGTGAATCTCATGTCTGCGTCATATTTTACCACAAAAAAACACCACAAAAAACACTATTTTGTGAAAAATTATGTCACTATATATATACAGTCGAACCAAAATGTATTCAGACGCCTTCAACATTTCTCACATTATCAGTTTATTCGCTATAGTTTAGAAAATGGTGATAAAATATGAGCAGAACTCAGTTGATATTTGACTGGTTTTGTCCGTCCTTCTGTTAGACTGTCTCACACATGAATTATGTTGAATATCTGTCAGCTGTTAAATTTAACTACACAATTAGATAATACCAGTTTAGCTCAACCAATCACCAAGCAATGCTTCATTTTGTTCAGTCTGTGTGTAAAAAGAGCATTAGCAATTAAAGAAAACACACTTCAGCAGAACATGATCAGCTCAAAGTGTCTGAAGAATATTTGGTCACAAATTTTCACTGGTAGTCGCTGTATGAAGAATGTTTGGGTATAATATGTCACAGTTTACTTTATTTTGCTCTCCTCACTCACATAAATGAACTCTAGTGTCCTGCACACACTAGTAAAAAAATATTAAAAATGATATCTGGTGTCTGAATCATTTTGGGTTTGACTGTATATATATATACATATAAAATACTGGCCCAAAAAATAAAGTTCATTTTCTTTATGCAAAATAATATTTCAAATCGTTTTGAGGTGAAATATGAGCAGGACGTGCTTTTGACAGACAAAGATGTCGGTATGTTTGGCTTCTCCACATTTCTGCACACACTGATCTGTCATGGTCACATGTTCACGTCCTCATCTGTACAGAACAATGTGTAAAAAATACAAATAAAAAGCTAAAACGAAAGAAAAGAAGATAACGAAATAGTAATTACTACTTCAGTATTTGACAGCAGGAGCATTTAATGTTCACGTTTAGGTTTGGATCTCAAAACTCATTCCGTTAGCAAAACTTAGATTTAAAATAATAATAATAATAATAATAAAAAGCAGATATGGTATGAAATATGATTATATGTCTGAAATGAAATGTTGAAGGGAAGAAAATGCGGACCAGTGTGACCTGAGAGCAGCACACACACAAACACACAGGATTATGGGAGATGAATGCAGAGGTGTTTCTCGTCACAGGTTTACTGTATTTATGAGTCGTGTTAATAAACCCCTCTCCCTCCTTTTGCTCTGAGGTCAAAGGTTACTCTGGACGTTACGGTTGAGCTGAACGTTGTTTATTAAACAGTTCAAAGGATTCATTGACTTGTGTGATCATTTCTGTAATGCTGTTTATACACACACACACACTCACGCTCTCAAACACACTCACTCTCACACACACACACACACACACACACACACACTGTCTCTTTCACACACATTTTTACACACACACACTCACACTTACACAGACACACACACTCACTCACATTCACACACAAACACACTCTTACACAGACACACTCATACAAAGACACATTCACACACACTCTTACACAGACACACACACTCACATTCACACACACACACTCAAACAGACACAGACACACTCACTCTCACACTTACTTACAGACTCACACTCACTCACTCTTACACAGACACATACTCTCACTCACACACACTTTCTCTCTCTCACACACACACACTCTTACACAGACACTCACTCTCACACTTATTTACAGACTCACACACTCTTACACAGACACATACTGTCACTCACACACACTTTCTCTCTCACACACACACACACGCACACACACTCTTACACAGACACACTCACTCTCAAACTTACTTACAGACTCACACTCTCTCACACTCTTACACAGACACATACTCTCACTCACACACACTTTCTCTCACACACACACAAACTCAAAAATGGAAAGCTTTTGCAACATAATAAATGTCTATACTGTCACTTTTGATCAATTTAATCAATCCTTGTGGAATGAAATTATTAATTTCTTTAATTTCTTTAAAAATATATATATATATAAACTATATATATATAAACTATATCTCATCAAAACTATATATATATATATACAGTGGGTACGGAAAGTATTCAGACCCCCTTACATTTTTCACTCTTTGTTATATTGCAGCCATTTGCTAAAATCATTTAAGTTCATTTTTTTCCTCATTATTGTACACACAGCACCTCACATTGACAGAAAAACACAGAATTGTTGACATTTTTGCACATTTATTAAAAAAGAAAAACTGAAATATCACATGGTCCTAAGTATTCAGACCCTTTGCTGTGACACTCATATATTTAACTCAGGTGCTGTCCATTTCTTCTGATCATCCTTGAGATGGTTCTACACCTTCATTTGAGTCCAGCTGTGTTTGATTATACTGATTGGGCTTGATTAGGAAAGCCACACACCTGTCTATATAAGACCTTACAGCTCACAGTGCATGTCAGAGCAAATGAGAATCATGAGGTCAAAGGAACTGCCTGAAGAGCTCAGAGACAGAATTGTGGCAAGGCACAGATCTGGCCAAGGTTACAAAAAAATTCTGCTGTACTTAATGTTCCTAAGAGCACAGTGGCCTCCATAATCCTTAAATGGAAGACGTTTGGGACGACCAGAACCCTTCCAAGAGCTGGCTGTCCGGCCAAACTGAGCTATCGGGGGAGAAGAGCCTTGGTGAGAGAGGTAAAGAAGAACCCAAAGATCACTGTGGCTGAGCTCCAGAGATGCAGTCGGGAGATGGGAGAAAGTTGTAGTAAGTCAACCATCACTGCAGCCATCCACCAGTCGGGGCTTTATGGCCGAGTGGCCCGACGGAAGCCTCTCCTCAGTGCAAGACACATGAAAGCACACCTGAAGGACTCCAAGATGGTGATCAATAAGATTCTCTGGTCTGATGAGACCAAGATAGAACTTTTTGGCCTTAATTCTAAGCGGTATGTGTGGAGAAAACCAGGCACTGCTCATCACCTGTCCAATACAGTCTCAACAGTGAAGCATGGTGGTGGCAGCATCATGCTGTGGGGGTGTTTTTCAGCTGCAGGGACAGGACGACTGGTTGCAATCCAGGGAAAGATGAATGCGGCCATGTACAGGGATATCCTGGACGAAAACCTTCTCCAGAGTGCTCTGGACCTCAGACTGGGCCGAAGGTTCACCTTCCAACAAGACAATGACCCTAAGCACACAGCTAAAATAACGAAGGAGTGGCTTCACAACAACTCCGTGACTGTTCTTGAATGGCCCAGCCAGAGCCCTGACTTAAACCCAATTGAGCATCTCTGGAGAGACCTGAAAATGGCTGTCCACCAACGTTTACCATCCAACCGGACAGAACTGGAGAGGATCTGCAAGGAGGAATGGCAGAGGATACCCAAATCCAGGTGTGAAAAACTTGTTGCATCTTTCCCAAAAAGACTCATGGCTGTATTAGATCAAAAGGGTGCTTCTACTAAATACTGAGCAAAGGGTCTGAATACTTAGGACCATGTGATATTTCAGTTTTTCTTTTTTAATAAATGTGCAAAAATGTCAACAATTCTGTGTTTTTCTGTCAATATGGGGTGCTGTGTGTACAATAATAAGATTTTTTTTTTTTTTACTTTAATGATTTTTGCAAATGGCTGCGATATAACAAAGAGTGAAAAATGTAAGGGGGTCTGAATACTTTCCGTACATGGGCGTCGGAAGAAAAATAAAAGTGGGTGGGTCCACCCCCAGAAAAATGTTACAGGAGTAAATACCATTTCATGTATTCTGGCGCCTTTTAATTAGCCTAAAAAAAGTAAACTAAACTTTGCCTCCACGTCGTGCATTAAATGCACAGCTATCCGTGGATTATCCCGCTAATACCATGGTCATTTGCCAGCAATGACAACTTAAAGCTGTTATTGATGTTTGCAACGCAATATTTGACTGGAAGGGTACAACGGGCGGTTACTTTTGTCAGTTGTGGCTCGTTGAGAAATATAATGTAGCGATTCAGCGGAAATGGAGTTTAATTTATAAGGGAATTCCTCAAGTGGAATGGATTTGACTGACGGCGCTCTGAAAAGCGAACAGACAAATGCGCTGAATTAGAGACGGTAAAAGTGAGTGGGTCCAATAGCATTGGTCTTAAAAAGTGGGTGGGTCTTGTGACGTCGGAACCATTGTAGCCTACTATGGGTGGGACAAGACTCTTGTCCTACCCATAGTAGGCTACAATGCTTCCGACGGGACATGTATGTATGTATATATATATATATATATATATATATACAGTGAGGAAAATAAGTATTTGAACACCCTGCTATTTTGCAAGTTCTCCCACTTGGAAATCATGGAGGGGTCTGAAATTGTCATCGTAGGTGCATGTCCACTGTGAGAGACATAATCTAAAAAAAAATCCAGAAATCACAATGTATGATTTTTTAAACTATTTATTTGTATGATACAGCTGCAAATAAGTATTTGAACACCTGAGAAAATCAATGCTAATATTTGGTAAAGTAGCCTTTGTTTGCAATTACAGAGGTCAAACGTTTCCTGTAGTTTTTCACCAGGTTTGCACACACTGCAGGAGGGATTTTGGCCCACTCCTCCACACAGATCTTCTCTAGATCAGTCAGGTTTCTGGGCTGTCGCTGAGAAACACGGAGTTTGAGCTCCCTCCAAAGATTCTCTATTGGGTTTAGGTCTGGAGACTGGCTAGGCCACGCCAGAACCTTGATATGCTTCTTACAGAGCCACTCCTTGGTTATCCTGGCTGTGTGCTTCGGGTCATTGTCATGTTGGAAGACCCAGCCTCGACCCATCTTCAATGCTCTAACTGAGGGAAGGAGGTTGTTCCCCAAAATCTCGCAACACATGGCCCTGGTCATCCTCTCCTTAAAGCTGAACTCGGCAACTCTAGCGAACTCTAGTCACTTCTTCGCTGATTTTCCCTTTTGTTGTCGCATGTTTTCCCCACGAGCTCCCCCTATAGCTGTGGGGGTGCTTATATAACAACACTGTCGTAAGAAACTCACTTGCGGCGGCCTCCTCCCCCTCTCTACCGCTGCTCATGTGCGTTTGTTTTGATCGGAGCAAGCCAACTGTATCGTGTGGAGCTATGTCTACCGAGGTGGGTAATCATTATACATGTGCGTGTGTTTATGTTGAATTGCCGTAAAGCAATTCGTGTTTCGCGCTCGTTCTCGTTCTTGTTCTCGCTTCTCACGAGACTTCCAATTTCTATCTTGCCGGGACGGTAGTGAACAAGTTGCAAGGTTGGTTTTCCGCCTGGGAACGCTGGGGGGAGCGGGGAAAGTCACCAATATCACTAGAACAGGTTGTTTAACCATCCAAATGATTTCTAGACAGTTTTATTAAGTTAAAAAAGTTACCAAGTTCTCCTTTAATATAGTGCAGTCGCCCTGTCCCATGTGCAGAAAAACACCCCCAAAGCATGATGCTACCACCCCCATGCTTCACAGTAGGGATGGTGTTCTTGGGATGGTACTCATCATTCTTCTTCCTCCAAACACGTTTAGTGGAATTATGACCAAAAAGTTCTATTTTGGTCTTATCTGACCACATGACTTTCTCCCATGACTCCTCTGGATCATCCAAATGGTCATTGGCAAACTTAAGACGGGCCTTGACATGTGCTGGTTTAAGCAGGGGAACCTTCCGTGCCATGCATGATTTCAAACGTCTTAGTGTATTACCAACAGTAACCTTGGAAACGGTGGTCCCAGCTCTTTTCAGGTCATTGACCAGCTCCTCCCGTGTAGTTCTGGGCTGATTTCTCACCTTTCTTAGGATCATTGAGACCCCACGAGGTGAGATCTTGCATGGAGCCCCAGTCCGAGGGAGATTGACAGTCATGTTTAGCTTCTTCCATTTTCTAATGATTGCTCCAACAGTGGACCTTTTTTCACCAAGCTGCTTGGCAATTTCCCCGTAGCCCTTTCCAGCCTTGTGGTGGTGTACAATTTTGTCTCTAGTGTCTTTGGACAGCTCTTTGGTCTTGGCCATGTTAGTAGTTGGATTCTTACTGATTGTATGGGGTGGACAGGTGTCTTTATGCAGCTAACGACCTCAAACAGGTGCATCTGATTTAGGATAATAAATGGAGTGGAGGTGGATATTTTAAAGGCAGACTAACAGGTCTTTGAGGGTCAGAAATCTAGCTGATAGACAGGTGTTCAAATACTTATTTGCAGCTGTATCATACAAATAAATAGTTAAAAAATCATATATTGTGATTTCTGGATTTTTTTTTTTAGATTATGTCTCTCACAGTGGACATGCACCTACGATGACAATTTCAGACCCCTCCATGATTTCCAAGTGGGAGAACTGGCAAAATAGCAGGGTGTTCAAATACTTATTTTCCTCACTGTATATATATACACACATAGGCTACTTACATACATATCGTATGCATATGCTTTTGTCATAAAGAAGTCCATTCGTGTATTCTTATTTTAACTATCTTCAAAAAAGCATTAACATATACAGTAACGTTACAGATGAGTGCGTAACAACTGTGAATATTGGTTGCAGGAAAGTAAATATGTAATACTTTGAATGTAATACTTTTACCTCCATTAATAACATTAAACAATTATATAGGCTAATGTGTATCCTTGGAAATTGAAAAAAAGTACACGTTTAAGACATAATACGAATAGAAAGAACATTAAATAAAGCATTACTGTTAATAAACAATAAAAATACACAAATAAATTCGGATAGAGGGTATACATATACAGTACAAAGTCATTATACATGTATTACAATGTACAAATTATATAATAATTTAAGATATTATAGACGTTACGGCTTGAAAGCCTTTGCCATGTTTCAAAATAAAGCTGCATTTCGTTCCTGAATTAGAGTGATTGACAGCCACAAAACTCTAGAGTTTCAATGACGTCAAGGCTATGATGTGATTGGTTTGTAAGGCACACGTGGTCCACGCGGACCTTTATGGTCCTCACATAAGATCTCTGTAGAATAGATATATCAAGACTGCTCACTCGGATTACTATGAATGTGAAAAACTGCAACGCGGAATAAGTCGGAATAAAAGAGCAAATCGCCAAATGGTAAGTCATCCCGTGTTTGCAGTTGCAGTTAGAAGCTCCTCTTCCAGTGAATCACGGTTAGAGCTGCGCATGCGTCTCGAACAAACCGGAAACGCTTTACCGGCTGAGCTTGAGCGACAGGAATGAACAGCGGATATTCTGGTTATTCCACATTCCAGAAAAGATGAATTGATTTGATATTTTGCATAAGAAAAATATCTACCCGGAGGCGATGAAAATATGGCAAGCGAGTGAACTGACTTTCCTCGAAAAGGACTTTGACTACAGTGACGCCAGAGAGTTGGCCAATCATTAGTTATTAACAGAACTAACACACGACCAAACAGTTATTCATTCATTCGATGTGACGGTATGCTCGTTTTAGACACTTTACAGCTGTTTAATCACGTGTTGTTCACTTTCAATATTAAGTTAATTCATTGAGTGTTAAAGTGTGTACTGTGATTATGTTCATGCATTATCATTATAAAGCATGTTTGTCTGTGTTTTGTGGTCATGTGTTAATGCATGTATTGACACCTCATCAGTAATAAAGGGCGTATCAGAGGTTAAAGGTTAAAATCATCCGATCATTTACTCTCCCTCGAGCCATCCTAGGTGTTTGTGACCTCCTTCTTCTTTTCAGTCATACACAATCAGAGTTGTATTAAATATCCTGGCTTCTCCTAACACTTTTTTAAAAAAGGGAATAGAGTAACAAAGAAGTACCGCTCTATTACCATTAAACATTCTATGGAGAAACATGGTAATTCTTGGACTCTACCCATGATAGTATATTTTGTGAATATGTGCTTATTATAAGAACTTTTTAAGTATAGATAGATAGATAATTACAGTTTTTATCTACCATTAAACCTCATCTCTCTCTCTTTCAGATGGACGGGCCGATGCGTGTGCTGGTGACGGGTGGCAGTGGACTGGTGGGACGAGCGATAGAGCGAGTGGTGAAAGAGGGTGAAGCGAGAGAAGGAGAAGAGTGGATATTCCTCTCATCCAAAGATGCCAATCTCATGTAAGAGATCCTGAACAAACACTTATGAGACGTCACACCAGTTAAACAACTCAATCATTACAGTATCATATCAGTAGATATATTATAGCATACTTTTAAAAAAGTAACTCAGATATTTTGTTGTAAATTTAAAAGCAATGCATTACTTTACTAGTTACTTAAAAAAAAAAAAAGTAATCTGATTACGTAACTTGCATTACTGGGTATAAAAGGAGCATCCACCAAAGACTCTGTCAGACAATTCAAAAATCACATTTCTCAATGCAAGATTGCAAAGGATTTAAGTATTTCTCCAATTACCATATATAATATTGTGCAAAGATTCAGGGAATCCAGAGAAATCTCAGTACATGTAAGGGCAAGGCAGGAATGTGACTTTTGACTCCTCAGACGGCATTGCATGAGAAACCGTCATGCTGCTGTGTTAAAGGGTAACGCTCGTTTCACAGATACTCCGTGTGCAGTGCAGGAGCAGCACGCGCTACAGTGCTTTCACATATGCTGCGTGTGCGGTGCGTAACTGATCCACGGCTGTACCACAAACACATACTATTTTTATTTCAAATCCAGAAGTTATCAGCAAATTTTTTTAAAAAAAGAGTTTCTCTTTGTACACATATAGGTATTGAAGCTTGTTTCCGCCACAAAAAAAAAAGATAATTGCGACTTTTTATCTCACAATTGCGAGTTTACATCTCGCAATTCTAACTTTATTTCTCAGAATTGCGAGATATAAAGTCAGAATTGCGTGAAATAAAGTCACAATTGCGTGTTATAAAGTCAGAATTCTGACTTTTTTTCTCGCAATTCTGACTTTATATCTCAGAATTCTGACTTTATATCTCAGAATTCTGACTTTATATCTCAGAATTCCGACTTTATATAAAGTCGCAATTGCGTGTTATAAAGTCAGAATTGTGAGATATAAACTATTCTAAGGTAAAAAAAAAAAAATAGTCCCTTAGTCCCTTTTTTTCCCCTTAGAATTGGACTTTATATCTCACAATTGTGAGAAAAGATGTCAGAATTGCGAGATATAAACTCGCAATTATGTGTTATAAAGTCAGAATTGCGTGAAATAAAGTCAGAATTCTGAGATATAAAGTCGCAATTGCAAGAAAAAAAGTCAGAATTCTGACTTTATAAGACGCAATTGCGACTTTATATCTCGCAATTCTGACTTTATATCTCAGAATTCTGACTTTATTTCACGCAATTCTGACTTTATATCTCAGAATTCTGACTTTATTTCACGCAATTCTGACTTTATATCTCGCAATTCTGAGAAATAAAGTCAGAATTGCGAGATGTAAACAAACAATTGTGAGATAAAAAGTCGCAATTATCTTTTAAAATGTTTTATTCAGTGGCGGAAACAAGCTTCCATATATAGGCCTACACTCTTTAATAGACGTATTCACGTTTAAACACAATCTAAACAAACCATTATTCAATGCATTACTTCTATATAATTATATATTAAGTTGCTCAAGCAAGTGGTAAAATATTTAACCATGCACTTTTAAAATCCTAAAATATTAAAATCGCATGCATAAATAAATCTTGCATGTTTCAAAGAACTTGTTTTTCCACCTCCACGAATGAGACGTGTTGTTCATTATGTCGCCTTGTGTAGTTTTCCTTGATTTACCCCGGTCTTGAAGTAAAAAGATGACTGTGAAAAATATTAGTATTTAGTTAAATGCATTTATGGTGAAATTACTACATTTTATTTTATTAAATGCATGCGCTGTCACTTTAATTCAGCGCGTGCAGCACAGAGAGTATTCAGATAGCGCAGATTATAGATAAATAGATAAAAGCATAGATATAGATAGATATATAGACTAGATATATAGATAGATAGATAGACAGACAGATAAATAGATAGATAGGCTAGTATAGAGAGAGATAGGCAGACAGCCAGATAGCATAACGTTAGCATAGATAGCTAGCAGCTAGATAGATAAATATAATATAGACATATATAGTAGGTAGATTGACAATGGTGAACTACTGTGTTTGTGCTGGTGTAAAAACTCTGGATGCTGAGTGAGGCACGTCACATCTGGTCGCGGGGTGAGCTCCTCGACCAGCGACCAAAACGCACTCACTTCCCTAACGTTACAGCACAAGCTTTCCAACGCAGTTTCCATGGGACGGCACCACCGGCGCCCACACAAGCTCCTGCCAAACACAGCGACAGACACGTTTGCAACAACATTTTCACCGGAGGAAGAGATAAACGCTTAGAAACGCCCATATAGCTAGCATGATGCCTTCTATTTCTAGACGACAAAGACAAAGTTTACCAGTACTACGACACTATGACAAAGGTTACCTGTACTTATCTGAACTAACGTCATGATCACTGCCACTAGATATAAAGAAAACGTTGATTTTTCACTCTGTGCTATTCAAAGACAGTAAAAATAAAATAAAAAATGTGTCGTTATTGTGCATTGCTGCTCGTAGACTGGCTCCAGTGCTCATTGCTGCGTTGCTAAATGATAGTAGCTCACCAGGACACTTCCCCAACTCTCCACTCATTCTCCTCGGACCATGCATTTAATTATTAAGAATTTACGACATTGTGGTGGCGTTCAAGTGCGTTCAACTCGTAAATACGATCTATACGAGATGGCTTGAACGCACCATAATACTAGGCTGAGGCTACCTTTCCTCCACTTCTCCCCAACTTGACTTCATCACCGAATTGCGGGGAAAAAAACCGTTAATACCAAAAACGTAAAAAAACTGGTCTTTAAGACCATTTTTGAGACATTTTACAAATGATATACATATCTTGAGTGATTTATGTACCCATCAATCGACAGTGGTGGTTAACCTGCAACATGGGCTTTAAGCCCCGATGTTTACGAGTTAGCGGCTAGCAAGTTAGCAAGCTACTCGCCTGCACAAAATATGATCGCATTGTAATATAACAGTAAGTACATTTTATTTATAAAGCACATTTAAACATAGCAGAGCTATCCAAAGTGCTGAACATAGTAAATAAATAAATAAAATAAAAGCACAGTAACATCAAAACAAACAGTGAAACAGGAACATGAAAATATTAAAATGCCAGGCAACAGAAATACGTTTTCAATTTTGATTTAAGAATGTGAATGGAAGGTGCAAGTCGGATTTCCAGAGGCAATGTAAAGATAAACATGATTAATATGTAACGATAAAGTTTAATAAATGAATGAAAAACCGAAAAAAGCAAAACACATGATGTACATTCTTTGTTCTTCATTTTCTAGAAGCACAGAGTTAAAAACCTTGCTGTTTTATTAGTGTGTAGTGATTTAAGAGATGGTATACACCGCCATCTTACCAGATATTTTATCAGTTAGTGTTTCCGGTGGCTGGAATTTTGTCAGTCAAAAGTAGTCGATCTCCGAATGCAACGTAACATGAGGAGAGTAAAGATGGAAAGCTCCTAAAGCTTGTTTCCATATAAATTCACGGATATTTTTTGATCTAAGATCATCATGACATTTCCTCATATGGAGTCCGTTCATTACGTTGCGTTCGGAGATCGACTACTTTTGACTGACAAAATTCCAGCCACCGGAAACACTGATAAAGTCAGAGAAGTGAGTCGTACAAAATCTTTCTCTTTAGTAAACTCTAGGTGTTTCTCAATGTCAAGGATACTTCCTTGGCAGGACTGGTCCTTCCAAGTCACTTCCTTCAGAGGCTAGGCGAGGCTCCTCTTTAGCATTCGGAGAACACATAAATGGAACAGGCTAGCAAGTGCACGTCAGTGCGTCATTACGTCAGTGAAAATGAAAAACAGAGCGTTGCTATGGACGCAGTTCTGTTCACTCAGGCAATATAATCGTTTTTTAAATCAATAAACTCCTTTTTAATCATATTGATTATTTGACTGTTAAGTGTGTTTAAACAGTGCGGGTCAAATTGACCCATAACATAATGGATGTAATTATTTTTTTAAACAAATGTTTGGTAACGTATATATATTTACATTTGAAAGCATATTGACCCGTTAACGCTCCGACTCCGTTAACGTCCAACATTTTGAATTTTTTGAACAAGATAGCAAAGCTGCGCGCATAGGATTGTGGGTGATTTGAGAGTGCGAAGGCTACACATATGCATCCTTTCCTGTATAGGATATTTTTCGAACGAAGGACTCAGTCCTTGGTGGAAATTCGAGGATCCTCGACATTGGAACAGTCCTTCGACGGATGTCGATGACGTAGCATCCTCGAAATTCTGGCTTCCGAGGATCCTTCCTTGACATTGAGAAACGCCTTCTGTGTACACAAACAATGTTCTCAACACTGGAGTTCATGTGTAGAGCCCCTGGTGACACTGAGAGCAAAGTTTCACGTTGTGTCGAGTCTTCTTAGTGTTTTAAAAATAGTGATTTTTTTATTAAAACAATGTTTGATGCTATCATAGTCGTGCCCCATTCACTCCCATTCACTCCCATTCACAAGACAATTTGACCTAAAACGAAAATACGGTCAATCTTAAAAGTGGCGTTTCCATTCTAAGTATGCTTTTAAACGAAAGTTCGCCTCGAGTAGATTCACAAGAAGAGCCTAGGTTCAATTTTGGCGAGAGTTACGCCCGTTTCACACATACTCCGTTTGCAGTGCGTATTTTTTCCGCACCCATGTTAACAGGTTCGAGCTTTCACACTGCACGCGGATGCGGTCCGGCAATGCGTTCCAGGAGCGGGGCGTATACAGCAGTGCAGCGATCGAGTCTATTTCTGCTGTGATTTTGTATATGTACATTTCTGAAATACTTAGACAGTTTCCACTGATAACAGATCACTGTAAGTTAGTTGTAATGTGGGCTCACGATGTGTATTGTAAAAAAGCGCTGTAAAAATAAATGTGAATCGAATCATATTAACGACATTGTGCTCAGTTCATGTGTGTTCAACTCGCAAATACGATCTTTCCGACATGACCTAAACTCACATGATGGAGCTATACGCGAAACTTGAGTTAGCCAAGCCCATGCTTATTTGCATATTGCAGTGTTCATGAATTTGAAACATTTGCCACTAATGGTAAATCGCAATGATATATATATTGCCAATATGTAAATTAATTATTGTTGCTTATTGTCCATTTCGTGTCTTATGATAACTGTATTTACATGTGCCGTTTCAGGAGCGCTGAAGAGACGAGATCAGTCTTCCAGAAGCATCGTCCGACACACGTCATTCATTTGGCCGCCATGGTGGGCGGGCTCTTCAGAAACATGAGACAGAACCTGGACTTCTGGGTAATTATAACATTGGACATATGTGACCCTGGAACACAAAACCAGTCACATGTCGCACGGGTATATTTGTGGCAATAGCCAACAACACATTGCATGGGTTAAAATTATAGATTTTTTTTTTTATGCCAAAAATCATTAGGATATTAAGTGAAGATCATGTTCCATGAAGATATTTACGTACCTTTTCTACTGTAAATAATATATAAAACATTTATTTATGTGAGTGGATGCAGCAACATCGAGGACTTCATTTGGAAAACTTTAAAGGAGATTTTCTCAATATTTAGATTTTGTTTTTGCACCCTCAGATTCCAGATTTTCAATAGTTGTAACTCGGCCAAATATTGTCCTATCATAACAATGGAAAGCTTATTTATTCAGCTTTCAGATGATATATAAATCTCAATTTAAAAAAATGGACCCTTATGACTGATTTTGTGGTCCAGGGTCACATATCTAATAAAAGCTTGCAAATATCACTGTTGAATAAGTGAACTGTACATTGACTGTCTTTGTTTTTTGTTTTTTTCAGAGGAATAATGTATTTATCAATGACAACGTGCTGCAGACGGCTCATGAGCTCGGGGTGGTGAAGGTCGTTTCTTGCCTGTCCACGTGTATATTCCCAGATAAAACCTCCTACCCGATAGATGAGACCATGGTACACACACACACACACACATTCTTGTACATCTATCTTTATGAGGACATTCATTGACACAATGCAATCTCTAGCCGCTTACCCTAACCTTACCCATCACAACTAAGTGCCTAACCCGACCCCTGACCCTAAACCGACCCTTAACCTCATTATAACCTTATCCCTAAAACCAAGTCTTGACCCTCAAACAGGCCTTTAAAGGGTCTCAGAAACTGAGGACCGGCCAAAATGTCCTCACTTTACTCTCTTTGTCCTCACTCCGATGGTCTCAAACTCAAACTGGTCCTCACAAAGATAGTTGTACAAGTACACACACACACACACTTTAATAGGCAGATGTTGGGATGGTTTGTATTTAGCATTCTTTTAAAGGCTTATTACATGATACATTTTCCTTCTGTGATTCATTGTCGTATGATCCAGTGTGTCAAGTTTTATTTTCTACAAGACCATTATGATTTGAGGGAGATGATGATTAGACACTTTTTGTTTGGTATTGTCCTATATTTTTTGTCATCTATACAGACGTGTTTCTCTCTCGCTCTGTTTCAGATCCACAACGGTCCGCCACATGAGTCTAATTTCGGTTATGCCTACGCCAAACGCATGATTGATGTCCACAACAGGTCAGTGTCAAAGTTCATTGGTCATGAGCTTTTCTTTGGTGTATCACATGAAAGCATGTCTGTCACATTTGGAAAAAAAAAAAATGTTCCTTGCATTTTCATATCATCAAATGAGATTTAAGCACATTTTTGCTCCATATTTTCATTACCACTGTTATTTTTCTTAATTTTTTTGTGTAATTCTAATTAGTGAATTTCAGTAAATTCCTATTACTGTGATACAATAAAAAAATATTTTTTTTTTTATACATTTAAATCATCATAAATTAAATGCAGCACAATAAACACCATGTATAATAAATATTTAGCTATTTAAATTATTTTTATGACAATAATGACAATTTGTGAGGAATGTGTGTAATTGTCATGAAAATAATGCCAAAATATATTTATTATTATGAGATTTGGGAGTGAAGTGTTTGTTTATAGCTTTCATATATGTAAGAAATAACTCATTGTGTGTGTGTCCATTAGGGCGTGTTTTCAGCAGTACGGTCGGAGATACACAGCCGTCATCCCCACCAATGTTTTTGGACCACATGACAACTTCAACATTGAGGACGGTCACGTGCTTCCAGGATTGATCCACAAGACATACCTGGCAAAGAGTGAGACACGCGTGTAACTTTCTGGAAGGATCCAGACCATAGAAAAATGAAGCCAAAATATCCCAGAAATGGCTTTTGACTTTGAGCGCTGATACATCATTTGAAGCCTGAGTCTGAGCTGTAGTGATCCTGAGATGGAGCACAGCTGTCAATCATGACTTACACCCGTTTTTATAGCATCAAATAATTAACTAAAACCTTAAAACTTATTGGAAAATCAAACACTTGAGGCATATGCCAGTTTGGCTCGTGTCCCATTCGGAGAGGGCAAGGTTTATAACCTATATTGCAGCCAGCCACCAGGGGGCGATCGAAATGTTTTGGCTTCACTTTTCTGTGACACACTTGATCAAAAGCCTCATTCAAGCAGAGTTCTGTTCACATGTTAAACGTGTTTTGTGTGTTTGTGTGTGTAGAGGAAGGTAAACCTCTGCAGGTCTGGGGTTCAGGTCGTCCTCTACGGCAGTTCATCTACTCTCTGGATCTGGCTCGTCTGTTTCTGTGGGTTTTGAGGGATTATGACGAGGTGGAGCCCATCATTCTGTCAGGTACTGGACGAGTGTTCAGATTCAGTTTGGTCAAATTTAAGATTTAACAACATCTCTGGTGCTCTTTGATTTTCTGTTTTAAAATGTTTAAAATTACAGCTTCATCGGAATGGTATGAAACTTGGTGACTTTTATGGCATTTGGAATGTGAACACACACAAAAACTTGATTCGAGTAGGCTAAGTGGGCGTAAAATAAAAAGTCACATGTGTGGTCTTCGGTCAAAAATGACCGACCATAGGAAATGAATGGGAAATCGACAAAAACACAAAAATTCTGAGAATTTGCGATAGACATCCGTCATCCCTACCAACGTTTTCAGAGAATTTTTGTGTGTACAATCTACAAATTAGCCACGATGCAGAAAAAAAGTGCTCGGCAATGAATGGGGTGAAACTCTAAAACATCAAGGGCCCTATTTTAACGATCTGAAACGCAAGTATCAAGCGCGAAACGCAAGTAACTTTGTGGGCGGGTCTTGGGCGCTGTTGCTATTATACCGGCGGGGTAAATGACTCTTGCGCCCGACACAAATCTAAAATGGGTTGGTCTGAAGCAGCTTCATTACTCATAGGTGTGGTTTGGGCGTAACGTGAAATAAGCCAATCAGAGCGTCATCTCACATTCCCTTTAAGAGCAGGCGCGCTTGTTCCATGGCGGATTGCTAGTATAACGGCGGATTTGCCAGGCGCGCGCCAGGAGCGGTTCACAGCCGAGGAGACCGACGCTCTCGTCAGGGCCGTAAAACACAGAGAATTGACATTGGGGATGGAGAAACACACCCAGATTAGCTTCGGTTAAACAGGCGTATAATAATTTGGGTAAATGTGTAAGCTTGATCTATGCCCTTGTGATAATGTAGCCTATGATTTGCAAACATGCGTCTGTGTAGATGAGAGAATCAAAGTGTTTGCGCTTAGACGAGGTTTCTCCTGGTCTGTGGCGGAATTGTTTTCTGAAACTGCAAAATAGCACCAGGGAACGTTTGCGCCGGAACACGCCTCCTTTTTTCGCTGAACGCCCCCGGGAGCGCAAGTTCAATTCCCTAATTTACCGACGTGCGTCTGTGGAGGGAAAAGTCCGCTGTGCGCGGGTGCAAAATAGGAATGAGACATGCGTCGGTGAACAAAGTCAATTGCACTGGGTGCAAGATAGTGCAAAACAGACACTGCCACTCACCACTTAGTAAATTAGAGAATACTGACAATAGCCTCACATCTATTTTCACCATGTTTTTTGGAGTTATAGGACCTATACCTCCGGATAGGAATGATATATCAACAAATCCCTCTGTAAAAACCTTCAGAATATAGTTAAGGATAAGACTGGAAAAGTTGGTGCTTGAACTTTGTGTATCTGCCATTGTCACCGCATGTTAATGAACTCTCACGCGCAAAGAAAATGACAGCGCAGGCTACGCAGAACACACTAATCAAACAGCCGTTGCATTTTAACACGCAGCATTGGACAATCTATCAATTAGAGTAACAAATCAACACATTTTAGTTTATTTTATTGTAAGCACTCAACAATCTGGGGGTGGGTGGACATGTTAATGACTGAACTCGTATCGAACCGTGACCCAAACACCGAGTAACTCACCGTACCCTGTCTTCAGTGTACCGGTACACCCTGGTGTCCATTGATTAAAACAGGGCTGCACGATTTGGGGGAAATGTCATATTGCGATTGCGATATAATAAACAAATGGTTTCATGAGTCAACTTGCTTGGTTCTCAGGGAAAATAAATGCACACACAGATTAGTGATAATCTGCCTAAAGAAAAAAGTTCTTTAGTCAAGAGCAGCTCTGTTCCCTTTGTTCTTTGATTAACTTTAGCGACAGATATAATTAGTGGCTACTGTGTACTGTCCCTTTAAGACCAGCTGCTGCTGTCAGAGACGCGGATCTCACACGCGCCTCATTCTCTCACGAGTCACAACTCTTCACGTTCATCATAAGACTACTCTTATGTCATGAAGATACTCGACAAAAAGACATTTTGGCATAATTGTGTGTTATTGTTCGTTCAAGCTTGAAAGAGAACTGTACGATATTAGCGCGAGTCTTTCTGTGTGTCACAGTCAGGACATTCACAGGCAGCGCGTTCATTTTGGCATACATGTGTGTTGTTCGTTCTACCGCGAAAGAGAACTTGATTCTGGCGCGCGTCTATCTGTGGGTCGTGTGTGTGTGTGTGTGTGTGTCAGGAGGACATTCACTGACAGCGCGTTCTTTTTTGTCTTATCGCGCATGAATGGTTTAAAAGCATTTGCATGAATAAGAGCGGGCTAATTTGTTTATTTAATATAAATCGGAGCATTTTGCGTCATATAATCGCGTAGGCTTGACATCGCGATTGCGATACTATTAATCGTGCAGCACTAAAACATATCTTTAGGACCTTTTAAACTTGCTGTTAACTTGTTTTGCAATTTGAATGTGTGCGCCAGCCTGTTTAATTAACTAAGTAAATTTGTTTATCTTTGTCTTTCTTTCTCTCTAGTCGGAGAGGAGGATGAATTGTCCATAAAGGACGCTGTGGACGCTGTGGTTGAAGCAATGGGGTTCAAAGGTGACGTGATTGTATCCTTTCACACACAATTACTGTGAAAATCTTCAGTTTTTATCTTCATCTCTGTTCTGTGGAGCACAAAAGACTTTACAGATTTCTGTTGAGCTCTAAAATGCATCAAAAAAGAAGTTTTTCCTTTTGGCGTGAACAAACCCTTTAACCCTTAACTAACCGCTCTCAGTATGACACTAGTAAAGCAGACGGTCAATTCAAGAAAACCGCCAGTAATGCCAAACTACACAAATACCTGCCAGACTTCAAGTTCACACCGTTCAAAGCAGGTGATCAATCTTCACTTCTCGCTTCAGCAATTACTAAATGTTCTTCTATAGTAGTCAAAAGAACAGCCATTAAAAGTGCTTTTATTTTTTCCAGCTATGAAGGAGACGTGTGATTGGTTTGTGGCCAATTATGACATCGCCCGTAAATGAAGATCTTCACATCTCATTGGACGAAGTTCTGGATTTCATAGTAGCTTTCATTGGCCAAGGACCAGAGGGCGTCTGACTGAAGTGTAAAACAACCAATCACAGTTAGTTTTGTTTAGCATCACGTTTAGGGACTTGAAGTCGATGATGAAGTCGAAATTAAAGTCGATGTTCCTACAATTACAGACTAGCTTGTGAAACTCTTAGGTATATTTTAAAGAGTCTATGCTGGAAACTTCTCATAGTTTTGAAAACCCAGCTTTTAGTTGATCATAAGCGCTTATTGTTACAGTTGTAAACACTTCGGCTTTTTGTACTGGTTCGTTAAAAAACGTGACGCCCATCTGGTGTCCGGTAGATCCAAAGCAATCAGATGATGACAGTGTTTCCACTTTTGTGTTACATGCCACAGACATTCAGCCAGCGGTCTGTCTGAAACTAGGACTAGCTGTAGGGAGTTAAATGCTGGAAACCAGTGACTGATCAAACACTTTGAACAACCCTTAATCATAAGAACACAAAATCATTGAACACTGCTTTTGTAGCTCTCTTTTCATGTTTATTTTAAGTTTTTCTTAAAGACGCATATTTTACAGCTCTGCAGTTACTAAAATTGCAAAATACTGTTTTCAAAGGCATTTATTAAATGCATGGACTGCTTCCCTTCCCTATGGAAGCTTTTTCTGCCACAGAATAAAAAAAAGGTAATTGCAACTTTTTGTCTCACAATTCTAACTTTTTTTTCTCTCACAATTGAGTGATACAAGATACAAAGTAACAATTGCGCAATATAATCTCACAATTGCGTGTTGTCACAATTCTGACTTTCTTTCTCCAAGTTATTTTCCATCTATTTATTTTTTAATAAAGAAACTTATTTTAATTAAAGGAGATTACTCGGGAATCCTTTCACATCTTGGCAAATGATCGGCCAAACTTGGAAAATGACAACTGAAGTACAGAGAGTTTTTCATTTAATAATAATAATAATATGATAAAATAGTCACAATATTATTTTGGGCTTTAATCGTGCATCCCCACATTAATTAATACCAAACATAGAGCTCTTTAGTCTTTGGATTAATCTTTCGTCTCTGGATGATCCTGGTTTTATGCTGTATATTTTCCTCTGTTCTTACTGGTCTATCGGGGTATGTTTACATGTACTGTAATAATGCTAAATAATGATGTGTAATGTGCTTTTCTATATAAAGGATTTTTTGATTGTTTTAAGGGTTCCCAGTCATGGTGAGGCGGTATTAACATTAAGTGACATCCGGTCTTCATTGGCATGTGCCACTGACACGACACTAACACTGTGCCACTGAACGTTCTGTAATACCAGTGCTGTTGTATGTTGTTTATTACAGAAAGTCGCAAACTGCCCATTCTAGGAAAGACGAAATAAATCTATCATGGGTCAGTGGGCTTGCATAGACTAGTCGAGTAGTCGATAGATCGACTACTTCAACCACTAGTCGACGCTGTCGGAAACAATCGACTACTCGAGCGTCCATTAACCATAAATGAATTAAAAATGGCGAACGTCACCAATAGACACCACACGTCAGATGTGTGGAAGTATTTCATCAAGCATGACAAAAATATAGTAATTGGCCAACTCTGCAAGAGGCCGTTCACATATTGCGTCTAAAAACGTGCGGAAAGCGCGGCCGTGCCGCTGTCTCCTACAAGCGCTTGCGCTCCCATGGCGTCTGTCGTTGCTATGCAACCAACCATGAACTGTGCTCTCCATGATGACAACGAAGAAGTATCAGCAAAGGATTAATTGATTTCTAGCCCTTGCATTAGCTTTACTACTAGATATATTTCTGGAGATGAGAAGGAAAAACTAGCGCACCACGTTGCTTCCATTATGAGCGCTCTCGCCGCTCGCCTACATTTGAAATGTTGACCTTGAGCGCGAAAAAGACGCGATATGTGAACGGCCCCGTCTGAAATGAAAGGCAAGAACGGCTATTTATTTGGCTTTAGACTGTTACATGAAAAATTTAAAATGAAATGTCATAATTACAATATTTTGAGAGTTTACTTATGTAATTGTTGCATTAGGCTATGAATTAATGTTTATTGATAAGATCTAGCTATTTCATGTATTTTCATTTACAGTAGCATGAACCACGAGTAGTCGAGTAACTCGAGTATTGTTTTGATAAGAAATCGACTAGCAGAAATCAGTAGTCGTGCAACCCCTACTACGAATAATGCATTTACCTATAATGCAATAATGTCACATCCGTTACTGTAAACCTTTATTTTTGCATGATTCTGCAAATCTGAATCATTATATATCATTTGTGGATTTTTATACATTTCTAGCATTAAGATGTGCAGACAAATCCACACATAAGTGGACTCCACCCACTGTCTTCTTAAGCCAATCAGATAACAGCCATTTGCGGTGTCCAATCATTGAATCTCTCGCACCAACCAATCACAATTTGCTTTACGATCAGTGTGGTCTTGCCCTGAAATAACTTTGCTCATTCATTTGCATTGGCTCAGATAGGAAGTATAAAGCCCATAAAATTGGTTCAGTAAAAGATGTTTAAAATGTGGATTTCTTTGTGTATCAAGCCACAGTATTACATTTTATGCGCCTTTGAAAATGCCAGAGAAACAGCGCTTTACATCTCTGTTATGGAAGCGTCACTTTATTCAGGATAGAGCAGAAAAGCATCATTAAGTAGCTGTGTGCTGACAAAACATCAGATTGTGCTCCCAACAATATATTTGCATTGTTTTAAGGGTAGGTTTAGGTTAGGGGTAGGTATGGACGTTGAAAAAAAAGCTTCAAACCACATGAATATGATGCTGGTAGCACAAATCATTATACAAGACAATAATACATCAGAGAAAAACACTTGATACGACCCCAAATAAGCAGCCTCTTAGAGAGTGAATCACCCTGGTTTTCTGTAACATGAATATGATGTGCACTCGTCACCATGTGCTCTCATCTCTACATAGAGCCGAAGACAATTAAAAAATGGCAAAAATAATCGGCTAAGTACAATAACATGATTATACAAATAAATTGGGGTGACAATATAGACATAAAAGCAATAATTACAAAGATTTTTATTTAATACAAAGATTAAATAAGATTTTTAGAAGTCAAAATAAATCTCTCCCATTCAAATACAATGCAAAAGGGAAGAGGAGACAGAACATAAAATCATGTTGGCTCATGACATCAACAATTAAAGGAGAAAGCACTCATTTCCATCAGTCATCATAGGCCTGTATGATATAAAACTACATAGCCTATAATAAAAAAAAAATGAATTTCAAACCTGACCCAAAAATATTTTTATTTTCAAAGATAAGATGCCACAAAAAAACTACAATAAAATCATGAACTGAAATGTCATTGAGAAAAAACAAAACAAAAATCAATCACTGTTGTAACAGTGTGTAAATCAGACCTTTCAGGCTATAGTCTAATGCTAATAAACCTTATGCCAAAATTATTATAACAACTAAATTGTCGGTCATTAAATAAGAACACTAAATAATTGTGTAGATGATTTTCTTTGTGTAACCCGACATCAGACATTAGGCTGAAGTATTTTTTTGCACCCAGTGCTGCGATGAAAATGAATATTATATCCATGCATATCTAAAGCGCCTACGGTATCTCTGTAGAACTTCAAAAAAAGAAACAAAAGATGCTGCAGCCAATGAGCAGGATGACTCAACCTCCACAGACAGTTTATGTTTTATCAGACAATAACTTAAAATTTTGCTTTAGTATAATTTTCGGGACAATTAGGGCCGGATTACAGCTTAGATTTCTGGACGTCTGGTCACACGTGTTTTAGTTTACAGATGTCTACCCTAGTGAAAAAACCTATACCAAAATGTATTTAAAATACATTTATTTCATACTAAGTATACTACAAATCCATTACCATATTTACTGACCTATCGCTTGAGATTTAGCCTACTGATATAAATATTATAATTAAACTTTTTTTTGGAGCAATTCATTATTGCACAACGCAAATTTATTAATATTAAGCCTAAAATGTGTTTTAATATCACTATTAGTATGATCTCTGTATAATATCAGTCTTTAAAATGCAAGATATTTAAAGTGTCCCGTTTGCAATAGTTCTACTTTAGCTCAATCAAATATACTTGTATCATTAGTTGAACTTCATCACTATTTCTGGATAACTAAAGTACACTTATATTAGTACAAAATGAGTTCCAATTTAGCAGACTTTAAGTAGCCTATTAAGTATTTACTAGTATACCAAAAGTGCAATTGCAGGGTTTTTATTATGAGTACGTAAATGTATTTGTAGTAATACTTAGCATAAAATAAACGTATTTCAAATACATTTTAGTATATTTATTTTTCACTAGGGTACACAGGAACTCCACGAGCGGGATCTGCTACCAAGCCAGGGCAACAACAACTCTGCTAATGCTAACTCAGAGGGGTAAGGCCACTTGTTTTACAAGCACGCCATCTAATGGTCACACTCCCAAATAACATTATTCTGAGTTCAGGCTGCTACTGCACATGTGAAGTCTGTCAGACACCGTCCATAAACTCTGGTGTAATTCCACTTGTCTACTAGTACTGTACAACATTTGAAGGTACAGAACTAACTAGCTGGTTCGGGTGATGGCAACACATAAACATCTTGGAAGGGAGTGTCCAACAACACAGATGTTTCAACAGGAATGGTATGTCTGTTCATCTGGGGTGAGTTTCCTTTACAGTCACATAACTTGTGCTTAACTACAATAGTATGATGCATCGTTGAAGAAATCAACTAGCGAGTGCATGTCACGACTGTTTCCCGAAACCATATTGGCTGTGTCCAAATTCAGGGTCTACATCCTCCTTAGAATCAGAGAATGTCTAATAGGAAGAGAATTGGCACTCTCTGCTTACTTACGGTTTCTGGACTGGCTGCAGTAACACATCTCTGTCCATGCAGGGGCGCTCGCAGGCGAGTGCAGAATGAATGGAGGTCTATGGCGAAAAACCCTCAAAATCCACTTTTCTCAGGAGTTAATTTTTTTTCTAGTAATTTGAATGTTGTATTCGAAAGGAGATGCAAAGAAATTACACATTGCTGGGTGTTAGATTTTTTAGAGTCACTTATTTGGTTTAAAAAGTCTTTTAAAATGTCAATGACGTCAGAATGCTGACGTCATTAGCAGAATGCTAGCGTGTTATGGGCAACAACAACTCAACCTGTAAGAAATCGAAAAGAACTAAGTACTCGTTCATTCAACTTTCGACCTATAACCCATGTTGAACTTGCAAAACCTACAATAAAATCTGAGATTTCTCAACGGCAATCGGATGAAAGAGACACATTTAGCCGTCTAGCCCTATAAACTCCCATTCAGTCTGCACTCGCCCGCGATCACCTCCAGTGGAATTCTAATGGAACTGCAACCAAGATCGATACAATGGGGCTAATAGGAAGTGCCAAGGCTCTCCGTAGACGGGCTCTGTTAGGATCCTTCCTACCCGGTTGAAGGAGGAGGGGTCCTCCGACGACCGCAAAACCCGGAAGTCGGTGTTTGTGAATTTGGACAGCCTACCCTTCTTTCACATATTTTCAGAGGAGAAAGGCCGCGAAATTTAAAAGTACTACTGTTACTGTGTCACGAAATGTAGTTTTAAGAGTTTTTCAGTCGACAATGTAGTTGTTTAAAGCTCAAATCTGTGGTTTATTTATAAAGAGAGCGCCATTTTAAAAATGTTATCTGACGGTTTCGGAGTTGTGAGATCCAGCGATCACAGCGGGCGCTCAGCGCTCATGTACCCCGCCGAGAACAGCCTTGCCTCGGCTATTGTGCTTCTGACGTTCGCCGCTGTCAGTCTAGTGAGAATAATTCGTCTTGTGTTTATCTAACGGGCGATCTTTGGTTTCATTAATCTATAATTTGTTCATTGGCAGATTGTTGTGTCTGAGGGCAAAGTGAAGTTTCATAACTTTATATATTTAGGCTTATTTAACTTTAACGGTGTAAGTTAGCCTGCTGTATGTTTGACTGAATCGTTTACTTTATTTCTTGACTTGTATAGCTTCTTATACCTTTTAAAAACTGAAATTTAACAAAAAGAGATAGGGTTGCGTCATTTTATTTTATATAGCCTATGTAATAATATTTTAAAATGTATAAATTTACATTATTTATTATTGTTATTATAATAATATACCACTTGCGATTATCAATCTATTATATTTATGCTGTTAAATTATTTTACTATTCATAGTAACTATTTAACTTATTATTTTTATTGTCTATATTCTGTAATTGATATTTCATAATATTCTATTGCTATTATTATAGTATTATACATAAACTATATGCTATTATCAATATATTATTATTATTATTATATTAGTACTTATATAATTATACTTTTCATTACTATTTTATTTGCTGTATACTGTTTGTTTATTTTATTGACTAAACTATTTACTATTAGCCTACCTCTCACTTTATCTTATATTTACTATTTGCATTGCACTGTAGGTTGTACCATATCATATGTATTACCATAAAGGATCCATCAGTTATCTTTGTTATTGCTAAAATCGGGTCAATGACAGAATATGCTTTTCCCACAATAAGAATACTTTATTTAATTTAATGTGAAAATTAAATTATCTCAGTATGGGGGTGTTCACATTTCTTATCCAAGAATGAAAAGCCAAATACATGACAAGCCTGAGCTTTGGCCATTCCTTATTAAAAAAATAAAAATAAAATTTCAACCACTGAAAAAATATATTTTTTTGAAAAGCCAGTTTTAAAAAAAACTTACATCTTACCGCTCGCTTCGTCCGCCATTACGCTCTGCCGAAAAGAATTATGGGATAGGTAGGACGGGAAAGGATCCACCACACCCATCCTTCCAATTCGGGGAAAAGGAGGACGTATTTGTGGGCCGCATTTGAAGGATCCTACGAATTTGGACAGCCTTCCTCGCGGCGCTGTGACGTAACATCCTTCAAATGAGTACTCCGAAGGATGTAGACCCTGAATTTGGACACAGCCATTGTCGCAAAGTGGTCGTTCAAACACGTTGGTTATTGATGTCACGCTGGTGGTGGAGTAATAACTAGGCCTACTTTTAATGAATCTGTTTGATATCGATTTAATGCTAGATGTTTTGTTATAAATTTACGGACATTCATCTGAGGATTATTTATCATTTTTCTCAGTTATTTTGCTTTATTTCCAGATTAATTAATAAGCTCGTTCTTACACTAGAGCTCGTTCACGCATGCGCACTCTTCAAAAACTACGCTTTAAATCTCTGAACAAACTAAAAGACATAAATTACATTTGTATTATAAATAAAATATATAGATTGCACTAAAAGTCAGCTTGCATATTTTGCGCAAGATAAGGATTTATTGTCCACATGTTATGCAAACAAGAAACTCTGCTTCAGGGGCCTGTTTCAGAAAGGAGGTTAAGTGAAAACTCTGAGTATGTTAACCCTGAAATGAGGGAAACTCTGGGTTTTTTGTTTCAGAATGGGAGGTATGTTAAACCTGAGAAAGCAGAGTAAGTCAAGCCCGTTTCTGAAAGAGAGGTAACTTATACTCGGAGTCAGTTACCATGGTAACTTACTCTGTGAACCTAACCTGGTCGGGAACAGGTTTTCTTTCGGTCTCCTCCCCTTTTTTAAAGAGGAAGTGGTGTTTAAACACCTCATTCATTCTTTCAGTACATTTTTAATATAATAAAATTAATCTTTTATTAATAAATAAAATATTGCTGTTTTTACTGCTGTTTTTTTCTATTTTTTTTTTTTTTAAATAAGATAGTCTATATAACTCCTTAACTACCAACTGAAAATACAGTAGTAGATTAGAGTTACATAATGTAGTTCTAAACAAATTCTACAGAATTAAACGGTGGCATTTACTGAAAATCAATGAACTGTGTTCATCTGTCCAGAAGTTGATGGACCCTCCTCCTCCTGCTGTTCTTCCACACTCTGGGGGCGCAGGGAGAGATAAGAATACCCGTTTATACTTAGATTTAAACTTTGGCTACTCCACATAAAAATGTGAAAAAATCTGAATGTGTAGATTGTTTGATGTGTAGACACATAATATTAACAGTACCTCTGTAGGCCTCTCTGTGGCAGCAGAAACTCTTTATCCCCATCGTCCTGTGAAGATGAGCATTTGGTCGAGTACACTTTATAACACTATTTGTCATAATTTCTGGTGTACTGAGTAGGCTACTTATGACAGCCTGGGGTTCTGTTGGGACAGGAGGCTCCACAAGACAGATATTGCCATCAGAATCTGTTGGGACCAACAAAACAACCCAACCCAAAGTAAAATAAATATAAATATAAAAAATAGCCTATATAAAAATAACACACATGTAAACCTCTTACATTTTCTGAAGGCCCTTGGATCTTCGGGAGTGACTGGCTCTGAAGTCCCTCCAGGAATTCCCTCAGCCGAAAATGCTGCTGTACTGCTAGACACTGGATGCTATTTAGTTATTTAATATGTCAAATGTACAGTCAGGTAGCCTACACCCATGATATGCTCAAGCCTTACCTGATTGAATAATGTTTTTATATTTAATTTTCAGCTGCTGCCATGTTCTTTTAATGCCTGCAGGATTGCACCTACATGAAAATTAAAATTAGGTTGATGGTCTTCCAGTTTCACTGCTCTGATATTATAACAGTTGGGTAAGTTACTTGTTTTACTAACTACAAATGACATCTTCAACAGTGTAATTAGATTAATGTAATAATGACTATCTTTAGAAAGTATTGGTCTACTTATTACTAATTACTAAATCCCATATCAACCTCAACCACTCGAACAATAAAGGAGAGTCAAGAAACTGCACTTTTAATGCTTTCAAATAAACAATATACAATGGACTACTTGCACAACTACTTCCGCGTTCTGCTTATTACATATCGGGAGTTTCCGGTTAGAGTGTTCAGCGCACATACATACATGAGAATGCAGATTATCACTAAGTTTTATGGATGCCGATTGATTAAAACAATGAATAATGATCTCTGTATTAATTATCTTGAGCCTGCTGAAATGTTCCTATAAATATATTTTCTTTCAAACTGTTCATTCTGAATAAAAAATAGGCTAAATATATGTATCCACTAACCTGCAGCAGTCCTATATGTCTAATCATTAACAGTGTTTTTCTCTTAGCCTACTTATACCTGTTTAGTTTACATTTTTAAATGAATTTGACTAATAAAAAGGATTGCTTGTGTGCATTGGTGCTTTATTACAGTCTTTTTAAAATAGTTGAATGTGCCTGTAACGATGTTAAATAGGCTAGGCTATTTAATTAATCTTCAACAGTAACCCACACAGCGTAGAGGAGAATGACAGTCAACTTCTTTGAATATTAATTAAGCATTTTGGGCATGAACATGTAAATAGTAAAAAGATTGACATTGAAAAATGACACAGAATGATTAAAATATTTAATCCAAATAAATAAATGTTCGTGGTTCCTACTGATGTTATTCATCTGTTTTCAAACACTTCAGTGTCACGGTCGCTAGTGTACACGAACACTGACACCCTGTGGTGAAATAATGCGTATTTTTAACACCCGCCGCTTTCTCAGATTGGCTTGGTTTGGATTAAAACTTCATGAGTTTGGAAAATTCTGCACACAGTAAACATCAGAAAACCCCTTCTTCTGTCAATAAAAATGTCCACATTTTTAAATCTTATTGCAGACACTCATTTTAGGTGGCGTTTGTTCAACTCATTGACCACAGTATTGAAAGTAAACATAACCGGAAATACTGGTGTGGGTTTGCTTATAGCCCCCTAGCTCAGCCGCCATGTGTTGAAGTTCACCCCGGTGAACGAAAGGGACATTTCCCTGCGCCTACGGGTCGGGGATAGGTCTCTCACTGTCGTGTGTGCCTACGGGCCAAACGGCAGTGCAGAGTACCCGGCCTTCTTGGGGTCTCTGGGAGGGGTGCTGGAAAGTGCTCCAACTAGGGACTCCATCGTTCTACTGGGGGACTTCAATGCCCACGTGGGCAGCGACAGTGACACCTGGAGGGGCATGATTTGGAGGAACGGCCCCCCTGATCTGAACCCGAGCGGTGTTCAGTTATTGGACTTCTGTGCTAGTTACAGTTTGTCCATAACGAACACCATGTTCAAGCATAAGGGTGTCCATCAGTGCACGTGGCACCAGGACACCCTAGGCCATAGGTCGATGATCGACTTTGTGGTCGTTTCATCTGACCTGCGGCCGTATGTCTTGGACACTCGGGTAAAGAGAGGGGCGGAGCTGTCAACTGATCACCACCTGGTGGTGAGTTGGATCCGATGGCGGGGGAGGAAGCTGGACAGACTCGGCAGACCCAAGCGTACTGTGAGGGTCTGCTGGGAACATTTGGCCGAGTCTCCTGTCAGAGAGATCTTCAACTCCCACCTCCGGCGGAGCTTCGACCGGATCCCGAGGGAGGCTGGAGATATTGAGTCCGAGTGGACCATGTTCTCCACCTCCATTGTCGAAGCGGCCGCTCTGAGCTGTGGCCGTAAGGTCTCCGGTGCCTGTCGAGGCGGCAATCCCCGAACCCGGTGGTGGACACCGGAAGTAAGGGATGCCGTCAAGCTGAAGAAGGAGTCCTCTATCGGGCCTGGTTGGCTTGCAGGACTCCTGAGGCAGCTGACGGGTACCGGCAGGCCAAGCGAACTGCAGCCCGGGTGGTTATGGAGGCAAAAACTCGGGCCTGGGAGGAGTTCGGTGAGGCCATGGAAGAAGGACTATTGGCTGGCCTCGAAGAGATTCTGGCAAACCGTCCGGCGCCTCAGGAGGGGGAAGCAGTGCCCTACCAACGCTGTCTACAGTAGAGGTGGGGAGCTGTTGACCTCAACTGGGGATGTTGTTGGACGGTGGAAGGAATACTTCGAGGATCTCCTCAATCCCGCCGTCACGTCTTCCATTGAGGAGGCAGAGGCTGAGGGCTCAGAGGTGGACTCGTCCATCACCCAAGCTGAAGTCACCGAGGTAGTCAAGAAACTCCTCGGTGGCAAGGCACCGGGGGTGGATGAGAACCGCCCTGAGTATCTCAAGTCTCTGGATGTTGTGGGGCTGTCTTGGCTTACACGCCTCTGCAGTTGCGTTGCGGTCGGGGACAGTGCCTCTTGGATGGCAGACCGGGGTGGTGGTCCCTCTTTTTAAGAAGGGGGACTGGAGGGTGTGTTCCAACTACAGGGGGATCACACTTCTCAGCCTCCCTGGGAAAGTCTATGCCAGGGTACTGGAGAGGAGAATACGGCTGATAGTAGAACCTCGGATTCAGGAGGAACAGTGTGGTTTTCGTCCAGGCCGTGGAACACTGGACCAGCTCTATACCCTCTACAGGGTGCTGGAGGGTTCATGGGAGTTTGCCCTACCAGTCCACATGTGCTTTGTGGATTTGGAGAAGGCATTCGACTGTGTCCCTCGCGGCGGCCTGTGGAGGGTGCTCCGGGGGTATGGGGTCCGGGGTCCTTTACTAAGGGCTGTCCGGTCCCTGTACGACCGAAGCAGGAGCTTGGTTCGCATTGCCGGTAGTAAGTCAGACTTGTTCCCGGTGCATGTTGGACTCCGGCAGGGCTGCCCTTTGTCGCTGGTTCTGTTCATAATTTTTATGGACAGAATTTCTAGGCACAGCCAGGGGCCGGAGGGTGTCAGATTTGGTGACGATACGATTTCGTCTCTGCTCTTTGCAGATGATGTTGTCATGTTGGCCTCATCAAACCAGGACCTTCAGTATGCACTGGGACGGTTTGCAGCCGAGTGTGAAGTGGCTGGGATGACAATCAGCACCTCCAAATCCGAGGCCATTGTCCTCAGTCGGAAAAGGGTGGCTTGCCCACTTCAGGTTGGTGGAGAGTTCCTGCCTCAAGTGGAGGAGTTTAAGTATCTTGGGGTTTTGTTCACGAGTGACGGAAGGATGGAACGGGAGATTGACAGACGGATTGGTGCAGCTTCTGCAGTAATGCGGTTGATGTACCGGTCTGTCGTGGTAAAGAAAGAGCTGAGCCGCAAGGCGAAGCTCTTGATTTACCGGTCAATCTACGTTCCTACTCTCACCTATGGTCATGAGCTTTGGGTCATGACCGAAAGGACAAGATCCCGAATACAGGTGGCCGAAATGAGCTTTCTCCGCAGGGTGGCTGGGCGATCCCTTAGAGATAGGGTGAGAAGCTCGGTCACTCGGGAGGAGCTCAGAGTATAGCCGCTGCTCCTCCACATCGAGAGGGGTCAGCTGAGGTGGCTCGGGCATTTGTTCCGGATGCCTCCTGGACGCCTTCCCGGGAAGGTGTTCCGGGCACGTCCCACTGGGAGGAGACCCCGGGGAAGACCTAGGACACGCTGGAGAGACTATGTCTCCCGGCTGGCTTGGGAACGCCTCGGTGTCCCCCCGGAAGAGCTGGAGGAAGTGTCTAGGGAGAGGGAAGTCTGGGCATCTCTGCTTAGACTGCTGCCCCCGCGACCCGGCCCCGGATAAGCGGAAGATGATGGATGTATAACCGGAAATAAGTGATATGTATTGTTTCCAAACGGAAGTGCTTCACGGAGTTCAGTGCAAGTGGTCCATTGCATGAGTTATTCTTGAATTGACCAAAGTGTGCAACGGGAGAAGGTTACATAAAAAATATATACCTTTTCAAAATGTATGTTAAATATACAGAATTGTTATAGTCTAATGCAATTACATCAGATTTTACTTTAAATTACATTAGAATTAAGAGTAATCCCTTTCATTGAATTACAGTATTTAGATTACTTGGTAATTAATTACACCCAACACTGTATAACTAATTAAAATGTAAACTTACTTAAATGTAAAATGTACATTTCCTTCGAAAAAGAGTAGGGGTGTAACCCCGGCATCCTGGCCAAATTTGCCCCTTGGCCTCTGTCCATCATGGCCTCCTAATCATCCTCATATACTGATTGGCTTCATCACTGTCTCCTCTCCACCAGTAAGCTGGTGTGTGGTGGGCGTTCTGGCGCAATATGGCTGCCGTTGCATCATCCAAGTGGATGCTGCACATTGGTGGTGGTTGAGGAGATTCCCCCCTTCTATGTAAAGTGCTTTGAGGTCTCAGAAAAAGCGCTATATAAATGTAACAAATTATTATTATTATTATTATTATTAAACTTACGTATTGACTCAAGCAACTATTTTCTCCCTAGCTAACTCTCTGTCCTTCGCTGCTGGAGCGGATATATAAAAAAAAAAAAAAATGTTCATACTCTCCATGTGCTTGCAGAAGCTCATCCAGTTCTGCTGGTGAGAAATATGAAGATCTCTTTTTGGCTGGCGCTGTTGCCATGGTGACTCATAATATCCGCGCTCCATTGATAATGGCTTTTTAAAGTTACGGTGCACTGCACGCGCTTAACTCAGAGTCAGTCAACTCAGAGTTGATTGAACTAACTAATTTCAGCTGTTCTGTAACCGAAAACTCAAGAGTTTCCCATCTCAGGGGAAGTCAACTCAAGAGTTCAAGTTTTAACTCAAGTTGGTTGAACCTCCTTTCTGAAACAGGCCCCATGTCTAGAGCTGTATAACTCTGCGATGCTGTTTGTGAATGTAGACATCAGTTTTCGGTCTAATTATCCCCACATTGATAATTATAATAATTATAATCCTCATACTTTTGCCAATGTCGTCTCATACACATTTGTACATAAAACCTCCATGAGTAACTTTTAGCTGTGTTGTCGATCAACTTAACCATTCAATTTTAAGGGGGTACTATTATGCTTATTCACTTTTTCAACTTTAGTTAGTCTGTAATGTTGCTGTTTGAGCATAAACAAGTAATAAAAACTCGGTGAGTGTTTTAGCGCAATTTTCTCACCTCATGGGATCACAACACTAAGAGATGGTAAATCTTTTCCTGGATTTTTTTTTTGTGCGTTCCCGAGATTAGACCTTCCTAAACATAATGCCGAAAACCCGAAGTCTCTAGGTGGTCTGGTTGAGGAGTAGATAGAAGTGCAGCAAGATTGGTGCACACAGATGCACAGAACAGAAATCATGAGTTAACAAGCACAATTTTGTCCGGTGGAAAATTGCGCTAAAAAAGATCTGCAAGGTTACAAAACTCAAAGTCCTCTCCAAAGGGAAATATTTTATTTAACTGAATCACCTATTCAACAACTATAAACCAATTTCGAGCCGACGTCACCGTTACGTCACGTTGTTAGCTTGAGGCAAAACAAAGGGAAAATTCATAGACAGTATATAAACTGGACACAGCGACTCCATTGGATTCAACGGAGACAAGTGAAGTCAATTAGAAGCGTTCACTTCTTGATGGCTGAGCGTACTGCGCAGACTCAAACTGAGCTTGATGACGTAGATGTGACGTGAGCAACCCGTCTGTCTTCTAGTAGCTGTGCCAAGAGAAATCTGAATCATTCCCTTCCGAAACTTGCAGAGGCGGAGAGTATGAGGAGGAGGTGTCCCTGAGCTAGGAGCAGGAGAAACTTTTGCTAGGTATTCTGATGAATTATTTTGTCATTTTGCCTCCACGTCCCCCCGATTGCACGCGAGCTTCTCCTCCTGTCCATACGGTAATCTCTCTACTGTGCGACAGAGAGTCGCGTGGTTATGATGCAATCGTTAGCCTATTTTTACAAAAACTGCTTCTACGGGGCCATAACGTAAGATACAAGGTAATGGAGCCTTTTATACATTTTCGTGTTTCTTTAGAAATAAATAATGGACAAATGGAGTCTTTAAACGCCTCAGATGTAAAGTTATTCGCTGTCAAAGTGACGCCAAAATGAATGGGAGTCAATGGAATGCTAACAGCAGGTGGGGGTCCGCTAATCAAAGGTGCCGCCCGGGGAAGCTTCAAAATAATATGAAACCCTGCCCCCTGGGAAAATCCGCTCCGTGCACACTATGGCGACCATTGACGTTTGAACTTGAGTGTGTGGGCCAGTACTTCCAGTGAAAACTTCCAGTGATCTGACAGCGACAGTGGGAGCGAGAGACAACGAACAGCGACCGAGTTCCATTACCAGAGAGATCATTTTTCACATACCTGTTTTTAGGATTCAAGAGAGGCGACTTGCCTTTCAGAGGGTGACAGCCTCAGCACTTCATCGGTGTGTGCCGTTATGTACCGTTTCGTCACGTTACAACAAAGAAGTCAGCTTTCATGCATTCCCCGTTGACGCTGCAGTACGGGCTGAGTGGATACAGAAGATCTGGAGGGATGACTTCAACCCGACCAAATTTTTAAATGCATATAATTTTCAGTGCATTTCACCTGTGCGTTTCTATGCTTTCTAACACTGCATTTATTTTGTGCAAGTGAGATGAGTAAAGACCATCTGTTTCATAAATCATCATGTATCTGGTGTTTATAAGCAGCACATACAGTATTTTACTATGTGTAAAATATACACTAACTTAGCTATATTAAATTGTTTGTGGTACCTACAGTTAAAAATGTAAATGTAAAATATTTGATGATAGTATTGATCGAGCAATTGATGTAAGTAAGTGAAAATATATGCGCAGATTGAGAAAGTAGTATTTATGGAGATAAATTGTAGCCTATCACAGGGCAAACGTGTGAATGTTCACGGTGCATTTTATGCAAACAACTCTGATCGTAGTTGTAACTCTATATTTACAGTAGGCATAATTGTCATTGAGTATGCGTATGCAGCATGAGTCAAATACAATCTTCTGTTCGTGAACAGTTGTATTTCATTCATTAATCTGACTATGCATCCCTGCATTTAATTGCCATTGGCTCGTGTGATAGTGATATGGATCTTTGTAGTATTTTAAGTTATATAATTGATTCTATAAACAACTATAAGAGATCATTTTCGGCTTTCTCCGGCTCCTTGCACCGGGCGTAATGCGAAACCGGATGTGTCTACCCGCACACTCGCTGATCCGAAATCCAACATGGCGGCCAATATAAACCAGCACAGATTCGGCAACATAATAAGGAGCTTAAATTATTATTATTGTTATTAAATGTCATCTTGTTGTGTTGTTGGGTACAAGAATCGACAAAGTACAGGCTCCAATTTGAAATTGTATCGCATAATGTTTTCAAAATCATTGTGATTATTTGTGAATCATCTATAATTGTGTAGGCTACATTGTTTTGATTGATTGTGACTAGACGTTTTGAAGAACCTGGTAAGAAAGTGTAATCAAATACATAGTTCAAAAATGAATATGCTGTATCTGGAATTTTTATTTCTAGAAAATATTCACATCATTAAAATTGACCGTAATGTCACTCTTTACATTGTCGTCTTCTGTCTGGCCGTGGTGCTGGCTAGGCAGAACTGCGGATCGTAGGCTACCATACAAGTCTTGCGACCATTTAGTACAGTTATAGGCATCTAAATATGTATATGCCCTCAATTTCTCTTTACCCTCGGTTTCTCCATTGGGTAGGTGTAGAAGTCAGGCCACTCAACCCGGAGGTAACGTTGACGTTAGCAGTGTGAGGACGACAGCGCCAGCCTAACCATAGACAGTATATAAACCATAGACAGTATATATAAACCATAGACAGTATATAAACCATAGACAGTATATATAAACCATAGACAGTATATAAACAATATAAACGAGCCTAACAGTCTGGTGCCGGAAGTGGGCGCGGCAAGGCATTGCGCTACTTCTGTGTTTTGAAACGTTTTAAAGTTTAAAACAACGTTATTATAAAGACATTGTTTTAAACGATTTAATTGAAAAGATATAATTAAGATTGATTAACAATATTATAAATTGAACAAAGCTTAAAACAAAAATAAGTAATACAATGAAAACCAAGCTTGAGAGGTGAAAATCATTTTAATTACACAATAATATGATGGACTGAAAACACAAACAATATTCATTTAAATAAAATGAGTTTTTTCCTGTGAAATATAAAAATAAATCACACACTAGCTGTTTTCTAATTAAATAAAAATAAATTATATAAAACAAAATGAAACCAAAGAAAATAAATTTTATAAAAGTTATACAGGCACACATTTACAATAATTCAAACATATCCCTGTTGTGGGTTTAAATGTTTAATGGGATGCATTCATAGATATGAAATATTATTATAACAAAATACAAATATATAATTCTTTGTGTTTTGTTAGCTCAAGTTTCAGTGTGCATTGTTTTTGCAACCTTTAGACGTTAATGAAGATAAATTAATATTTTATGGCTAAATCATGCAGAAAACCATCTAATTCCAAAGGGACTACTATTAAATATGTGTTCCTTGAAATGCAGTGCAATTCGCTTTGGATAAAAGTGTCTGCCAAATGCATAAATGTAAAATAATATCTATTGCCACTGTATATTAAAAAATAGCTCCAGATGTTCATACCTCCATGAACAACAGCCTTTTTGAAGTGTATTTTAATATGATTGTTCAATTTGTCCCGTCTTTTTGGTTAAAAAATATTGCCATCACAAAATGGGCAGTGAAAATGTCTGCAGCATGTTGTGCATTGGTCCAAAGGTGGTAGCGATGGCCCTCTCTGAATCGTTATGTGCTTCTATAGGTGAAATAAAATACAATTAATGCAATTCTCATGGTCAGAAAATTTAACAAATGCTGTAAAATACAATGCCAACAACAAATTAAATCACAAACCATGAATATGTAACCCAACAAAGTGATACTGTGATATTGTTAAATATTAACTTACAAAATACTTTGTTTCAAAATACTTCATTTCAAAAAACAGTTCGGTACAGAGCCGTTTTTATAACGTTAAGTATGTTGCATCCATCAAAGATAGAACCTTTTACCTCTTTCTCTTCTTCTTTTCCTTGTTCTGCCTTGTGCTCCGCCATAGTTAAACCTTTTACTGTCCTTTTACTGTCTAAACATGAACTCCGCCCACTTCCGGCATCAGAGTGTTAAGCCCCGTTCACACTACAAGCGACTTTGTCACTGCATGTCGCCAGTGGCTGGCGGTGAGGTCGCTAGTGGGTGTTCCCACTACTGGTTGCCTAGTAATGTTTGTGAGTGACATTCACAGATGTTACTCCATGTTGTAGACAACAAATCTGTTTTCTTGCTGCACGTTGGCCCTGGATTCTGGCAGGCTGAAGAAAGGGAGTTGTCTCCGCGTTGGTGGAAAACCACACTTCGCCGTTTCTCCCAATCCACCCAGATCCAGGATCCTCCGAATCCTCCTCGCCTTCAGTGGAAGGTAGAGAGGATGATGAGGGTGCCACATCCAAATCAGGATCTGACTCTCCTGAGTCTGTGGTGTCAGAGGGAGAAGACGATACATCCTGCAGCTCGCTGGAGGGGTCAGGCTGCATAATCATCTCTAAAACTTCACTACAAGTCAAGCCCTTTCTCATGTTGCTTGCTGCTCTTCTCACCATCAAATGACCAGCAGGCTTGCATGCACGCGTTTAAATCCACTTGCTTTGATTTTGTATAGTCTGCATTTCTCACCATCAAAAGGCAGCAGATGCATAAATACACTTACTTTGTTTTTGTTCACTCAATGTAATTCTGAGAGCTGAGGTGCATATTTTGATTTTCTCAGATGCATCAAGGTGAGTTCACACACACACACACACACACACACACACACACACACACACACACACACACACACACACACACACACACACACACACACACACACACACACACTTTATTATGCTATTATACTCCATATAAACTCCATATAACTCCATGTATTATATTCGCACATTCGCACTTTTTTCCTTAAAAACTGTCTCAATAACAAGCGCAATAAAGCACATTTTTGCAAAATAAAAGCAGCTACATGATCTTTAGGACAAAGATGGTGAACTACAACACTCCACAATCGATCAAAATGGGCAAATATTGTTTTAATGGCATACATGTTCACTGAACATTCAATGTGTGTGTTAAAGAAGATTAGGGACCGTCTAAAAAGTTCTATTTTTTTTCCATTGTGTGCAAACAGACAACTACATTTTTGCAAAGTACAGATGTAACAAAGTACTGTAACAAATCTCTCTCACATTATGTGTTCTAATGCTATTGATTGTACTTTAGCAACAATAAAAAGTGCATTATAATGATTGTATTTAGGAAACCTGCCTCACTGTACATAATGTACATAAATATTTTTAGAATAAAATTACATTAATTCACCAAAGGGATTTTTTTTACTATCCGAAGGTTGCAGCATGTTCCTAGTGACCAGACTGACTTACTACAGGTGAGATTTTGACAAAAAGTCCCTTACTGTATGTACAGTTGACAAATATGTTTTTTAAAAATGTACTGTAATTCACCCTAAGTATTTTTTCGTGTTCCAAAGGCTGTAGTGTTTTCCTACAGACCAGACTGACTTACTACAGGTGAAATTTTGACAATACCTCCCTTACTGTACAATTATCAAACATGTTTATGTACTGAGCATATTATTACATATGTTTATTACATATGTTTATGAAATAAACTGTAAATCACCTATAGTGGGTTTTTTTATATCCCAAAGGTTGTAGTGCTTTCCTAGTGAAAGCACTGACTTACTACAGGTGAAATTTTGACAAAAAGTCCCTTACTGTACATACAGTTGACAAATATGTTTTTTTTTAAAAATTACTGTAATTCACCCTAAGTATTTTTTCATGTTCCAAAGGCTGTAGTGCTTTCCGACAGACCAGACTGACTTACTACAGGCGAAATATTGACAAAAAGTCCCTTACTGTACGTACAGTTGACAAATATGTTTTTAAAAAAATTACTGTAATTCCCCCTAAGTATTTTTTCGTGTTCCAAAGGCTGTAGTGCTTTCCTACGGACCAGACTGACTTACTACAGGTGAAATTTTGACAAAAAGTCCCTTACTGTACGTACAGTTGACAAATACGTTTTTTTTTTAATTACTGTAATTCACCCTAAGTATTTTTTCGTGTTCCAAAGGGTGTAGTGCTTTCCTAGTGACCACACTGACTTACTACAGGTGAAATTTTGACAATACCTCCCTTACTGTACAATTATCAAATATGTTTATGTAAAGAGCATATTATTACATGTTTATTACATATGTTTATGAAATAAACTGTAAATCACCTATAGTGTTTTTTTATATATATCCCAAAGGTTGTAGTACTTTCCTAATGACCAGACTGACTTACTACAGGTGAAATTTAGACTATAACTCCCTTACTGTACGTACAATAATCAAATATGTTTATACAAATTTTTTTTTTTTGTATTTTTTCATGTCCCAAAGGCTGTAGTGCTTTCCTAGTGACCAGACTGACTTACTACAGGTGAAATGTTGACAATACCTAATAATACTGTTTTACATAATAATATAATACTGTAATTGTTTTTTTTTTTTTTTTTTTTTTTTAAGGTTGTAGTACATTAATAGGGACTACATTATTATTAACAGTAGTGACTGAACCTGAACGCATTGGTGCAGCAAATCTGACAGATAATGAACAGCAAGATCATGGAGGCATTCAAGATACTGTACAGTGCACTGTTTTATTTCTATTATCTTTCTAATTGTTCATGGAATACCACTGGGATTATACATAAAAGTTGTAATTAATTCCTTGTGGTTAGAGTAATATTTCAATTTCACCTCTTCAAAATTTTGCTGTTGTTGATCCTCTCTTGGTTTAAGTTGTTCCTATATTATCATAAACCCTTTAACTGATTGTTTTGTCAAGTACTTTTTACTTTACTATATTTTCGTTTAGTGAAGTGATGTAAAAGTTTAAGTAAAACAAATGTGTGTGTTTGAATACAATTTTTTCAAATGTTTTCAGTCAGAACTACTTTGGGTAAACAAAAATATTTAAGCAATTGAACATGTTATTTAATATTTATTCATTGCATTATGTAATTGGTTAACACACATTACTATAACTGTTAGTGGTTTGTTACATAATTAATCCTTGTCATGTTTACCAATGTGAACAGTGCCAAAGATGGTACCCAATGTATGCTGCATTGGACTATCAACAGACAAGCTACCTGGAAAAGATGCCCAATGGTTGTGCTCACTGTGTACCTTAAACAGTGGAACATCATTAAAGAAGATCTGCTGAAACTTCTGCTTTATTGTCCTTGTTGCAATATGGATTACCACTGTATATCTGTATTTTGGGACTTACAGTTAAAGACCCAAGGACCAGATAGGATTTATTAAGACCAGGCGTTAGAAGTGCAGTCAATTTAAGACAAGAGTCAGAATTATAATAAATTAAAGGAAATTTTACTGAAGATAGATTGCAGTTTCATCAGGCAGAAGTCAGCTTCAAGAATCACAAGGAGTGATTACTTCAGTGATCAAAAGTAGGCCGCTTCCCCTTACATTTACAAAAATCACAGCAATTATGCTCTTCACCAAGGTCTAAGCTTTGTCATTGCTTCAGGTTGAATGATTCTGATTGGCTAATAAATAATCACACATTTTCTACACATAGATAGACTGAAGCATATCTCCATCAATTATGCGGCTGACATTCGGACCCTGAATTTAGGCACGTCGTGACCTTCCACACTTGTAGTGATTGTAATGAATAGTAATTGGACCAATTTTTTAGTCTGTAGAACCAACTCTATAGCGCCACCACCAGTTCAAAAATTCCACATTAAAAGGGTTATAGCTTTTGAACCCTTTGATGTAGATGTGAATGTAAATAGATGTAAAATGAAACTTAGTACACCTGATTCCAATCATTATGGTAATCACAATCAATATCTTACAATAAGACTCCACCCATTACAGTAGTGGCCATTTTGAAAAGTACAGTGTTACATTTTTTGTGCTGCTACTCATTCAAATTTTGTTCAGTTTTTACGAAAATTGGCTCAGATGATCTTTGGACCGAGGCACACAGAAGTGACTGAACAGATTTTTTATTTTTGCTACCGTTCCCGATATATTTTTCTCCAAATTTGACCTGTATTTATTGCCTTGTGGTAGTTAGCTTAGCATGCTAATTGGTTAGCATGAACCATGAACCATGAACCATTCCGGTTGTGGGTTTGAATGCTGTGTGGCACATTCCCAGATCGCAAGAGGTATTGTGGCCTTAAGTGGTGGAAAAGTTGCTTCTGTTCCAGACATGGTGCCTATATGTGAACGAACTCGATAAATACAACATGCAGCAAATTTATACAAAAATTATTCATTTTGAATTGCTTCTCACTTGAACTATTGGACCTTCTTCATCTTGCCAAAAACACAACTTCCCAGTGGCGCAATGATATGAGTGACAGGTATCTGACCCAGAGATAATGGGTTCAAGCCCCATGTGGCATGATTTTAAACAATTGTGTGTAATGTTGTGTCATGTCGATTCCTTTATTATTCAACGTTGTACTAATCTTTCTTCCTCTTGGATTAATGTATGTCTTGTTCATTCTATGTTCATTCTCATCTGAACTTCTGTTCATTTTGAGTTCATTTTCACCTATACTTCTAAACCAGCTCTTTTTTCTTCAATTTCTGCTGTTTTTACTCTTCCTGCTCTTGCTGCTGCTTCAGGGGCTTGGCCCCGTATCGCTGCTTGCAGCTATATTTCCACTTGTTCCTTAACCTGTAACCAAGAATACTAACACACACAGACACAGTTTCTTCAAGATTGGATTTGGTGAGGAGGAGAGTCTTCTCAAAACATTAAGATAACATGTTCTTTCTCTCAAGGAGAGGATACTTTAAATCTAACTGTAAAGTAAAGACTTTAACTAAGAAATGGTCTCTCAACTATAGGTTTCAATGACTCCTGAGACCATTGCTATCAGGGTAGCCTAGAAAAGCAGATGGATGTAGTGACACCTGTTAAAGAAGTCCATATTTCATCTCTGGAAGCCAGGCTAAATGAGCAAGCACTGTTACTGCATTCCTGGCATGGGTCAGACCCTTACGTTACACCTCAGATATCAAATACAGACATTTAAAGGATACATGAAATAACATTTTCGATAATCACACTGGTAATTTCTATAACAACGTAAAATCTCATAAGCCTAGAGAAGTCATTCAACTCATTTGATATATAGAAAGAAAACTATTGATTAATACCTTGATTATAATCACTCATTAGATATACATTGAAGCAGCAGTGCGTTCCAGAATCCACTTCTTCAGGACTTCATAACAAAAACTTAAAGTCCAACTGAAATCAAAATGGACCCTATTTACTTTGTTAGCGCATATTACTAGTCTTGTGGTGAACAATTAATCCGTGCGAGTTAAAACACAGAAAAAAAAATTTGGCTTCGTAATCTTTAATCAAAATCTGAAAATGCCCCTCCCCTCTGCATTGGAGGACCTTCCCTGATGACGTAGGTTTGACGGCTTGGTTTGAGAAACGCTTAACCACTCCCCTCAAATCATTAGTCTGTAATGAGCGAGAGATGGAGAGGAGGAGCGCTAGAGTAAAACCCTGCCCTCTGTTCAATATCCCTTTTCACTTGGAAATACGTCACAGCACTGGAGAAAAGTCGTTTGCAACTTTCGGTTCACGCGGACTTTAACTTGAATAATTACAATAAGGGTGTTGCTTATTTATAACGTTGAAAATATGATTAACCTAAAATATCTGCATTTTTTTAATCAATGAAAGAATTGTGTTGTACAAGGAACAGCAGTTCTAATACATACTTTTACCTAATACATTTATCAAAGTTAATTGAGTAGAGTGATCACTAGGAACATACTATAACCATTGGAACATGAAAAAAGGAGAAATTACAGTATTTTTTTAATAATAATATGTTTGTACTATACTTACAGTAAGGGAGGTATTGTCAAAATTCCACCTGTAGTAAGTCAGTCTGGTCACTAGGAAAGCACTACAGCTTTTGCAACAGGAAAAAATACTTTAGGTGAATTACAGTAATTTTTTCTTAAACTTATTTGTTTATTGTACGTACAGTAAAGGAGGTATTGTCAAAATTTCACCTGTAGTAAGTCAGTGTGGTCACTAGGAAAGCACTACACCCTTTGGAACATGAAAAAATACTTTAGGTGAATTACAGAAATTTTTTTTTAAACTTATTTGTTAATTGTACGTACAGTAAAGGAGGTATTGTCAAAATTCCACCTGTAGTAAGTCAGTCTGGTCACTAAGAAAGCACTACAGCTTTTGCAACAGGAAAAAATACTTTAGGTGAATTACAGAATTTTTTTTTTAAACTTATTTGTTAATTGTACGTACAGTAAAGGAGGTATTGTCAAAATTTCACCTGTAGTAAGTCAGTCTGGTCACTAGGAAAGCACTACAGCTTTTGCAACAGGAAAAAAATACTTTAGGTGAATTACAGTAATTTTTTCTTAAACTTATTTGTTTATTGTACGTACAGTAAAGGAGGTATTGTCAAAATTTCACCTGTAGTAAGTCAGTCTGGTCACTAGGAAAGCACTACACCCTTTGGAACATGAAAAAATACTTTAGGTGAATTACAGTAATTTTTTTAAAAACTTATTTGTTTATTGTACGTACAGTAAAGGAGGTATTGTCAAAATTCCACCTGTAGTAAGTCAGTCTGGTCACTAGGAAAGCACTACAGCTTTTGCAACAGGAAAAAATACTTTAGGTGAATTACAGTCATTTTTTCTTAAACTTATTTGTTTATTGTATGTACAGTAAAGGAGGTATTGTCAAAATTTCACCTGTAGTTAATCAGTCTGGTCAATAGGAAAGCATTACCTTTGGAACATGAAAAAAATCCCTTTGGTGAATTACTGTAACTTTAACATAAAACATATTTACGTACTGTATGTACAGTAGCCTACACAAAAGTACACTAAAGCAGTCTTGGTGAATAAGCAGCAAATATCAAACCTGAAACTACTTTTTTTTTTTTTTACTTGACTATGTTCATGGTGCTGTCCACGTATGTGGTACTGAGGTCCTACATGATCAAGTCTGCAACTTGGGTAAAGTTGGTTTTATATTTGCATATTTGCGGAGTTCCGCGTTCAATATCTCGTGAGCTGAATATTGTTACTACACAAATAACATTGTTTTAATATTTAAATCTTCCTCAAAATGAGCTTTCCTTCGGGTTTGCACTTTGCAGATGGTCCCTTCTTAGCAGCCTGCGCATAGAGATCAATGTATTTTGTCCAGTGCGAAGGAAAGATCGTTTTGAGGAAAATTATGTTGTAGCTTCTGGTGTTTTATCTGTAGTTATATGTGATAGGTGTTTTCTGTAGCAACAACGTTTAGTTCACGAGTTATTGAACGCGGAAGTCCGCGAATGTGCGAATATAAAACCAATTTTACCTAAGTACTACCTGGATGCGATCACGTACAAAACAGATCGGTGTCCTTTCCCGCGAGTGGGCGTGGTTTCAGCGCAGCCAGCGGACACGCCCCCAGCGTTTGAGAGCAGAGACTACTGCTCATTTTTTCAAGATTTTGATAGCTTATTTTATGTACTTGCCGGCTTTTTTTATCATTCAAATTTGGCTGGGTGGCTAATAACACATTTTTATGTGGTGTGACAAACTCAGAACACATACTTAATTTTGACTTTACAGGGACTTTAACGGTGCCACCTGGTTATCAACAGTAAAAATTACAAATTTTACCTCTTCCCAACAGGGAAAACCACCAACAATCAAAAATGCAAGATTATATGGTGTCATGGCTTTGCAATCAAAAAATGTGGTTATAATGGAAGTCAATGGGGCAAAAACAGCCACGAACAGTAAATGAGGGAGAAAAAGTTCAAATCTGATGCTGCACAAAAACTAACAATGCATCAAAACCAATGTTGTTTCTAATCTTTGACATGTCCAAGACTGTGATAAAAGGTAAAAAAAAAATCCAGTCCACAATCACATTTTATATTGAAAATGAGTCATTTTGTGTGTTTTTTTCCCCAAATCGGTGACATCATTTACGAATTTGGCAATTAAAGAGTTAAAATCCTGAAAAAAAAAAAAAAAAAAAAGTATTTTTGAGCAGGACTGAGGTTGATTAATAGATTTATGCAAAAAATTTTTTTTTTACAGCAGTTTAAAGTAGTGGCTGTTTTCAGCCACAAACATGACGAAAGGGTAGTGAATTTGCCCACAGTGTACTGTTGAGTTTTTGAAAAATTTCAAAGCATTTTCCCAAAATATGTATCAAAATAAGATTAGTCACCAAAAATCATTCCATTTGCTGAAACATGGAGAAAGTTATGGCCAAATTAAGACTCAAAAATACCCCGTAGTGGATGAAAACATCCCCAACAGCACATAAGGGTTAAATGGTGTATAACATCATATACAAAATGTAGAACTTCATTCATCCCAAAGGAAAGCATGTTTACACTGTCTGAATCGTTCCCTATACCCTAGTGCATCATGTGCCGCCACTTCAGCGTCTATTTATAATGTAGGGGGCGGAGCTTCAGATTCTAGAACATTTGATTGGACAGGAAATCTGATGAAACGCTGACGTGCAGAGTAATGTCATCAAAATCATTGCTATTTATTGGCAGAAGTGAAAGACTGTAAGTTGTGAATGCTTATATCTTCTGAATATGAATTTTGTCATTGTTTTGGAGCTCACTAGCTTATAGACATTAGTAAGGCTTGTAGTCCCTTTAGTAGTCCCATTAGTAGTCCCTTTCATGATTTCATGGGGACATTTGAAAATGCATTATTTGTCTTCATAAAGATTATTAAGGGATGCTGAAATGGTTCGATCAATCATTGGTAACCACTTTCCAGCTCTGAAAAGTTCAAATTCCCCACAGCCAATGAGATGTGAAGATCTTCATTTACGGGCGATGTCATAATTGGCCACAAACCAGTCACACGTCTCCTTGATGGCTGGAAAAAATAAAAGCACTTTTAATGACTGTTCTTTTGACTACTATAGAAAAACATTTAGTAATTGCTGAATCGAGAAGTGTAGATTGATCACCTGCTTTGAACGGTGTGAACTTGAAGTCTGGCAGGTATTTGCGTAGTTTGGCATTACTGGCGGTTTTCTTGAATTGACCGTCTGCTTTACTAGTGTCATACTGAGAGCGGTTAGTTAAGGTTTGTAGACAAAAGGTCGTTCACGCCAAAAGGAAAACTCTGTCATTAAAGGACTACTTTTATGATGCTTTTTGAAGCTCAACAGTTCAAGAAAAATCTGTAAAGTCTGCAAATTACCTTATTTTGTGTTCCACAGAACAAAGATTAACGTTCTGTAAAAAAAATTATCCATGAGCATTGAGAAGAATAATTGTGTGTGAAAGGATACAATCACGTCACCTTTGAATCCCATTGCTTCAACAACAGCGTTCGCAGCGTCCTTTATGGACAACTCATCCTCCTCTCCGACTAAAGAAACAGACAAAGATGAACAAATTAGATATCTCAGATTCATTTAGATTCAGATTTATTTCCTTCATGTGACATTCTGTGTTAATTCCCTTCATGTTTAGGCTAATCAGTTCACATTTATTCGCCTTTTTGAAGTATTATTATTATGCCGTATCACGATAACTGTTTTCCATCCCCAAAACGAAGACATTTAAAAATTATAATTAATAGTTTTGTTACACTATTTTAGATCTTGTTTAAGATTTTTTTTTTATCTTAAAAGGATAGTTCACCCAAAAAATGAAAATTCTTCCATTAATTACTCACCCTCATGTCGTTCCAAACCCGTAAGACTTCAGTTTATCTTCAGAAAATAAATGAAGAACTTTTTGATGAAATCTGAGAGATTTCTGTCCCTCCATTGACAGCTACGCAACTACCACTTTGACGCTTCAAAAAGGTAAAGAGATCGGGAAATTAATCCGTGTGAATTGAGCGGTTTAGTCCAAATTTTCTGAAGAGACATGATCGCATTATATGATGAACAGATTTCAGAATTTAGGCTTTTATTCACATATAAACCTTAATCAGCGAACATAAACAGAAGTTCAACTGAACCTGCTTTATGAACAAACCTCTTGAAAGCTCAAACGTGCTGCATAACGAGAATGAACCTCATTGGTTCTTGCTGAAGCTCAAACGTGACGCGTAACACGAGAATGAATCTCATTGGTTCTTGCAGAAGCTCAAACGTGCTGCGTAACATGAGAATGAACCCCATTGGTTCTTGCTGAAGCTCAAACGTGATGTGTAAGACAAGAATGAACCTCATTGGTTCTTGCTGAAGCTCAAACGTGCTGCGTAACACGAGAATGACCCTCATTGGTTCTTGCTGAAGCTCAAACGTGCTGCGTAACATGAGAATGAACCTCATTGGTTCTTGCTGAAGCTCAAACGTGATGCGTAAGGCGAGAATGAACCTCATTGGTTCTTGCTGAAGCTCAAACATGATGCGTAACACGAGAATGAACCTCATTGGTTCTTGCTGAAGCTCAAACGTGATGCGTAACACGAGAATGAACCTCATTGGTTCTTGCTGAAGCTCAAACGTGATGCGTAAGGCGAGAATGAACCTCATTGGTTCTTGCTGAAGCTCAAACGTGCTGCGTAACACGAGAATGAACCTCATTGGTTCTTGCTGAAGCTCAAACGTGATGCGTAACACGAGAATGAACCTCATTGGTTCTTGCTGAAGCTCAAACGTGATGCGTAAGGCGAGAATGAACCTCATTGGTTCTTGCTGAAGCTCAAACGTGATGCGTAAGGCGAGAATGAACCTCATTGGTTCTTGCTGAAGCTCAAACGTGCTGCGTAACATGAGAATGAACCTCATTGGTTCTTGCTGAAGCTCAAACGTGATGCGTAAGGCGAGAATGAACCTCATTGGTTCTTGCTGAAGCTCAAACGTGACGCGTAACACGAGAATGAATCTCATTGGTTCTTGCAGAAGCTCAAACGTGCTGCGTAACATGAGAATGAACCCCATTGGTTCTTGCTGAAGCTCAAACGTGATGTGTAAGACAAGAATGAACCTCATTGGTTCTTGCTGAAGCTCAAACGTGCTGCGTAACACGAGAATGACCCTCATTGGTTCTTGCTGAAGCTCAAACGTGCTGCGTAACATGAGAATGAACCTCATTGGTTCTTGCTGAAGCTCAAACATGATGCGTAACACGAGAATGAACCTCATTGGTTCTTGCTGAAGCTCAAACGTGATGTGTAAGACAAGAATGAACCTCATTGGTTCTTGCTGAAGCTCAAACGTGCTGCGTAACACGAGAATGACCCTCATTGGTTCTTGCTGAAGCTCAAACGTGCTGCGTAACATGAGAATGAACCTCATTGGTTCTTGCTGAAGCTCAAACGTGATGCGTAAGGCGAGAATGAACCTCATTGGTTCTTGCTGAAGCTCAAACATGATGCGTAACACGAGAATGAACCTCATTGGTTCTTGCTGAAGCTCAAACGTGATGCGTAACACGAGAATGAACCTCATTGGTTCTTGCTGAAGCTCAAACGTGATGCGTAAGGCGAGAATGAACCTCATTGGTTCTTGCTGAAGCTCAAACGTGCTGCGTAACACGAGAATGAACCTCATTGGTTCTTGCTGAAGCTCAAACGTGATGCGTAAGGCGAGAATGAACCTCATTGGTTCTTGCTGAAGCTCAAACGTGATGCGTAAGGCGAGAATGAACCTCATTGGTTCTTGCTGAAGCTCAAACGTGCTGCGTAACATGAGAATGAACCTCATTGGTTCTTGCTGAAGCTCAAACGTGATGCGTAAGGCGAGAATGAACCTCATTGGTTCTTGCTGAAGCTCAAACGTGACGCGTAACACGAGAATGAATCTCATTGGTTCTTGCAGAAGCTCAAACGTGCTGCGTAACATGAGAATGAACCCCATTGGTTCTTGCTGAAGCTCAAACGTGATGTGTAAGACAAGAATGAACCTCATTGGTTCTTGCTGAAGCTCAAACGTGCTGCGTAACACGAGAATGACCCTCATTGGTTCTTGCTGAAGCTCAAACGTGCTGCGTAACATGAGAATGAACCTCATTGGTTCTTGCTGAAGCTCAAACGTGATGCGTAAGGCGAGAATGAACCTCATTGGTTCTTGCTGAAGCTCAAACATGATGCGTAACACGAGAATGAACCTCATTGGTTCTTGCTGAAGCTCAAACGTGATGCGTAACACGAGAATGAACCTCATTGGTTCTTGCTGAAGCTCAAACGTGATGCGTAAGGCGAGAATGAACCTCATTGGTTCTTGCTGAAGCTCAAACGTGCTGCGTAACGCGAGAATGAACCTCATTGGTTCTTGCTGAAGCTCAAACGTGCTGCGTAACGCGAGAATGAACCTCATTGGTTCTTGCTGAAGCTCAAACGTGCTGCATAACACTAGAATGATCCTCATTGGTTCTTGCTGAAGCTCAAACGTGATGCGTAACACGAGAATGAACCTCATTGGTTCTTGCTGAAGCTCAAACGTGCTGCGTAACACGAGAATGATCCTCATTGGTTCTTGCTGAAGCTCAAACGTGCTGCGTAACACGAGAATGATCCTCATTGGTTCTTGCTGAAGCTCAAACGTGCTGCGTAACACGAGAATGAACCTCATTGGTTCTCGCACGTCAAGCGAAAACGAACATGCTTGAGCTTCCGTTAACCATAACTGATGTGTGAGTTGATGGATGTTTATATGAGAATAAAAGCCTAAATTCAATCTGTTCATCATATAAAGCGAGCGTGTCTCTTCAGAAAATTTTGGAGTCAACCGCTCAATTCATACGGATTAGTTTTACGATCTTTTTATGAACTTTTTGCAGCATCAAAGTGGTAGTTGTGTAGCTGTCAATGGAGGGACAGAAACCTCTCCGATTTCATCAAAAATATCTTCATTTATGTTCCGAAGATGAATGAAAGTCTTACGGGTTTGGAACGACATGAGGACGGGTAATTAATGGAAGAATATTCATTCTTGAGTGAACTAACTCACTAAATTTGACACGGTTCGAGTACCTGACAGAATGATGGGCTCCACCTCGTCATAATCCCTCAAAACCCACAGAAACAGACGAGCCAGATCCAGAGAGTAGATGAACTGCCGTAGAGGACGACCTGAACCCCAGACCTGCAGAGGTTTACCTTCCTCTACAAAAAACACAAACACACGCAACACGTTTAACATGTGAACAGAACTCTGCTTGAATGAGGCTTTTGATCAAGTGTGTCACACAGAAAAGTGAAGCCAAAACATTTTGCGTCAGTCCGAATGGGACGCGAGCCAAATAAATAAATAAATTATACCTTGAAGATGATTTCTGTAATTTTGGGTACTTGTCATCACACTGGCATATGCTCAAGTGTTTGTTTTTCCAATAAGTTTGGTTTTAGTTAGTTATTTAATGCTATAAAAACGGGTGTAAGTCATGATTGACAGCTGTGCTTCACCTCAGGATCACTACAGCTCAGACTCAGGCTTCAAATGATGTATCAGCGCTCAATGTCAAAAGCCATGTCTGGGATATTTTGGCTTCATTTTTCTATGGTCTGGATCCTTCCAGAAAGTTAAACGCGTCTCACTCTTTGCCAGGTATGTCTTGTGGATCAATCCTGGAAGCACGTGACCGTCCTCAATGTTGAAGTTGTCATGTGGTCCAAAAACATTGGTGGGGATGACGGCAGTATATCTCCGACCGTACTTTTCAAAACACGACCTAATGGACAAACACACAATGATTTGTTTCTTTCATTTATGAAAGCTATTAACAACCATTTCGACCCCAAATCAAATAATGCTGCATTTATTGTGACATTATTTTCATGACAATCACACACATTCATCACAAATTCTCATCACTGTCATAAAAATAATTCATTATATACATCGAAAATACTTTTTTTCAAAATGCGACAGACATGCTTTCATGTGATACACCCAAGAAAATCTCATGACCAATGAACTTTGACACTGACCTGTTGTGGACATCAATCATGCGTTTGGCGTAGGCATAACCGAAATTAGACTCATGTGGCGGACCGTTGTGGATCTGAAACAGAGCGAGAGAGAAACACGTCTGTATAGATGACAAAAAATATAGGACAATACCAAACAAAAAGTGTCTAATCATCATCTCCCTCAAATCATAACACAATTCGAGTGGATGATCTTGTAGATAATAAACTTGGAGCCCTCCCTAGCTCTACAGCGCCCCAGTTTTCCAATGTAAATCTGTGGTGAAAAATGGAACTGCAGTGCGCTCTAATTGAGAGCCATTGGGGAATTTGGGGCAGTCTGAAGCTCCAGACCAAGACTATATCAATCCGCTTCAGTTATGTGAATATTCTGCATCAGGTCAGTAACTAGTTGGCATGTCTGTTCTTCAAATCAAATTAATGAAAGTTTAAACGTGCTAATGTTAATAGCCTTTATATACAGTAGCTCTGTTGTGTTTGTTTTATGTTTGTTCTGAGAATAGAAATACAAAGTTCTGTAATGAAACTCTAGATGGTGCAGGCTAATACGTCCTTAACTCAAACTCTTGCAATCACATCATTATCTATATGGCACAGCTGATTGGTTCCTGCTGTATCAGTAGCCAATGAGCTCGCTGTTCAAACTTCAAATACTTGGTTAGTGTTTGCCTCAGCAGTGCAGCGCTCTTTCAGAAACCCTACACCTTCCCCAGCTCCACCTGTGTAGATCAGTTACGGGTACTTCATGTAATGAATTCGTGTAATGTTTCATCACCGGACTTGCGCTCGGATTCATATGGTAAAAATCGACATCATTGTTACTGTCTTTACAGCTCAATCGCTGAGCGTAAGGAAGCCTCTGGACAGAGCTGACGTTCAGTTATGGTAATGGGCGTGTAGCTTCCTATAGCAGCTGTACATGATAGACCAATCACAACAGACTGGGCCGTCTGGCCAATCAGAGCAGGGCAGCTTTTGGAAAGGATGGATTTAGAGAGACTGATTCATCGGAGTCATTTGAGAATCATTGAAAAATGTGGTGATGTGCAATGTATATTATGAGAAAATGAAACTGTTTTTTTTACTTTTGATGCATGTAAACCTGTTGTAGGAGACCTCCAAAACAACATTAGGAGCCTTTAAAATATAGCATAATATGGGCACTTAAAGCAATACTAAGATAGCATTCTACGAGTGTGTCATCTGTACTTAAGACCTGACAATCCACATTAGAGCACCACCCGCAGGCTGAATAACACAAAGACGTTAGACTTCTGCCAAAAGTGTGTCTTATAAAGCTTATAAGATGTTCACAAAATGTTATAAAGCTCATAAACTGCCGCAAAGACCCAGAATCTGCCCTACCTAAATTTTCAGTCAGGAGCCGCTACTGAACTTGACCCACTGGATCCTAATGATTCAGCAGAGGAAGTCTGAGTTACAGTAGGCTATGTTTTCATATGACAATGAATCATGTCATTGAATGACATGAAAGTTGCATTCTGAAAAAGGTGCAAAAGCTATCTTGGTACCCTTTCAAAAGGTATACCTTTGTACCTAAAGAGTGAGTTAGTACCTCAAAGGTACATATTGGTACAAAACAATTACATATTGGTATCTAAATGGTACATATTAACCTTTTTTTTAAAGGTAACTATTATGGCCCTTTTCACAAGATGTAATATAAGTCTCTGGTGTCCCCAGAATGTGTCTGTAAAATTTCAGCTCAAAATACTGATAATAGATTATTATCCCTCTTTGGGTGAGAGCAAAAACACGCCGTTTTCGTGTGTGTCTCTTTAAATGCAAATTACCTGCTGCTCTCCGCCCCCTTTCCAGAAGAGGGAGTGGCTTTAACAGCTCCTGCCGATCCTACGGCGATAACAAATCAGGAGAAGCAATATGACTGACAACGTAAATACAGGTGTTCAGCCCTATATGTATGACCCTGAGTTGGACACAGATGTTGGAGAGACTCTGGCAGTAGCGACAACTTTGAGAATAATAGTTGTGTAACAACACTATGCAGCTCTGAAGAGTCTGTCTGGCAACCAACATCCCAAACAACTTTTTAGCTAAACCTGCTTTGTATTGACCCTTGCTTACAAAGCAGTCTGGTGTCAAATGATTAGCGCAGACATGAACGATTTTAGGTAACTTGAGGGGCACATTCCCATCATAAACAAATTTTAATCCACTGCGTCTTCAGTGGCTCAGTTGCCGGGAGTAAATGCTCACTCTTACATCCAACAACAACACACCTGGCTTTCTTAATAGGAAACTGAGACATTTTTTGTATTACTACAGCTGCTCCAGCGCGTAGAAAATGATGGATTGTGTACAGCCCACTGTGGGCGGGTCTATGCTAATAGGGCAGTCGTGGGTGGGGCCTAGGAATTTTGTGACATCACAAAAGGTAGAATCTGCAAACGGGTTGTTTTGAGACACTGCTTATGATTTATGGGGATTAAAGGAGAGGGTGGATTTTTACCATTATAGGGTGGTTGTGTACACACTGCTGACACACATTTATGTTCAAAGTGAATTTTGCTTAATAGGTCCCCCTTAAAGGGTGGCAGTGACTTTTGTAACGTTTATTCAAAGAGAGTGTGTGTGTGTGAGAGAGTTTACCATGGTCTCATCTATCGGGTAGGTGGTTTTATCTGGGAATATACATGTGGACAGGCAAGAAACGACCTTCACCACCCCGATCTCATGAGCCGTCTGCAGCACGTTGTCATTGACAAATACATTATTCCTCTGAAAACAAGAAACAAATACAGTCAATGTACAGTTCACTTATTCAACAGTGATATTTCCATGCTTTTATTACATATTTCCAATGGTATTTAATAATAATAATAATTAATAATTACCCAGAAGTCCAGGTTCTGTCTCATATTTTTGTAGAGCCCGCCCACCATGGCGGCCAAATGAATGACGTGTGTCGGACGATGCTTCTGGAAAACTGATCTCGTCTCTTCAGGACTCCTGAAACAGCACATGTAAATACAGTTATCATGCAATACAAATAGACAATAAGCAATCAAATAAAAGCTTTCTAAAATCCAGAGAAACATAAATTAATTTATACACTGGCAGAATGGCAATTTTTCTATTTCGTGAATACCACAATATATAAATAACCATGGGCGTGGCTAACTCAAGTTTCATGTGTAGGGATGTGTGATATGACGATATGAATCGTGTACCGATAAAGATTATGCTAGGTTGTTAATATAGCTATCCGCGCAGTGCAAGACTGCTTCAAGTTTTTACACGAAAAGAGTAATTAAGAATGTAAAAGACAAACGAGAAAGTAAAGCACGGGTGTTAAAGAGTTCTGGGTGTGCTCTGATACCAATCTTTCATTTGAAAGTCACATTTCTAGCACCTGTAAAACAGCATTTTTCCATCTTAAAAATATATCTAAATTATGACATAAACTCTCAAATACAATTGCAGAAAGGTTATTTCATAAGCTCAAGGCTAGAATATTGGATTACTGGGTGGTTGCCCTGCACGCTTAATAAACAAACTCCAGCTGGTCCAAAACGCAGCAGCCCGGTTCTGTCAACACTGCATTGGCTCCCTATTAAACATCTTACACATTTTAAAATCTTGCTGATTACTTACAAAGCACTAAATGGTTTATCTCCCTAGTACTAGCACGAGCTCTTAACGCATTATAGTCCTTCACGTCTATTGTGATCTCAAAATTCTGGCCAGTTGATAATAATACCTAGAATATCTAAATTGACTGCGTGCGGTAGATCCTTCTCCTATTTAGCACCTAAACTCTGGAACAGTCTTCCTAACTTCGTTCAGGAAGCAGACACACTCTGCCAGTTTAAATCTAGACTAAACACATCTTTTTAACCTGGCTTACACAACACATTATCAATTTCTGTTACTCAAATCAGTTAAATGATTGTTAGACTGCATAAATCAGGTCAACCGGAACTAGGAACACTTACTACAACACCCGATGTACTTGTTACGTCGTAAGAAGAATGGCATCTACGCTAATATTAGGCCCAATCCCAATTCTATTTTATACCCTTTCGCCTACCCCTAACCCTTCGCCTACCCCTTACCCCTTGAAACAGAGTGGCAAGGCGTAGGGTTGAAAATATTCCCCTAAGAAATAGGACACCACTACTACACCGTTACACGTCATTATACGTCGTCGCTAGCGCCTACGTCACAGGAGATGCGCCAATGTTTATCACAAACTTCCAAGATGCCGTCGTCAGCTGTAGTCATCTCAATTGCGTGGGTTACAGCTATTTTTTTGCATTTTTCTTCTGAAGTTCGCAGAAAACAGCAGAGATGACGATATTTTCGACGCCTAAGTATTTTTGGCCTTCAGGAAACGTTGCTCGTTGTCAGCGCGAAAACGAATGACCCTTCGGGTTTCCTCAGGTGTCCCTGTTTGATAAAGAACATACAAGACTGGTTGATCATGTTGCAAAAAGCACAAAACTGTGTAAGTACTGTTTGTTTATATCGTGTTCACATATAATCACAAGAAAACAATGCGTTCATAGCAGACGTACGGTAAAAGATAAGCCAATTCCCTGCCGCAATTACATTCACCAGTTATCAGACATGAAAATATGTTGCAGGACTATCGTTAACGAACTTCAGCGATTTTTTTGCAAACGTTTCTTTGAAGAACATGACCGTAAATATGAACACAAGATTGAATGTGACATAAAGAAAATTATTATTGGCAGTCATGTTGCCTCTGTAGCCGGTGTATGCAGGTACATTTCTCATACCCCTTCGTTTGAAGTGTGGTCCCGAAAAATCTTTGTTTCAAGGGCTATCTGGCCCTTCCCCCTACCCCCTACCCCCTACCCCTACCCCTACCCCTCCAACCAAAAGAGAATCGAGACAACCCTACCCCTTCACGGGAACGTGCAAAACGGAGGGGTAGGGCCAAGGGGTAGGGGCAAGGGGTGAATTGGGATTGAGCCTTAGTCTCCCTGTTTATCCTGAGGTTACCTTAGTCATCCATATCCGGGCCGTATCCAGACCAGATGGTGGACCTGTGCCTAGATATGACAACAACGCAGCCCTGAATGTCAGCAGAGACCGTGTGACAATCCCCTTTGAAGATCACGTCGACACGACAGCCATCGGCACAGATCCTCAACAAAGACCACAAGAACCAAGTCCTCTGTACAGACCTATGACCAACTTCGTCTCCATACTGGCGTGATGAATCTGATCTTCAAGCAAATGGAATTTGAATGTTCCCGGTCCACAATCTGACTTCTGACCTGTAATCAGTGGTCTAGTCTACGTGATATGCAGATATACGCCGTATACCCACAAGGAAAGGCCAAGGATTTCCGTATACCCACTTAAAAAAGCGTGAGGATATGTAACAACTTCATTTTGTGTCAGAACTTTCACACTTTCATTTATAAATTCACCCCGTCTGTGTTTGCGAAGCGACACGGATCGAATCGCGAAATCCAGTCACAAATGGAACTTGGCCATTTTGAATGAATAAATCAAAAGTAGGGCCGTACAATGAATCAAATCTCGATAGGGACTAGTGTCTGTGAATATTAAAGTTCAAAGAGACTGCAATTGTTCTACACGTCTCTGGGAATGAGCGCTTAATGTGTGCTCCACTACAAACACACACACACTGAAGCACGCGTGACGCTCGTGGTGTTTTCAGTGTTTCACTGTATTGAGACATGATGTAGGCTACACATGTGCACTTCATCGCAGAGCTGCTATGAGAGAATTCACTTCATGAGAATTTCACCATTTCATTTGATAAAACTATCGTCATTCATTTGTATCATATACAGACAGAAACTGTAATGTCTTTACGACAACCTGTCAAAATAAAAGTTCGGTATAACTTGAGAAATTATAACATAAATATATTACTATTGCACAGTAGTACTTCAAGTAGGCCTAATAATAATAATAATAGTTTATTAAAACACACAGAAACTCAAAAGTTCAGTCTAACTCAAAGAAATTATGAAAGAAATTGCACAGTAAAATGTACTTTAAAATAATAATAATAATAATAATGAAATCTATTAAAAAGTTATTTTAAAGGAATATCACACAAGTTTTCATACATTTTAATTTAAATAGTAAACATGCCAAAATAATTACACCATTTTTTTCAAAAACACCATTTCTAAAAGTAATTTTTTTTTTTTTGTCAGCTGATAAAACCTGTGCTTCAGGGACCATATTCATATAACATCTAAGGCTAAATGTAGCTCTTAACTGGCTGAGTCCTTCGGATGAGACGTAAAACCGAGGTCCTGACTCTCTGTGGTCATTAAAAATCCCAGGATGTCCTTCGAAAAAGAGTAGGGGTGTAACCCCGGCATCCTGGCCAAATCTGCCCCTTGGCCTCTGTCCATCATGGCCTCCTAATCATCCCCATACACTGATTGGCTTCATCATTGTCTCCTCTCCACCAGTAAGCTGGTGTGTGGTGGGCGTTCTGGCGCAATATGGCTGCCGTCGCATCTTCCAAGTGGATGCTGCACATTGGTGGTGGTTGAGGAGATTCCCCCCTTCCATATGTAAAGCGCTTTGAGGTCTCAGAAAAAGCGCTATATAAATGTAACGAATTATTGAGTTAGATGGTGATTAACACTAAACAGTAGAAAATCAGTCCAGTCTCCCCAGCTGTAAATGTCATTGGCTGTTAAAGTCTTGTGTTGCTTATAAAAATTGACATGTTGATAACACTTAGTCTTTCATAATGCTGTCAATTACATGTCGATGCATACTGTATGCATTAGTGAGTGTGGTGGTGCTTATGGGGTGACGCTCTGGGACAGGTGAGTATGAGGCGGGGTGGGGGGGGGGGGGGTCACAGGATCACAGTATCACAGTATACTCACTACAAAAAAGCTAGACTACACCACTGCCTGTAATGCTGCCTGAATCATAATCATACTCTGTTCGTTCGTTGGTCAGAGGAAATCTGGCCCCCCAACTGAGAAAGTATGTCATAATATATGATATGATTGTGTTGTTTAACTGGTGTGACGTCTCATGAGTGTTTGTTCAGGATCTCTTACATGAGATTGGCATCTTTGGATGAGAGGAATATCCATTCTTCTCCTTCTCTCGCTTCACCCTCTTTCACCACTCGCTCTATGGCTCGTCCCACCAGTCCACTGCCACCCGTCACCAACACACGCATCGGCCCGTCCATCTGAAAGAGAGAGAGAGATAAGGATTGAAGAACACTTCAGGGGTTAACTAATGTGTAAAAACAGGAACTACTGTAAATAATCAAGTATCTATTATCAAGTATTTGAAGAAAAATTCCAGCAAGACCACAACAAAACTCATGCAGTATCTATGTTAACACATCTATGTAGTCTTCTAAGTGTGTTCAGAGATAATGACCAAGACAAAGACTACAAGTGATGGTTGACCAATAGTGGGGAACTAAAGTAGAAAAAGAGCAGAAACAACCACATCTGTAGTTGTAGTAATTCTCTTTCAGCAGCACCCTTCGTTTCCCCGTGAAAGGAAGGATACATAAATGGATCCTTAGCGGCCTATCCTACCCCATAAGTCATTGCGCGCCGGTGACAACAGCTTTTTTTTTTTTTTTTTTTTATGGCGGCCGAGAGTTCGGTGGTGGACGGCAAATTCACATTTAAATGTAAGTATTATGTTTTCATTTACTCAAATAGCTAGCGAAACCACAGTTAAAACAGGCAAAACTTGTGCTAATATTAGTTTAATAATTGTTTCAAGGAGCAGACGGCTCAATTTATTAAATTGCGGTCTGAAAATGACCATTTATTTACGGGGACGAAAAACTCCGCCAGCGTGGCTTGGAGGTAAGACAACAACCAATTTGTAATATTTGCACTAGTCTGTCTCACTTGTGTATTCTAAGAAATATCACTCACAATATAGAGCCCACAACAATAAGAAAAGCAGTAGATAAGGCAATGGGGTTTCACTTTTATGTGTTTTTGTAGTGCTGTCATGCAAGCTATGTCTACAAAGGTTTTAACCAAATTTGAGTATCCAGAAATATGTTTTCTGAAGTATTTTGTATGCATGTCCAGTGTTAACAATGCACTGATGTTAAGATTGCACCCCTGTGTTAATATTTTTCATAAGTACCCCTTTTCTGCTTTTTTAGAGCAATTCTGGAGAAAATGGATCTGCTGGGGAAGGTAACACCCATACAGGCAAAAAAAAAAAAAAAAAAAAAAAAAAATTTTTTATATATATATATATATATATATAAAGTAATAAAGTTAATACACACTTCTTTGCTGAAATGTATTGTGTTGTTGTTGTTAACAAGCCATGGTTAATTTGCTCTGCCTTAAGGATTGCAGGTGTCCTGGGACAGGACATTAACTTTTACAACTTTAAATGTGTAAATAAAAGAGAATGAATTGTTCTGGACATTGTTTTTTTTTGTAATGACAGTCATAATTTCTACATGAAACAAATTATTTAAATAAAATTGGCAAATGAAAATCATTTGTTCTATAGGCTACGTAAAAGTACTTTTTCCAACTATTTACAACATACATTAAACATATCAAAATCAACATAAACATTTAAATTTACAGTACATAAAATAAGAAAAAATGATGTCGACTTTTATTGAGCTGAGCAGGGAGACCCTGGTGGTGCCGCTGGACCGGGATGGGCTCCACAATAGAGACCCTGGTAAGGCCTCTCTGCCGGTGGGACATCATCTGGGATGCTCTCCGGAGTGTTTGAGTGCATATTTCCACTATCCACTAAGTTGTCTATCAACAGGTTTGCAGGGCTGAGTCAATCGACGGCCGCCATGTCACTGAGATTATTTTTTTCAGAAAGTCTATTTCTTTAAACTACAGCTGCGTCCCATATGAAATGGCGCATCTGAAGCGCTCGGACCGGTCTAGCCTACGGAGGAATTATTCTTGTCGCCTGGCAACTGTGACAGCTGCCGATGACGAGCGGGAGTAATATTCAATATTCGGTTTTATATTCAAACAGGGTTGAAAACGAATACACTATAGCTACAAAATCGCATCAAGGTAAGATATAAGTGAACATTTGAACCTTAATTTTTTTTTATTATATATATATATATATATATATATATAAATATATACATATATACAGTGAGGAAAATAAGTATTTGAACACCCTGCTATTTTGCAAGTTCTCCCACTTGGAAATCATGGAGGGGTCTGAAATTGTCATCGTAGGTGCATGTCCACTGAGAGAGACATAATCTAAAAAAGAAAATCCAGAAATCACAATATATGATTTTTTAACTATTTATTTGTATGATACAGCTGCAAATAAGTATTTGAACACCTTTCTATCAGCTAGAATTCTGACCCTCAAAGACCTGTTAGTCTGCCTTTAAAATGTCCACCTCCACTCCATTTATTATCCTAAATTAGATGCACCTGTTTGAGGTCGTTAGCTGCATAAAGACACCTGTCCACCCCATACAATCAGTAAGAATCCAACTACTAACATGGCCAAGACCAAAGAGCTGTCCAAAGACTCTAGAGACAACATTGTACACCTCCACAAGGCTGGAAAGGGCTACGGGGAAATTGCCAAGCAGCTTGGTGAAAAAAGGTCCACTGTTGGAGCAATCATTAGAAAATGGAAGAAGCTAAACATGACTGTCAATCTCCCTCGGACTGGGGCTCCATGCAAGATCTCACCTCGTGGGGTCTCAATGATCCTAAGAAAGGTGAGAAATCAGCCCAGAACTACACGGGAGGAGCTGGTCAATGACCTGAAAAGAGCTGGGACCACCGTTTCCAAGGTTACTGTTGGTAATACACTAAGACGTCATAGTTTGAAATCATGCATGGCACGGAAGGTTCCCCTGCTTAAACCAGCACATGTCAAGGCCCGTCTTAAGTTTGCCAATGACCATTTGGATGATCCAGAGGAGTCATGGGAGAAAGTCATGTGGTCAGATGAGACCAAAATAGAACTTTTTGGTCATAATTCCACTAAACGTGTTTGGAGGAAGAAGAATGATGAGTACCATCCCAAGAACACCATCCCTACTGTGAAGCATGGGGGTGGTAGCATCATGCTTTGGGGGTGTTTTTCTGCACATGGGACAGGGCGACTGCACTGTATTAAGGAGAGGATGACCGGGGCCATGTATTGCGAGATTTTGGGGAACAACCTCCTTCCCTCAGTTGGAGCATTGAAGATGGGTCGAGGCTGGGTCTTCCAACATGACAATGACCCGAAGCACACAGCCAGGATAACCAAGGAGTGGCTCTGTAAGAAGCATATCAAGGTTCTGGCGTGGCCTAGCCAGTCTCCAGACCTAAACCCAATAGAGAATCTTTGGAGGGAGCTCAAACTCCGTGTTTCTCAGCGACAGCCCAGAAACCTGACTGATCTAGAGAAGATCTGTGTGGAGGAGTGGGCCAAAATCCCTCCTGCAGTGTGTGCAAACCTGGTGAAAAACTACAGGAAACGTTTGACCTCTGTAATTGCAAACAAAGGCTACTGTACCAAATATTAACATTGATTTTCTCAGGTGTTCAAATACTTATTTGCAGCTATATCATACAAATAAATAGTTAAAAAATCATACATTGTGATTTCTGGATTTTTTTTATTTTAGATTGTGTCTCTCACAGTGGACATGCACCTACGATGACAATTTCAGACCCCTCCATGATTTCTAAGTGGGAGAACTTGCAAAATAGCAGGGTGTTCAAATACTTATTTTCCTCACTGTATATAGAGGCCTATGCAAGTTTTATTTTATTTTCATATTTCATTACATTATTTACTTAAGCTAACACCCAATACTTGAACAGTTTAAAGTGTAATCCGCCAATTCAGGACGCAGCCTCTGAATAGGGACGCAGCAAACCAGCTTAATTTATCTGGCTTTCATCACCAGCAGGGTGGATTATTGTAATGGACTCCTCACTGGCCTTCCCAAAAAGACCATAAGACAGTTGCAGCTCATACAAAACGCTGCCGCCAGGATTCTGAGCAGAACCAGAAAATATGAACATATCACACCAGTCCTCAGGTCTTTACACTGGCTCCCAGTTAAATTTAGGATTGATTTTAAAGTATTATTACTGGTATATAAATCATTCAATGGCCTAGGACCTCAATACATTGCAGATATGCTCACTGAATATAAACCCAACAGATCACTCAGATCATTAGGATCATATCAGCTTGAAATACCAAGGGTTCACTCTTAGCATGGCGAGTCCGCTTTTAGCTATTATGCCAGCCGCAGCTGGAACCAGCTTCCAGAGGAGATCAGATGTGCTCCTACTGTAGTCACATTCAAATCCAGACTCAAAACACATCTGTTTAGCTATGCATTTACTGAATGAGCACTGTGCCAATGTTCGTCCGACTGTTTGTACTGTATTTTATTTTTTATTTTTCTAAACTGTTTTAATTATTCTTATTTCTTTTTATTATTTTAATTTCTTCTATGTAAAGCACTTTGAATTGCCATTGTGCATGAAATGTGCTATATAAATAAACTTGCCTTGCCTTGCCTTGCCTTGGCCATGGTCTTGGCTAAGGCGAAAATACATTTTCAGATATTAGTAAACAAGTGTTTAAGAGAATATTGTTCTGCAGGATATCACAGTGATGTATGATAGATGACTAGTGAAGTCTGTAGTTTGAGATCATATGTTATTTATAAGGAATATAATTAAATTTTACAAATTAAACATTTTTTTTTAAAGTCATAGCTTGTGGGGTAAAATGCCCCCCAGGGAGCATAGTTTCTCTCCATCATAATTACTATAGTAACATATTTCTGTCTATCAAATCCTTTGTTTTACACTTAATGCAGTATAACTAGGTGGTAAAATCAAAATATTTGAACAAAACATGAAAAAATTACCTCAAGTGAGCATTAGCTAGCTAGCACAGTTAGCTCACTGATGGAAGGTAGTTAAATTTGGCTAATTTGGACATTCCGGGCGTTTTACCCCACCGCTTTGTACAAAAATATTTTCAGTCAAAATACTAATTAATTATGAAGGCTGAGCAATTTTAATATTTGGTGAATAACTCCTGCCATAGTCACTCAAAACCGGGATGGCAATTCTAGTCAAGTTTATGTTTTGTTTCACTGTAATGTCACATTTTCCTTAAGGGGGGCGTTTTCCCCCACTCTACCCCTATATCTGCATTTTATGTCAAAACCTAGAGACTTTCAAACATCAAAATGTAATTTATTAATAAGTATTCGTGTCAAAATGACATATAAACATCTTTTGCCTGGAAACGCTACCAACGCTTCCATGAAAAATAGGCGTCGGTTCTATTTCTAGCATGCACGCCTTTCCACGCCTGGTTTATACTCGACGCGTCTGCACGAGCGCGAAGGTGCGCGCGGCAAAAATGACGTCATTACTGTGTGGGCGGTCGTGCGCGTTGGGTTCGCAAGACCCAATTTCGCCTGGCGGTGTGCGCGAGATTTTTTATAACAACGTGCGCAGCGCTAGCCTGGTTCTACCAGACTCTAGTACATTTCATTTGTACAGAGAGTCTGGCCTCGCTCCATTGAGAAACGTTTACTTCCTTGTAGGCGGGTTCTCTGTTAAAGTTCAAAACTATTGGATCTGCCCAGAGTCACTCAGGATCTGCCATAGCCAATCGCTAACGTGTGGTTGACTGTGACGTATGTCATTGTCATGCGCCGAAACCGGCCGGCGGAAACAATAAGTCCAAATGATCAGGGCCCGTATTCATAAAGAATCTTAATGCAAAGAGTAGCTCCTAGTGACAAAATTCTAAGAAAATTCTTAGAAATGTGGGCGTTTACTCTTAAAATTAAAGAAAAACTCCTAGTAAAGAAAAAAGTAATTCAGAAAGCATCTTAACCCTTAAAAGAGGTCTTAAGGTCAAAATTGTTAGGAGCACGGACGAGGACTTTTAAGAGGCTTAAGAGTTTCTTTAGCAGAGGAGAAAATGGCAGAAAGACGAAGAGGGAGAAGAAATGTGTTGCAGACAATGGATGACAGTGAGTTAATAAGACGCTATAGATTAGATCTTGCAGGGATCATGTTTGTGACTGATCTTTTTAGAGACACGCTAACATCTCCGACACAGCGCAGAAATGCCATAGCGCCTGAAATGAAAGTAATCACTACATTATGATATTTGGCAACTGGGAAAATTCCATGTTTGATACATTAAAACCAACATTCAAACCACCACTTAAATAGACATGCCAGCAATCAGTGTAACTGGAAAGAGTGGAACAATTTTTATCATTCTAAGCCAATCAAATACCTTATAGGAAATCAACAGCATGGTAAATAAAAAAAGGATTTATATACACATATATAATGTGTGTGTGTGTGTGTGAGAGAACGATCAAATAGGAAAAATTACGCATGTAAGTTCAAAGTGAAGGCTTAGAATAGACCCTATACTTAAAATCACTTTTTTTTTCCCTTCTTGGACAACCAACCAATCACAGTCTTCAAAAGATTGTGTCATACATAGCAACGGGGTCAACCCCGCCTCCTCACTAAGATAAAAGTTTTTGTATTTTCCTTACTCAGAGTTGCTCTCAGATCGGTCCCGAATTGCTCTTAAGCTAAGACTCCTACATAAAAGTTTTTAAGCTAAATTAAGAGTTTTCTGAGAGGATTCTTAGAATCTTTATGAATACGGGCCCAGAGGATTATGTTTAGAATAAGATGTCTGTCAACGCAACAACTATCGGCTTTGCATCCCTATCGTTCGCCTTAGCTAACTCATTCACCACTAGAACTGCCAGTCATTTTTACCGTTTTGAATTTTATATCTGCAATAACTTAAATACAATAAATAAATACAATCCTTCTGGTACCTGACTTTTCCTAAAAGTGTCTGTATTTTCATTTAAAATGTTTTTCATATAAATTACACATAAGGCAAAAAAACAAACAAAAAACAAATGAACATAGCCTATTATTTACCTATTTCGGTCATAAACGGTCATATTGACCGCACTGAATTTCGCGGTATTATACCAATATACGCAACAATAAAATGTGGTAAAAAATACACTAAACATATTCAACACAAATCATTTAAATGTAATGATATTCAGAACAGAACAAGAATGTAAAAATAACTAAAGCCTTTAGTTATTTTTTCATTCTTGTTCTGTTCTGAATATCATTACATTTAAAGCCAAAATGAAATGCTTTATAAGCGAAAGTGAAAGTAAGCGGCGTTAGGCTCACGCAACTCTCTAATTAGAATCCAAATGTTTCAACATTTGCGATGTATTTAAACGCTAAACTATTCTTTATCATAGGATTTTGAACTTCACTTACGTTCCAATATCGACGGAAAAAATCATCACACGCATAAAATGGCACGAATTGTAGCCTACTAGTACTGAGAAGCAGTTGAATTTATATGTTAGGTTGACTATTTTATTATTATATTTTATTATGGCTATAATGAACAGGCTGCAATGCTGGAATATGGTGTGTGTGTGTGTCGGCGGGCGCGATCAAACAGTGGAAACATGAAAACATAGGCTATAGGCTATTTTGTTCAGGGCAAAATTTGTTGTATTGGCATCTACAAATATTATTTATTTATAAATTATAATTAAACTTGTTTAAATGTACAGTATGGTGTTGTTTTGTTTTTAAAAGACATCCTAGTACAATAAATGTATTAATCTCTCAATTGGGGATTTATCATTAAAGATAGCCCAGAGCTTTGAATAGCGATCAAAATGACTGCTTGCGGCAGTTTAGTAGTTATGGAATTCTGGCACGAATTCTAGTGCTAACGGAGTGAGCTGGAAATCAAACTTTTCCCGAACCCGGTGGGGAGGAGGGCCACAACATCATTGCAACCAATAAAACTTAGCAAACATTGTTCTTGCTCCGGCTTTAACTTCTGTATAATCGGCCGTTTTGCAACAAAGGACCGAATAGCTTTTCTCACGTCTTTCTGCGCTGCCATTATTCCAACTCAAACTGACGCACTACATCAACGTCATCGTTCTCAGCCACTCCCTCTGTTCGCTGATTGGTCCTACAAAAAATTTGGTTCTGGAAACCTAAGAATATACAGCAGTCCCAGACGTAGTACTGAAGGAAAATGAAATTGAGCGGAAGTACGTAGGAGGGCGGAGCCAGGCTAGCGCAGCGCTGCATCCGAAGATGAACGACTTCGAGCCGAATCTGGCCGAGCTCGAACTTCTCACCACACTGGCACCCAGTTTGCACGTCTAAATGAGTTGCTTACATTTAAAAAATGAGCATACAATAGCATAAAAAGTATTTTTAATGAACATAAAGGTCCATGTTTAATAAAAATGTTTACGAAACTTAATGCAATGTTTAATGAAATTAGAAAATATGTAAGAGGTTGTTAATTTAGTTATATTGTATACACATTCTCATATCCATATATTTTGTTTTATTGTCACGAGTAATAATCTCAGGGTTTACTGGGTTTTACACGATTCTTTTTGTAGTGTGGTATTGTTGGTGGTGTACTAAAATAAACATTGTCACGTGTGTATAGCTTTCTTCTTCTCACCGCTGATTCCTGATAGTTTAGAGGACAATTACTCGAGTCGCCCCCTATCGTTTCAAAGAATAGTACAACGGCGAGCGCGTCAAGTATAAACGCCTCGTCCGTTTGGGAGCGGAGCCAGGCGAAAGTATAAACAGAGCCCGTCTACGGAGAGCCTGTCCACTCCCTATTAAGCCCTATTGTACCGAATTTTGGTTGTAGTACCACCAGAGTTCCACTGGGGGCGCTCGCCATGAGTGCAAAATGAATGGGAGTCAATGGGGCTAGACGGCTAAATTTGTCTCTTTCACCCGATTGCCGTTGAGAAATGTCAGATGTGATTGTAGATTTTGCAAGTTCAACATGGGTTTTAGGTCGAAAGTTGAATGAACGAGTACTTATGTCGTTTTGATTTCTTACAGGTTGAGTTGTTGTTGCCCATAACACGCTAGCATTCTGCTAATGACGTCAGCATTCTGACGTCATTGACATTTTGAAAGACTTTTTTAAAGCAAATAAGTGACTCTAAAAAATCTAACACCCAGCAATGTGTAATTTCTTTGCATCTCCTTTCGAATACAACATTCAAATTACTAGACAAAAAATTATATCCTGAGAAAAGTGGATTTTGAGGGGTATACTGCCATTGACCTCCATTCATTCTGCACTCGTCCTGTGAGCGCCCTCATATGGAATCAGAGTGGAACTGCAACCAGTTCAGAAGCCGGAAGTGTAGTGAGAGTGAAACTTCTCGCCATATTAGACATTCTCTGGTATAAACAATGCTTAAACAAGGCTTGAGACGCACGTGTCGACTCGCAGGCAGTGTGCAAGCTCTAACCTGTTAACATGGGAGCCGAAATAAACGGACACGCCACGCAGCCAGTGTGTAGCCGGCCTAGCGATGAATCAATGACACACACTGTGAAACTGGTCAAACAGAAACTGATCACAGTCAAAACTAATTCAAAATTAGTGAATTGAACATACACGTGACGCACTCCTTGTTAAGTTAACCCATTACTGCTGAGGTATCAATATGACCAAAAAACACAATATACAGTCCAAAAATACAATGAATGTGAAAAACTTCTTTTGAGCTTAAAAAAATAAATCATTTTTCTACAGCTTAAACAACTGCTAATCGAACAAACCCTGATGAGTTGTGTATTAATTCTCTTAATAACTAATAAATTACCTGCTCTCTGGCTGTCGCTCTGTGAGTTCTGAAGAAATGGTAAAAAAAAAAAAAAAACGTATCTAGCTTATTAGTTTATGTAGCCTACCTACACACACCTACCAGGGGCGGAGCCAGACATTGTGAACAGGGCTTAGCCCAAAAATGTAGTTTGTCCATGAACCCCCACCCGTAAGAAAATGTACGTTTTTAATGTTAAATGCATCAATCTGGTGCACTTTGAGCCTCAAAAATAAGAGTTTCAACCCATGTACAGTGTGCAAACTGAACAAAGAAAAAGCATTGACTTGTACCTGGATATTAAAGCGGGCTCAAACATCTTTTCAGTTGTGATATAGAGTCTCCGTCTACATTAGCTTACGTTGACGCTGGTGTTTTAGGATGCCAAACAATTATTTCGATAATATAATAATTATTTATATAATTATTCCTATGACCATAATATTCAAACAGCCGATTGTAAAATAAATGTACTGTAAAATAAATAAATGAATAATTCATATGTAGGCTATATTTTACTTTAAACTACAGTATATGGAAATCACAATACTTTTGTCCTAATTTCTTCTTGTAACGAAACAGGAGAATCAAGGAAGGCAGACCGAGATGTGGATCCAAGTGCAGTCAGAGCTCGAACTGAGTCAAGTCTTATGGGGGTCCCCAAGTTTTTTTGGCCGGGGGGTTGGTTAGTCTCGCAATATACACTTTATACAAAATATACAGTATATTTGATCATAATATGCATATATATAGCCTACTATTTATTAAAAACGCTTGATAAAGAATTGTATATATATATATATATATATATATATAAAATTCTTCTTTTAAATGACTTACTAAAGTAATATGGATTTAGAGGGTGACAAATCAGCAGACCCAATTAAGGGCAACTATGGCAAATATACCAGGGCACTACATATAAGGCACTTGAAGACCCGTAAAAGCAAGTGACTTCAAAATACATTGAAATGTCTCAAAAACAGTAGAAAATAATCAGATGGCTTCCAGACTCACTGGATGGTATCACTGTCAGATTCAACAGTGGCACAGGAATAATTATTTCATAATGTCTCCGAAAGCAGTGATAAAAGAGCAGTCAGTAACTTCAAAAGGATATCTATCTTCACAACTTTTTTATTACTTAAACAGTAGCAAAAGAATGGAAAAATACTATCAGGCTGTAATGATGTAGATATGAACCCAGGTGCGGGAGCTTTACTCAAAAGAGTGCAGGACAACTGGGCAAACAGGATACAGTCTTTGGAATAGTTTATAAGTTTAACATAGGCATGTCCAGGAGATTCTCAAAAGTCAACTCAGCATTCATCCATAACAGACATAAAAGTCATTTCAGGAACCAGTGGGTGAAGACATAAACCAAAACTCAGGACAGGTAAGTACTGGTAAGCATCAAATTTCTTCAGAAACAGGGATAACGAAAATCTCAAATGAGAAATGACCTCTCAAACAGAAATGCATAGGCTACTTAGTATATATATATATATATATATATATATATATATATATATATATATATATATATATATATATATATATATATATATATATATAAACTCAGTCTCTTTTCCCACAACTGAAATGGAGAACTGAACATAACTATATATAATGTGTTACATAGAAACGTAGAAAACACCTATCTGCCCAGATAGCAACATTGTTTCGGCCCAGATCCGGCCCACATCTGACACTTGTGGAATGCGGATCTGGCCCACATGCAGCGTGGAATGACGGCACTTAGATTAGATTAGATTAGATTCAACTTTATTGTCATTACACAAGTACAGGTACAAGGCAACGAAATGCAGTTTAGGTCTAACCAGAAGTGCAATAGCAGCAAGTGCAGGATATACAGTGGTTCCATAAGTGCAGAACATGGATATGTACTGAATAAATATAGAGTTGAATACTATTATAAACAAAAATTTACAGATAGATTGTCCTATGAATATAATATACAGATAACTATTACTGTGAACAGAGTTTACAGCTAGATATGTACTGAATATAATAATATACAGATGGCTATTACTATAAACAGAATGCTTACAGATAGATATGTACTGAATATAATATACAGATGGCTGTTACTATAAACAGAATTTTACAGATAGATATGTACTATGAATATATATACAGATGGCTGTTACTATAAACAGAATGTGAGCATAATATACAGATGGCTATTACTATAAACAGAATTTAACAAATAGATATATGTATAAGTTAGGCTAATGAGCAGTATAACAATGGATTTAAAGTAGTGCAAATAAAGTTGGACAGAAGCTATCCGAGTGAAAGTGCAGTGGAAAGTAATTGCATATTACAGTTAAGGTACGATATTGCAATGTATATATAACAGTCGGTACTGTAAATAAACAGTCGGCAGTGCAAATTGAGCATATTCCAGTCAAGGTAGTAGTGCAAGATGCATATGTAAACAGTTGTTACTGTAATAACAGTCAGTAGTGCAAATGAACATTATAGTATTGCAAATACAAAATGGAGGCAGGTGTGAGGAGGGAGAGGAGAGTCAATCAGTATATAAGGGGAGTGGGATCAATGAGGGTTAGAGTTTAATAAAGAGACAGCTCTGGGGAAAAAAACTGTTCTTTAGTCTGCTGGTCCTGGTCCGGAGGCACCTGAAACGCCTGCCGGAGGGCAGGAGAGAAAACAGTCTGTGGGCTGGGTGAGAGGAGTCCTTAAGGATGCTGCGAGCTCGGTGCAGACAGCGTTTCCTCTGGATGTGCTCGATGGCAGGTAGTGGAGTCCCAGTGATGCGCTGGGCGGTTTTCACCACCCGCTGCAGTGCCTTGCGCTCTGCAACAGAACAGCTCCCATACCACACTGTAGCACAGTTGGTCAGGATGCTTTCTATTGCACAGCGATAGAAGTTCACCAGGATAGTGGAGGAAAGCTGATTCTTCCTCAGTGTCCTCAGGAAGAAAAGGCGCTGGTGAGCCTTCTTGACCAGGCTGGAGGTGTTGGTTGTCCAGGTCATGTCCGCCGAGATGTGGATCCCCAGGAACTTGAAACTGGAGACACGCTCAACAGCCATTCCATTGATGTGGATGGTGTCGTGTGTGCCTCTTGACACTTTCCTGAAGTCCACGATGAGCTCCTTCGTTTTGGTGGTGTTGAGGAGCTGGTTATTTTCGGTGCACCATGTGGCCAGGTGCTTGATCTCCTCCCTATAGGCAGTCTCATCGTTGTTGCTGATGAGACCAATCACCGTAGTGTCGTCCGCAAACTTGACGATGGAATTAGATCCGTACACAGGCTTGCAGTCGGAGGTGAAGAGGGAGTAGAGGAACGGGCTTAGCACACAGCCCTGTGGTACACCAGTGTTGAGTGTGATGGATGTGGAGCAGTTGGAGCCTGATCGAACATTCTGGGGTCTGTTGGTCAAGAAGTCCAAAATCCAGTTGCACATGGAGGTGTTGAAGCCCAGGTCTCCAAGTTTGGCTATTAACTTAGTTGGGATGACAGTGTTGAATGCTGAGCTGAAGTCAACAAACAGCATGCGTGCATAAGTGTTCTTATTGTCCAGATGTGTGAGCACAGAGTGCAGTGCCATGGAGACTGCATCCTCTGTGCTCCTATTGCTACGGTAGGCAAACTGGTGTGAGTCCAATGTGGATGGTAGAGAGTCTTTTAGGTGTGCCAGGACCAGCCGCTCAAAGCACTTCATTACGATGGGTGTGAGTGCTACAGGGCGGTAGTCATTAAGGCACTTCGGGCTGGAGTGTTTTGGCACTGGCACAATGGAAGTGCATTTAAAGCATGTTGGTACAGCTGCTTGGGCAAGAGACAGGTTGAAAATGTCTGTAAAAACCCCAGCGAGCTGCTCCGCACATGCCCTGAGTACGCGTCCAGGGATGTTGTCTGGTCCAGCAGCCTTGTGCGCGCTGATCCTGCTCAGTGCATTGCAGACATCTGTGGAGGAGAGTGTGATCGGTGGGTGGTCAGCTGAGGATTTGAGCTTGGTGGCAGTTTCTCTGTTGTCTCTTTCAAAGCGAGCATAAAAGTCATTTAGCTCGTTCAGGAAGTTGACATCAGTGGCTGTGGGGGTGGAGTGAGAGGGTTTGTAGTCACTGATGGCCTGAATGCCCTGCCACATGCGCCGAGGGTCAGCGTTGGAAAAGTGTCCCTCTATCTTAAGCTTGTAGCAGTGCTTGGCCTCTTTGATGCCCCTTTTCAGATTTGCTCTGGATGTGCTATAGGCTTGTGCATCTCCTGATCTGAAGGCAGTATTGCGTGTCTTCAATAGGAGTCGCACTTCCCTGTTCATCCATGGCTTCTGATTTGGGTATGTGGTGATCTGCTTCTGGGTTGTAACACTGTCAATGGTGGTATTAATATAATCCAGTACAGAGGAGGTGTAGCAGTCAATGTCCGTGTGAGAGCCACTGGTGGCTTGAGAAGCAAACATACTCCAGTCTGTGTGTAGAAACCTTTCCTGGAGTGAGAAATCTGCCCCCGCAGGCCACACCTTGATGGTCTTCACTGATGGCTTCACGCGATTGATCAGAGGTGCATATTTGGGGGTGAGGAACAAAGAAAGGTGATCTGACTGTCCCAAGTGGGGGAGGGGTGTCGCGACGTAAGCTTCAGCCATGTTTGTGTAAACATGGTCTAAGGTTTTGTTTCCTCTGGTGTGACAGGAAACATGCTGGTGAAATTTCGGTAGCACTGACTTTAAGTTTGAATGATTAAAATCACCCGCAACAATAAACGCAGCTTCCGGGTGAACGGTCTGTTGTTTGCTGATGGCTGCGTGAAGTTCTTTCATAGCAAACTTGGCATCAGCATCCGGGGGAATATAGGCTGCAGTTATAATAGTGGAAGTGAACTCCCGCGGTAGATAAAACGGTCTACATTTAACCATGAGAAACTCAAGGTTAGCTGAACAATGTCTCCCAACAATAGCAGAGTTTGTGCACCAAGCTTTGTTAATGTAAATGCACAATCCACCACCTCTGGTCTTACCGGAGCCATCTAATGTTCTATCCGCCCGGAATGTATGGCGTCCCGCTAGCTCAATAGCGTTGTCCGGTATTCCGCTGTTTAACCATGTTTCCGTGAAAATTAGAACATTACAGTTCAAAAGTCTCTTGCTGTATGTGATGTTGAGTCGAATCTCCTCCATTTTGTTCAACAGCGACCGTACATTGGCAAGGAAAATGCTGGGTAAAGAGAGCCGGTGTGGTGTTAGCTTTAGCTTAGCTCTTAGTCCTCCGCGCTTCCCCCGCCTTTGTTTACGATCTCGCCGGCGCCTGCGAGCACTTCCGCCCGGCCGGGCAGAGTGCATAGCCTCGGGTGATCTGGCGATCTCAGGAAGGAGTCGAAGGTTGTCCATAAAACTGTCGGAAATTCGCAAACCAATATCCAAAAGCTCACCTTGGGTGTACGATGTTAAGGCACAACTGTTCTGGACGAACAGACCCGAAATGAGCAAGAAAAATACTGCTAAATTACAGAATCTGGAGAGACCGCGAGCCTCGCGATGTACTCGCGCCGCCATCTTGGATCATCACTTGGGCGGCTCACTCCTGTTTGCCAGATCTGGGCCACAAGCAGGCCATAGCAATGCCACATGTCAGCCAAGAGCAAAGAAATAAACCAGAACTGGACCTTATCTGAGCCACAAAGTCTGTGTATATTAAATATAGAGTCATTTCAGCCTTAATAAGCCTGTTAACAAGCAGAATCACTGAAGGAAAGAAGAGAACAGAAAAAGAGACGAGCAGAAACACAAGAACTACAACTGACTTCAGACACAGTCTAAGATGAAATCAACTGAAGCGAAAAGGAGACATTAAATCTGTGAAGATCTCAGCAGAGGAGGATTAAACAACTCCACAAACAGCATCTTAGACTGTGGCTGAAGTCAGTTGTAGTTCTTGTGTTTCTGCTCGTCTCTTTTTCTGTTCCCTTCTTTCCCTCAGTGATTCTGCTTGTTAACAGGCTTATTAAGGCTGAAATGACTCTATATTTAATATACACAGACTACGTGGCTCAGATAAGGTCCGTTTATCAATGACAGCCTTTAGATTTCGATTGTAAAACTAATTAAAATATAAACTAATGTTTTAAAAATGTGTTATTTGTTAAGTGACCATGGTATAAGCGGGTTAATGCCCTTCGAGGTGTCGACGCGCATTAATACCTGACAATGGACACCTCGTCGCACAGCGCTCTTTAGATGTGGGGCGGGGCGTTTACATTTTAAAGAGACAACTAGCTATAAACAAACTTAAAATAAATTATTGTAAATAATCAATTCACGAAATTTACTGTATCCATTGCATGCATTTAAGCAGATTTGTCATTATTATTTTTACTAAAATAAAAATACCTTATACCTTAAAAGTCCCTACCCAGCTAACAATTTTTGGTTCCCATAACGTTAGTTTTTGGTACCCAGAACATTCTCAGAATGTTAGTTTATGGTTCCCAGAACGTTATTTTTTATGGTAACCACCCAGCAACGTTCTGGGAACGTTATTTTATTGTTACATAAAAATAAAACCAAAAAAGAACGTTCCCCTAACGTAAGTATTTGGTTCCCAAAAAAATAACCAAAAAATAACATTAGGGGAACGTTCTGTGTTAACTGGGTAATACCTTATGGGGGGTCCCGGATCCCCCCAGCCCCCTTATTAAAAAACTAACACTAGATCACCAGCTGATCGCGTGAGCAAAGTGCGCTCTTCTCTTTAAAACACGCAGCACAAACAGACTGCCTGAATTAAATCACTGTCTTTTGCGGTTTTATAAAAGGCACAAAGCCATATCACGGTTTTGATTTTAGTTTGTTGGCAAAATACGACATTAGAGACCTTTATAGGCTATAAGTTTTACATTTTCGGTTCATTATGAAACAGTGGCGGCACAGGGTCATTAATGGGAAACACTGAATGAATGTTTAAGCTTATAAATGTGCAAAAGTTGAGCAATATTATATCATAAATCATAACAAAAACCCTTCAACCGGACAGACTGTGTGCGTGACCTCGCTGTCAGAGAGAAAAGAGAGAGAAAGCGCTGCCGGTGTCATGACAAATGGGACCTCCATCGAAATCGGGTCTCCCCAAACCTGTCAGTTAATGATTATCCTAAGTATACACGAATTATATTAATGTAAATATGCATATCTTACTAAATAATGTGTGCGAAAACACATTAGTGCATAATAAAACCAACTGAACGTAATTTCTTACACACGATTAACTGCGCCATTAATAAATAAATAATAATAATAGCTATGCTTGTATATAAGCTAACTAAGTTAGTCGTAGGCTATAGACACCTGAAACAGGTAAAGCAAGTTTGACCTCTGACACTCCCTGTAGAGTCAAACCATCACCGTTGAAGTATCAATATGACCCAAAAACACAATAACATACTGACAAAAATATACATCTTAAATGCCTTATAATACTTTATCAATGAATGTCTGATGAGACCATCAAATGTTCCCAACTCAAAAAAGAAAACTGTTAAAACACTACAATGATGAAAACTATTTGGCAAGATCTCAAGAGCTTGTTTTTTTAAACACTAAATTAAATGTCACAACTTTCTTCACATGTTTTTTTAAAAGAAAGCTGAGAATCTATTATTAATCCTAAATATTTAAATTCATGACGACCTCAAGTTTCTGTCCCAGGACAAAAACAAACATGCAAACTGTTTTATTGACATTAAGATATAAACATTATTTAGTAAGCCTCTGTGAAACCCGATCCATCATAGAAGTCAATTTCTTTTTAACACCCACCAGGCGACAAATGCGAGAGAAAAGAATTCACTTTGGCGAGCCCCAGGGCCCGAGCGTGACTGAATGAACCAGACTGAATGGTTCCGACCATATACCTGTAGTCTTTGGGTAAACTATAGACTACAAAAGGGTAATTAAAAGCTTTTCAATCCACACAGCACCACCCTAAAAAGATTGAACATGCACTAACACTGTAGAAATGTTGCATCATGGTATTTTATTTATCTTACTATCAGCTTTAAATGAAACATTACACAAGCTGTCACTGTGGCGGTACCTTTACAAAAGGTACGCCTTTGTACTTAAAGAGTGCATATAAGTCCCTCAAAGGTACATATTGGTACCAAACGTGTACTTATTAGTACCTAAATGGTACATATTAGAACCCTTTTGAAGGGTATACTGTCCCAGCTTTTGTACCTTTTTTTCTGAGAGTGTAGGTAATATGAAGGCAATATAAGTCACTTTTAGATGTTTTTTTCCCATGTGTTTACGTTTTTTTCATTACAAATACCATAGTTTAGGTCCATTCTTAATATCACTTTAATGTTTTTGTTATTATAGAAACCATAAAACCATGGTAATGAGGAGCATGTTTTTGCCTGTGCCCGGATCTTACAGTTAAACTCTGGATTCTGTCCAAGAAACCTCAATGCTGTCAAGCGAGGTCTATGCAAAATGAAAGAAGTTTTCTGATATGCAAAAAAAAAAAAAAAAAAAACGACACAAGCTGTGGCTGCATGACAGGGGTAAGGGATGAAAAGTAGCTGTTATTGTCAATGTACAGGAAACCCAAGGTGCTGCAGATTCAGTGTCTCTTACCACAGTAAATGTTGTGCTATCAGTTAACATTACCTTTAGCCTGACGTCGTCATACTCAGTCTGATCTGCTCCATTGGGCTGTGATTATGGGGCGTGTTTCAACCGAACCAGGAAGGAAAATGCCTCTGCACTCAATTGGATAGACCTACAACCAATCAGAGCAACGGAGTAAGTGACGTATGTTCTTCATTCATCTTTCCGATCGACAAATGCCTTGATCGCGGTTCTCTGTTCCTCTCTTAAAATGAATGCGCTGTCGATATCTGCTATAACAGACGCGATGGCGGAATCTACACATGATGTTTCATAAACAAAGTTCGGGAGGAGCACGTTTAAATAATCAATCCAATCAACTTGTCATCAAACAATTACCATGTCTACCCTATCAGCATGAGAGGAAGCATATATATATATATTCACTCTGTCAACTCACCCAACATTCCTTGAGTTTTCAGCATCCCTCCACTCACTCTTGGCTTGTTCTTCCACAGCCTGGAATACGGAGGGAGTACTTTGGGTTCGGGCCGAATACCGATCTCGGAGCCTCTCCTCGGACAGCACGCCAAAAATGCATTTATTCTATCTGACTTATTTGAAAGTGTGAAATCTCAATTCTCCAGCGGCAGCCATCTTTGTTGTAAACGAATTCAACCCAAGCGGTCTTTGGTGACGTGGATGATTACGTTACTGTTGATCATCTGTCCATCATCGTATAAAGCCCGCCCTGACAATCTGATTGGTCCGAACAGCTTTGGTTCGGGCATAATAGCTCAACAATGGATCAAGTCCTATAGACAGTAAAAGAAATGGACACAGCGACCCCATTGGATTCAAGAGTGAAGTCAATTAGAAGCACTCACTTCCTGATGGCTGAGCGTACTGCGCAGACTCAAACTGAGCTTGACGACGTAGATGTGACGTGAGCAACCCGTCTGTTTTCTAGTAGCTGTGCCAAGAGAAATCTGAATCATTCCCTTACGAAACTTGCAGAGACGGAGAGTATGAGGAGGAGGTGTCCATGAGCTAGGAGCAGGAGAAACTTGTGCTAAGTATTCGGATTAATTATTTTGTCATTTTGCCTCCACGTCCCGCCGATTGCCCGCGAGCTTCTCCTCCTGTCCATACGGTAATCTCTCTACTGTGCGACAGAGTCGCTTGGTTATGACGCAATCGTTAGCCTATTTTTACAAAAACTGCTTCTACGGGGCCATAACGTAAGACACAAGGTAATGGAGCCTTTTATACATTTTCGTGTTTCTTTAGAAATAAATAATGGACAAATAGAGTCTTTAAACGCCTCAGATGTAAAGTTATTCGCTGTCAAAGTGACGCCAAAATGAATGGGAGTCAATGGATTGCTAATAGCAGGTGATGGTCCGCTAATCAAAGGCAGCCCCCGGGGAAGCTTCAGTTTTGGCTGAAAGATTACCCCCTTGTCAAGTCCAGACCAAACTTCCTGACCTAAAAATGTTGTGGGCGGGGCTAAGTTCGGCTGCCATCCAGGCTACATTACCTTATTTTGTCATTGCAAACTGTCATGACCTGTCTTATATCAGCCAGGAGGCAGAAAGAGGAAGGAGTTTAATGTGATCATTCAAGCGCAAGAAGACGCGAAAGAGAACTGAATTCGGCAATCGCACATCCAAAGCGTGCACAAAATGGCAAATAATGAATTTAGTTCTCTTTCGTGTTGTCTTGTATTTGAAAGGACAAATATACACAAAATTACATCAAGATATCCTCGTAAACACAGTATAGGTTTGGTTTTTAAGTCAATGTAAACAGTTGAGAAAGACAATGTGTAACCCCTCTCACCCGGGTCCTTCACACCCCGCTCCGTGCGGGTCTCGAACCCGAGTCTCCGGCATGAGAGTCAGGCGCTCTAACAAGGAGGCTAAAGACTGCAGCCTCTTGCGTCTGTCGCTAGAGCGCCTATCGAGATCAGAGGAGTGAGGTTTACTCGCACAGCAACTACCAGCTGGCCTCCGTTACACTCACCCCCCTAAACCTCACTCCCATCCGGGTCACGGCACCAATGTAACCCCTCTCACCCGGGTCCTTCACACCCCACTCCGTGCAGGTCTCGAACCCGGGTCTCCGGCATGAGAGTCAGGCGCTCTAACAAGGAGGCTAAAGACTGCAGCCTCTGGCGTCTTTAGCTAGAGCACCTATTGAGATCAGAGGAGTGAGGTTTACTCGCACAGCAACTACCAGCTGGCCTCCGTTACAAATGCATGCGTTACAGTATATGGGCTGGATTTACCTCATATTGTATAGTCTTAAAGTGACAGCAGCCTAATAATCCTGCTGCAATCTGTGTCATTAATGTTAACCAAAGAACAAAAGAAAAGGAAAATTACTCACTTTACCTTATTGGAATGGAAACTGGGAATCGGTAAGAATTAGGATTGCTAAAATTCGAATGAGACCAACCCTATTCGCTAAATGACGATAAATTAATAACAAAAACAAAGAAAATGAAACAACACAAAAGTGTGGTCGCTAAAATCTAAAATTCTTTTTTAAATGTATTTTAGTGTGTCCTGTTTTTTATTCATTTATATTTGTAAATCTAACTTCTCTTCATGGCTTGGATTTGGATGAAAGTATCTTGAAATTTTCCACACGAAAAACTTATAATGCTGCTGGGAATGAATTGAAAACTGCTGATTTTCTAGACATGTATGAATTTGGGAACCTTAAAATATTTAAAATATGATTGTATTATAGCAATTCACAGTACAGATCATTAGACAATAAACCCAGAACATACCCTGATTGACAGATTAGTAAAAGAAAATGTAGAGCAGCAAACACAGCGGAGCCCACAAATAAAAACAAATCACTTTAAATAAATATGAAAAGAGCACTGGAAGTGTTTACTGATTTCATTTTTGTAAAAATGAATTGTTGTTTGAAAGGTGTTTGATAAATCATTGGTTTCCAGCATTAAGATGCTCCCCCACCGCAAATGAGATGTGAAGTTCTTCATTTACGGATGATGTCATAATTGGCCGCTAACCAATCGCACGTCTCCTTGACGGCTGTAAAAGGAAAGCACTTATAAAGGTTCTTGTTTTGGTTTCTGCTTTTTACTACTATTGAAAAAACATGTAGAAAATGCTGAATCGAGAAGTGAAGATTGATCACCTGCTTTGAACGGTGTGAACTTGAAGTCTGGCAGGTATTTGCGTAGTTTGGCGTTACTGGCGGTTTTCTTGATTTGGCCGTCTGATCTACTAGTGTCATACTGAGAGCGGTTAGTTAAGGGTTAAAGGGTTTAAAGCTCAACAGCTCAAGAACAATATGGACAAAATGTCTTATTTTGAGTTCCACAGAACAAAGATAGCAGTTCTGTCAGCTGTAAAAAATAACTGCAGCAAGTTTATATGTGAAAGGATACAATCACTTCACCTTTAAATCCAAACCCTTCAACCACAGCGTCCACAGCGTCCTTTATGGTCAACTCATCCTCCTCTCCAACTAGAGAGAAAGACACAAAGGCAAAGAAAATCAAGAGAGACATGATCTTGATATTTGATCAGCCATTGAGCTCTGATGAAACAGATCCAATATGTGTGATGTCAAACACGGGTTGAGTACCTGACGCAATGATGGGCTCCACCTCGTCATACTCCCTCAAAACCCACACAAACAGACGAGCCAGATCCACAGAATAGATGAACTGACGCAGGGCGCGACCTGAACCCCAGACCTGCAGAGGTTTACCTTCCTCTACAAAACACACAAACACACGCAAATTTACCAACATGTGGGACGCTCTGAATGTGACTGTGGCTTCAGATTGTTCCAGAAAGTTAAACATGTCTCACTCTTTGCCAGGTACGTCTTGTGTACCAACCCCGGCATCACGTGGCAGTCCTCAATGTTGAAGTTGTCATGTGGTCCAAATATGTTGGTAGGGATGACAGCTGTGTAACGCAGACCGTACTGCTGAAAACACGCCCTAATGGACACACACACACACACACACACACACACACTTAAAATACTGTATTTGGAAACATTTCAGGTACATATCAGTTTTTCTTAAGGAATTTTTTTTTATATTAATTAATTATCATTAGCACATGTCAAACTCCTGCAGAGTTTAAAACACCAGCACCAAAACACCTGCCTGGAAGTTTCTAGTAATCCTGAAGAACTTGATTAGCTGGATCAGCCGTGTTTAATTACGGTTGAAGCTAAACACTGCAGGGCTGTGTGGCCTTCCAGAAACTGAGTAAACTATACACGAAACCCTCTCTCTTGGGTAGGCCTAATGTACATTATACAGTGCTATGCATAAGTTTAGGCAACCATGCTAAAGTTGACTAAAAAGAGGAATAAAAAATCATTTAACTTAATGCCTTATTTTAAAAAATTAGGAAAAATCCAACCTTTAAGGACACCAATTTTCTTTGTGAATGAATAATGTATCGTAAATAAATAAATGTTCTTCCTTAAAAAACAGGGTGCATAAGTTTGGGCACCCCTATGTTAAATTCCCATAGAGGCAGGCAGATTTTTATTTTTAAGTTTTTTTTTTTTTTTTTTTTTAGGATACTATGCATCCTGATAAAGTTCCCTTGGCCTTTGGAATTAAAATAGCCCCACATCATCACATAGCCTTCACCATACCTAGAGATTGGCATAATTTTATTTCAGTTAGCCTAATAGCTAGTTTGATTTGCATTGAGAGATGATCTTATGGAAAGTACTCCATGCCAATCTCTAGGTATAGTGAAGGCTATGTGATGATGTGGGGCTATTTTAATTCCAAAGGCCAAGGGAACTTTATCAGGATGCATAGTATCCTAAAAAAAAAAAAAAAAAAAAACTTAAAAATAAAAATCTGCCTGCCTCTATGGGAATTTAACATAGGGGTGCCCAAACTTATGCACCCTGTTTTTTAAGGAAGAACATTTATTTATTTACGATACATTATTCATTCACAAAGAAAATTGGTGTCCTTAAAGGTTGGATTTTTCCTAATTTTTTAAAATAAGGCATTAAGTTAAATTTGCAAAATATGATTTTTTATTCCTCTTTTTAGTCAACTTTAGCATGGTTGCCTAAACTTATGCATAGCACTGTATAATGTTAAAATTAACAATAGAGTCAAAACTATAAAAACCAACTACTTTATATTTTCAGATATAATAACCCACACTCAAATAACAACTTTGTTGTATACAATCGTTTAAATTGCACATAAGCAATATTTTTTTATATAAGCCTTCTAATGATATACAGTGATTGTTCAACCCCTATTGCAAATCAGGTTTATTGGCAAGATATACAGAATTTCAGCTGTTTACAATGAACAAATCAAACAAAAGTATTTGAAATAGCTCAACACAACAAATGTTTCAAGTGGTTTCCCCAAATTCCCCAAACTTGTAATGACTTCTGCGGTCTCAAAAGTATTCATTGTTCAGTCAGTGTATACGCTGTCGCTGTTTGGATTTGAAAAGGCAAATTCTTAAGAGTCTATGATTGGATCATTATGTTTTTAGCATGATATATGATTGGCAACAGTTATTCTAAGCCTACTTGATGGAGTGTATAGCTTTTCTTTTCTTAATCATGGCCATATTTCAGGATAACAATGTCAAGAGTCATCAGGCTCAAATTGTGAGAGAATGGTTGGGAGGAGCATAAAGAATAATTTTCACCTCTGATTCCAGACCTTAAAGTCATTGAAAGTCTTTGGGATGTGCTGGCGGAGACTTTACAGAGTGCTGGACTCTTGCATTGTCAATACAAGCTCTTGATCAAAGATTTATGCACCTCTTGATAGAACTAAATGTTGTGATGTTATTGATATCAAGAGGTGCATTTATTGGTACTTTTTGGTAATTATAGGACTTATGGTGCCTTCACGTGCTATGGAAAAGATGATATTTTCCACTTGTGAACTGGTATTTACCAGTGTGTTGTGTTCAAGTGCTTTTGTTGTCGTAATGTAGGTAAAAAAATTTGACTCACAGATCCAGACCTGTTATTTGGCTAAAACAATTTTAGATTGCTTAAGTCAGTAAGTCATGGTGTCGCTAGCGTACACTACAGACAAAATACATTCACGTGAGTAAATTGCCTGACCGCTCATTACTAGGAGGCTCCTATTGACTGCTTGCTAGCATCTGCTCTGGGTAGGTAACACCAAACCATAACGGTATTTTTAAAACTGACACTGAGTGTTAACGCATTATATTACAATTGTTAATGACACAACATTGTATAGGCTACAAAAACTATCCGCTAACAGTAGCAACAAACGTTTAGTTGTGTGCAATGCTTATTCACAACTCTAGCGTTGCTCTCCGCCATTTTGAAAAGGTCAAAGGTTATCTCATCTCGGCAACTCGTGCATCAAAATATTCTACGAGTTGCCCAGTGGAAAATACCACATGAGGGGGTGTTCATGTGCATTTTCCACGTCGGCTTTTGGTATTTACCATAATTACCATAGCACGTGAAGGCACCATTACTAATTGACTTAATTATAACATTGCATACTCATAACGAGCATACTTGTTACTGAATCTTAGTGCTGCATTTGATACTATCGACCACAACATTCTTTTGAATAGACATGTTCGAAATTCGAAAATTATGTTGGCATTAGTGGAATTGCATTGGCATAATTTAAGTCATACTTATCTGACCGTTATCAGTTTGTAGCAGTAAATGAAGAGAGGCTTGAGATTTCACTGTTATGCTGATGATACTCAGATCTAAATTTCTTCGTGCCCTGACGAAACTTACCAATTCAAAAAATTAACGGAATGCGTAGATGATATAAAAAATTGGATGACTAGTAATTTCCTACTTTGCTCTCAATGCCAAATGCCGAACAGTTAGTTCATGCGTTCATGACCTCAGGCTAGATTATTGTAATGCTCTGCTGGGTGGTTGCCCTGCACGCTTAATAAACAAACTCCAGCTGGTCCAAAACGCAGCAGCTAGAGTTCCTATTAGAACCAAGAAGCATGACCATAATAGCCCAGTTCTGTTAACACTGCATTGGCTCCCTATTAAGCATTGTATACATTTTAAAATCTTGCTAATTATTTACAAATCACTAAATGGCTTAACTCCCTAGTACTTGAGCGAGCTCTTAACGCATTATAGACCTTCACGTCTATTGCGATCTCAAAATTCTGGCCAGTTGATAATACCTAGAATATCAAAATCAACTGCAGGTGGTAGATCCTTTTCCAATTTAGCACCTAAACAGTCTTCCTAGCATTGTTCGGGAAGCAGACACACTCTGTCAATTTAAATCTAGACTAAACACACCTGATGTACTCGTTACATCAGAAGAAGAATGCCATTTACGCTAATATTAGTCTTAGGACCTGTGCCTAGACACACAACGACACGACCACAACTCAGGCCTGAATGTCAGCCGAGATTGTGTCAACTAGACTCTCCCATGTGAAGACCTCATCAACACAACAGCCAGTGGCACTGATCTTCAATAAACCCGCCTCCATACCGGCGTGATGAATCCGATCTTCAACCAGATGGAACTGGATAAATATTTTGAATGCTCCTGATCCACAATCTGACTGTAATGTAATGCTGCCTGAATCTTAACCATGTTCATTTTTTGGCCTGAGGAGAACTGGCCCCTTGACTGAGCCTGGTTATTCCCAAGGTTTTTTTCTCCATTCTGTCACCCGATGGAGTTAAGTATCGCAGAACTTACTTAAGCTGGACCGTGACGCTATTTCCTTATCTCTGTAAAGCTGCTTTGAAACAATCTGTATTGTAAAAACCGTTATATAAATAAATGTGACTTGACTATGACGATGAGTTAATTTCAGTTAATTTCAAACCCTGTTCATTGGTGAAGAATAAGACATGGACATGAGATGACTGCAACAGCGGGGTCTTGCTTTTACTGAAATCAAAGTCAAAGACTCACCTGTTGTGGACATCAATCATGCGTTTGGCGTAGGCATAACCGTAATTAGACTCATGTGGGGCACCGTTGTGCATCTGACAGAAACAGAAAGAGAGAAATACGTCTGTAGAAGTTACAGAAACACAATTAATGCAAACAGACTCATGAAACCAATCAGACACTGGCTTAAATCACTCACATTCATGCTTTTTTAATCAGTATTTCTCACCATGATGGGACGGGACAAACACCCAACAGGTATTTCTGACATTTACATTTTGGCGCAAATATTATGTAAATTATTATATAAATTATATAAATAAATTCAATTAATGCTTTCGAGTTTCTCACATCAAAAACCCAAAGGTCGTTTTTACAGTTTAGTCTTTATTTACTGTGGAGGAAATTTGAGTTGAATTAACGAATATTACAATATCAAGAAACACATCTTGTGATGTTTTTTCAAAGGAGAACACACCCAACATCTGCTTATTAAAGTGTTGTCATGGTTGGGTGACTGTAATGAAAACGCAGGAGGAAGGAGTAAACGACAAAAGCAGTTTTTAAAGGTGCAGTATGTAATATTAACAGCTAGCGGTTGAAATGGGTACTGCAGGCCACATTTAAAATATTGGAGAGATGTTTCCCCGCCCCGTCCTCCTCAGAGTCGACTCACTCGAGGACATGCAACAGGAGCATGCGCAATCGACAATGGAAGGCAGGGAGACTCACGTAGTGAGTTAAAGTGTGTATGTGTGTGTGTGTGTGTGTGTGTGTGTGTGTGTGCGTGAATTTACCATGGTCTCATCTATCGGGTAGGTGGTTTTATCTGGAAAAACACACGTAGACAGACAAGAAACGACCTTCACCACCCCGAACTCCTGAGACATGTACAGCACATTGTCATTGATGTGCACATTATCTCTCTGAAAACAACAAAACAATACAGTCAATGTACAGTTCAATTATCCAACAGTGATATTTCCAACCTTATACTACTTAATGTTATAATTACCCAGAAGTCCAGGATCTGTCTCATGTTTCTGTAAAGCCCGCCCACCATGGCGGCCAAATGAATGACGTGTGTCGGACGATGCTTCTGGAAGACTGATCTCGTCTCTTCAGGACTCCTGAAACAGCACATGTAAATACAGTTATCATGCATTTGACACAAATGAAAACTCTTATATTTGAGCATTAAGACCATCTACAGGACAAGCCGGATTCCACCATATCTTTATGTACACAATATTAATCTTTTACATTGTAATCTTTTTATTTATAATAATTGGCTAGTTTGTGTGCTGCTGTGCGTCCCTGTGTGTGTAATAAGCAGAGTGTGTGTGTAATAAGCAGAGTATGTGTAATAAGTAAACACTCGTTGTGGACCAGCCTATAGGCGCACGTTACTTACGTGCTCTTTAAATAACAATAAACAAATACTGCGCCAAATGGTTGCACGAGAAGTACAAAGAATTTTATTACTTTCCCTTCTTTGCTTTCCCTAGTCCCTTACTGTAACACAGCATGTTTAGTTTTAAAAGACTTTCTCACAAACTTCATATGTTAGATACACTACTTTAAATTTTATTATAATATTGATCTATAAGATTTATATTTATTGTTTGCTATTACAATTTAATATTGACTGGATTAATTTGTTGTTATAACAAATTAAAATATATTGTTGTCATAATTTGACATTTTATTTAATAAAATGTGTTATTCCTTATTCAAAGTTTGATCTCTGACATAATCATTGCTCTTCTGCCTGGATCTCACTGCATCATGTTGTGATGTCTGATGAGGGTTTTCTTACACAAGATTGGCATCTTTGGATGAGAGGAATATCCATTCTTCTCCTTCTCTCGCTTCACCCTCTTTCACCACTCGCTCTATGGCTCGTCCCACCAGTCCACTGCCACCCGTCACCAGCACACGCATCGGCCCGTCCATCTGAAAGAGAGAGAGAGATAAGGATTGAAGAACACTTCAGGGGTTAACTAATGTGTAAAAACAGGAACTACTGTAAATAATCAAGTATCTATTATCAAGTATTTGAAGAAAAATTCCAGCAAGACCACAACAAATCTCATGCAGTATCTATGTTAACACATCTATGTAGTCTTCTAAGTGTGTTCAGAGATAATGACCAAGACAAAGACTACAAGTGATGGTTGACCATTAATGGGGAACAAAAGTAGAAAAAGAGCAGAAACAACCACATCTGTAGTTGTAGTAATTCTCTTTCAGCAGAATGCGTGAGTGCAGTGACACACCTTTTATTATATGAGTGCACTATTTGGATTCAGTGTCTTTTAGCTGGATTTTCCCAGCTAACTGGTCTACCAGTTTCAAACTGAAGTCTCAGTTTTCAGCTCATTTCACTCGACGGCCATCTTTGAAACGCCTCTCGTGCATGCAAGTGCAGTTCCTATCTCTTTGAATCGGAAAACATCCAATTCTCCAAAACTGTTCGCCATGCTTAGGATTAAATTTCATAGTTGAAATCACCAATAAAATCTGACAACAACTGTCTCATAAATTTTGTTTCTAAACGCTCGAATCATGGCAGAAAACCACATTTTTCAGGCTGAATCAAGCTAATGCGCATTGTAGGAAACTTTTCCTTCGTCAAAGCAGAGACCAGGAGACGTTGGGATCGGAAGTTATTCTTTTATTGAGAACTCTCTGTGCGTAGCTGCAGGTGGTCCAACAGTCTAACTCAAACAGTATACATTGTAGTTTATATACATTCCAAGGAGGAGGGATTTACATTGAGGTTGAACAAAGCATGTAAATGAAGTATACAGGTTTAGGAACCCGCCCTAGACTCCAGAGTGTTATCAATCCTAATTCAATCAGCATATGCATAGAGGTTAATCCAATCAGTCTAACTATTCAACGACAGGGGCTGGGGCTCGGGCTCCAAGAGCCATTAAAGACAAAAGGTGAGAGTCTGACTCATTTAACTTAGAATAGAAAAAAACAGGTCTGGCTGGAAACTCAATAATCATCATTTATACCTCAAATGCTAAAATCAGTCTATTAAACTTTCTCAATTTATATACTATTGTAGTGGAACCTAAATTAAACATTTAATAAATTTGTAATACAACAGCATGCACAGTTGAAGCGCGAGTCTGACTGTTTCTATAGGAACCAGAGCTTCTAAAGGCAGCTACAGTGACTTTACCAATCGGCGATTGGCTCTTATTTAGAAGGCGGGACTTATTCCGCCATATTGAGCGTTGCACTTTTCCCCATTCAAAACAATTTGAGTGACACGTCGTCTGGTGTTATTCTATAGTCTTTGCTAACGTTCTGGCAAGGTTCTCTCAAAGTAATGAGCAAACGTTATTTCAGTAACATTAATTATTACTAGGGGGGGATATTAATACCCAAGTAAAATAAACAAATAGCCAAAGCTATAACATTCATGTAACATGTGGGTGGCACTGGCAATAAAGCACCTAAAAGCTGTCACAAAGAACCGGAAAAAGTAATGATTATGAATATGTAAAAACGTATATTTTGTGTATATTTTTTGTGTCCCTTTATTAAGGGAGTATGGATATATAAACAGAAGTTTCAATATATTGGTATTAAATGCATTTTCTGAGAATTTATATTTCAGCCCTAAATACATTACATTTCCTAATCCACCCCATAAAAGCACAACAGTATTTTTGTAAGTGGTTTATCTTAAGCACCTATTTTTTACTACTACACACCACTGAAACCGGTAAAGCAAGTTTATCCCTGACACTCTGGCACAGCCAGTTGTAAAATAAGTGACCAAATTTGACCAAAAAACACAATAATATACAGTAAAAAAATACACATCTTAAATGCCTTATAATACTTTTCATCAATGAAAGTCAATACATAAAATTATAATACAGACTTAATGTTTAACACTCAATGAATGTGATAAACTTCTTTTGAGCTTAAAAAAAATTAATCATTTTCTACAGCTTAAACAACTGCCAATCGAATAATCCATCACATCTGATGAGTCTGTATTAGTTTGTGTATTAATTCTCTTAATAAGTAATAAATTACCTGCTCTCTGGCTGTCGATCTGTGAGTTCTGAATAAATGGTAAAAAAAACGTATCCAGCTTATTGGTTTAAGTACTTACACACATACTGACCTCCCTGGGGCCACACTACAATCCTCCCTCCTTTAACTAGTACTAATGAAAATGTAATTCCTGATATCAGAAATAGACATTGTTACTAGAAAAAGTACATTCTTAAAGGTGTCATATAATGCCATTTTTGTACAAGCTAATATGATTCTTTAGGGTCTAAATTAAAAGTTTGTAATATACTTTAATGAAAAATTCTCATTAGTATTGTAAGAAAACACGAATTTTACCTGTTCAAAAACAGCTCTGTTTTCAGCACGCCGTTTAAGTGCATGTGTCTTTAAATGATAATGAGCTTTGCTCCCCCCGCCCCTCTGTTCTGTGCGTACTGCGTAACACAAAAACACAATAACCATAACACGTTGTTCATTATAAACGTGGGATTATGAATTATATTGAGAACGTCGTACATAGAAAACATGCCGTAATGTACCCTGAGTGTAAACAGCCGCATTCATCGTGAAGCGTGCAGCAAGCGATTTGCAAAGATTAATATAAATATTAATATAAAGGTTAATAAAACGTTACACTCACTTCTTCTGGAGGTTCAGCAGGAACAGGAATAGTTGGTACCGATCCTTTTTTCAGGAGCAGCTTCTTAGCAAAACCAGCTTTATACTGACCCTCGTTTGTAAAGCAGTCTGGTGTGTGAAATGATTCACGCAAACATGAAAGCATTGACGTTGATCGTGGGGAATATTCCCTTCGAAAACAAACTCAGCCACTGCGTCTTCAGCGGTTCGGATTTAGGAACATCAACATGATGCTGTGTTCCTTATTACACCCAAGAACAGAACACCACAATCGCTTAGACGCCATTCTGCTCATAGACAGTGCTCCAGCGTATCAACAATGACGCGCGGACTATGATTGACAGTTCACTCACGAGCGAGGGCGGGTCTGTGTTGAAACGCTGCTGTCAATCAACAATCGTGGGAGGGTCGTCGATTTTGTGACGTCACAAAATCAAACGGCTTGATTTGAGATGGGGAAAACATATAAGAAGATAAAAAAAGCAATACTTGTTTGTTATTATTTACTGAGGGATGTGCATCCATATTGACCAGTATGTCCAGCCAATCAACATTTTAAATACAATAGCCTATAAATCAATAGTCAATGTCAATTGTAACTAAACTGACTTGGAGATAATCATTGTCTTGTTTTAAAAGTATGTGCGTCTATAATGAGGAGTGCCATCACGCCAGTATTGTACTGGGCCCCACAGATGTTTTGCTGGAAAGGGCTCGTTTCATTTCGTGCACGCGCATTTGAACGCATGTTAACAGGTGACACGGTTATCTTTTCCGAGCTGTAGTTTATAAACACACACCGTTGCCCTTTGTCGTTTACGTAATAAATAGTTGTATTTCACTCTCACTTTTTTTTTGTCAGGCACAAAGTCACAGAACAGCCCTGGAAGTGGCCGGCATTAGCAAGACAGACACAGAAAGACCAAAAGATGCACTGGCCAGCTGGGTTAGCCAGACTAGAGAGAGATGCACAATGCACGTCAACACAACTTTACTGTTCTTTGCTGACATCAAACTTGGAGAGGAGAGAACACATGTCTGCCAGATTGCTGTTCCCGCAATTCACTTTCATGGTGTTTTTTTTTCTCTCTCTCTCTCTCTATTCTTGTCTAGAAGGATAGTTTGGCTTAATTTTCTCATTGATATTGTAAACTTTGATTGACGCTTTGACCCGAGGGGAAGGCGGGGCCTTGAGTAATTTGCGGGGCCCTATACTTGCGTAGTGTGTGGCTGATCGGCTCTGGGGGCGGAGCCAGACATTGTGAACATTCAGGGCTTAGCCCAAATGTAGTTTGTCCATGGACTGACTTAAAAGGAACCCCCACCCCGTAAGAAAATGTTGTACATTTTTAAAGTTAAATACATCAATCTGGTGCAGCCTCAAAATAAAAAGTTTCAACCCATGTACAGTGTGCAAACTGAACAAAGAAAAGGCATTGACTTGTACCTGGACTTTAAAGAGGGCTCAAACATCTTTTTAGTTGTGATATAGAGTCTCAGTCAACTGTAGGCTAAGACTTGATTTTCCTGCTATTGTAGACACAAGCTGAGATAAAACTCTGGAGAGAAGACCTTAAAGAAAGAGCACAGGACATTGTCTTGCCTAGTATTAAACGGGCCCCGGGGCTGAATTTTGAAAGACTGCTGTATCGATAAGCTCAGACTTTATCGGTTCTGATGTCGGTACTGGAAAAATTAAGAAAATACAAGCAGCCTACTATTAATATTATTAAATAATATTAAACCATTTGTCTGTGATGCATTTTTCCTATTCGCAGTCAGAGAGAGAGAGAGAGAGAGAGAGAGAGAGAGAGAGGCGGTGCTACAGCGCGCACAACACGACAGTCCTGCTTGATAGAGACAGAGCGCAACGCGTCATAATCTGAAGACCACGCCCACCAAGGGGAAAAACAATTGCATTGCGAGAGGCTGCCTCCATGTCATTTCTTGCTTCTAACAAAAGACAGAAAAATGCCTAAAAGCTGCTATGTGACAAGGTGTACAGCAAACAAGCTAAGAAACCCAGAAATAAGTTTTCATAAGCTGTCGACCCCAAAAAACGAGCGTTTGAGGACATAAAAGTGGATACAGGCTGGAACGAATGGGTAAATTGTGGGATCCTGACACTCAATATGCACTAAAAATACACTACGTGTGCAGTAAGTTAAACATTTGGTCACTGGTGAGTCAAATATCCAAATGTAAGTTTTATATATTATATTTCTGTAAGATAAACTATCCTGTGTTGCCGATCCTGTACCTCCTTCAGCGGGCGTACGTTAGTTCTCAGAGTATGAGACACGTGACGCTCTGCCTCAACTGCCTGTGTCCACTTTTATGTCCTAAACGCTCGTTTTTGGGGGTCGAGAGCTAATAAAAACTTATTTCTGGGTTTTTTAGCTTGTTTGCTGTACACCTTGTCACACAGCAGCTTTTAGGCATTTTTCTGTCTTTGGTTAGAAGCAAGAAATGACAAGTAGGCAGCCTCTCGCAATGCAAAGTCAATGGAGACGGTTGGATTGTTTTTCCCCTCCGGTGTGGGCGTGGCCTAAAAGCGCTCTGTCTCTATGACTGAGTGACGACGGAGGACAGCACTATGCATTCAAACGTAGCCTGGCTACACTTTAGATCTGTGATGTTAGTCTGATTTTATTTTAGATTTCGGCTTCCAAAGATTATGAAAAGAATATATTGAGGTAAAAAACTAACTATTGCCGCATTCTGTAGCAACTTCCTTCGCTTGGCAGCAGTAGGCCTACGCTGTCATTTCTCCCTAAAACTCAAACTTCACGACAGAATCAGCACGATCGGTTATTGTTGTAAAATGCAGTCTAGCTACTGTTGCTAAATTGCGGGACGCGTTTAATCATAAAAAGAGCTATTAAAAGCAAAAAAAAATCTGCTCAAGAGATGCTGTTCCCAAGGCGGGCGCGCGCTTCGAAACAGACCGGAACGAGACAAGCAAATTATACCTTGGGTTTCATGTGCGCGTCTAAACGATCAAATGTACACAAAAATATGTCAAAATGACCGGCTTGGAGATTCACTTAAACACAGTTTATGTCTTAAATGGATGTAGTTATGGAAATAGTTGGGAGAAAATATGGTGCATCAGTAGCCAATTAGATCTGCACTCGGTCTTAAAGGGGAAGCAGTCTAATAAACATGTTGACGATTGCGCCATTACTGCGAATCAAACATCAAAAGGCAAAAAGAAAATCACTCACAGCTCTTGAATGAACAACTTCAGCTTTAATAAGCATTAATCTATCAATGATAAACTATGCATTGTTATTTTACATTTGATTACTTTATTAGATTTCTTTTTAGACCATACCTGACCAGTAGACCTTCCTGAAATGAAAGCACTGTAGGCCTATATAATGTGTAACCGATAAGAATACATATATACCAATAAGAATCATCGGTGAGTGATGTATCATACGGAACTGAGTGAGAGATATTTTCTGCCTAAAAACAAAACTTTAGCAATAGATTGTAGCCTAATGTTAGAGAACTTAGCCTATTTGTTTGATGTATTTTTAACACATGTTGTTGTTGTTTTAATGCTCACAAGTGTTTGAAATATTGTTTTAGAAACGCATTTTACCCTTTTTCTGTTGTCTTTACAAATCGTAGGCCTACACGAAAGACATACTCTAACTTGTTTTACGCTTCTTCTGATAACGTTTTAAATACTAGCCTACACCTTTGTATTTTAACTGTAGGTTAAAAGTCAGCTGTCCTGTCCTCTTACCACAGTTAATGTTGCGCTATCAGGTAACATTACCTTATACACAAAATTACATCAAGATATCCTCGTAAACACAGTATAGGTTTGGTTTTTAAGTCAATGTAAACAGTTGAGAAAGACAATGCATGCGTTACAGTATATGGGCTGGATTTACCTCATATTGTATAGTCTTAAAGTGAGAGCAGCCTAATAATCCTGTGTCATTAATGTTAACCAAAGAACAAAAGAAAAGGAAAATGACTCACTTTACCTTATTGGAATACCTTAATGGAAACTGGGAATCGGTAAGAATTAGGATTGCTAAAATTCTAATGAGACCAACCCTATTCGCTAAATGACGATAAATAAATAACAAAAACAAAGAAAATGAAACAACACAAAAGTGTGGTCGCTAAAATTTTAAATTATTTTTTAAATGTTTTTTTAGAGTGTCCTGTTTTATATTTGTAAATCTAACTTCTCTTCATGGCTTGGATTTGGATGAAAGAATCTTGAAATTTTCCACAAGAAAAACTTATAATGCTGCTGGGAATGAAATGAAAACTGCTGATTTTCTAGACATGTATGAATTTGGGAACCTTAAAATATTCAAAAAAATCTGTTTATAAAAAAGACATTAAACAACATAATTTAAAATTTGAGTGTATTAGAGCAATTCACAGTACAGATCATTAGACAATAAACCCAGAACATACATTGATTTTAGTAGTTTTGGCTCTATACTGTTAATTTTGACATTATATAATGTACATTAGGCCTACCCAAGAGAGAGGGTTTTGTGTATAGTTTACTAAGTTTCTGGAAGGCCACACAGCCCTGCAGAGTTTAGCTTCAACCTTAATTAAACACGGCTGATCCAGCTAATCAAGTTCTTCAGGATTACTAGAAACTTCCAGGCAGGTGTTTTGGAGCTGAACTAAACGAAGCTAAACTCTGCAGGACAGTGGCCCTCCAGGACTGGAGTTTGACATGTGCTAATGTTAATTAATTAATATTTTTTCTCCCTAAGAGAAACTGATATATACCTGAAATGTTTCCAAATACAGTATTTTAAGTGTGTGTGTGACTGACAGATTAATAAAAATGCCAAAAAACCAGAAGAAAATGTAGAGCAGCAAACACAGCGGAGGCCACAAATAAAAATAAAACCAAATCACTTTAAATAAATATGAAAAGAGCACTGGAAGTGTTTACTGATTTCATTTTTGTAAAAATGAATGGTTGTTTGAAAGGTGTTTGATAAATCATTGGTTTCCAGCATTAAGATGCTCCCCCACCGCAAATGAGATGTGAAGTTCTTCATTTACGGATGATGTCATAATTGGCCGCTAACCAATCGCACGTCTCCTTGACGGCTGTAAAAGGAAAGCACTTATAAAGGTTCTTGTTTTGGTCTCTGCTTTTTACTACTATTGAAAAAACATTTAGTAATTGCTGAATCGAGAAGTGAAGATTGATCACCTGCTTTGAACGGTGTGAACTTGAAGTCTGGCAGGTATTTGCGTAGTTTGGCGTTACTGGCGGTTTTCTTGATTTGGCCGTCTGATTTACTAGTGTCATACTGAGAGCGGTTAGTTAAGGGTTAAAGGGTTTAAAGCTCAACAGCTTAAGAACAATATGGACAAAATGTCTTATTTTGAGTTCCACAGAACAAAGATAGCAGTTCTGCCAGCTGTAAAAAATAACTGCAGCAAGTTTATATGTGAAAGGATACAATCACTTCACCTTTAAATCCAAACCCTTCAACCACAGCGTCCACAGCGTCCTTTATGGTCAACTCATCCTCCTCTCCGACTAGAGAGAAAGACACAAAGGCAAAGAAAATCAAGAGAGACATGATCTTGATATTTGATCAGCCATTGAGCTCTGATGAAACAGATCCAATATGTGTGATGTCAAACACTCGTCGAGTACCTGACGCAATGATGGGCTCCACCTCGTCATACTCCCTCAAAACCCACACAAACAGACGAGCCAGATCCACAGAATAGATGAACTGACGCAGGGCGCGACCTGAACCCCAGACCTGCAGAGGTTTACCTTCCTCTACAAAACACACAAACACACGCAAATTTACCAACATGTGGGACGCTCTGAATGTGACTGTGGCTTCAGATTGTTCCAGAAAGTTAAACATGTCTCACTCTTTGCCAGGTACGTCTTGTGTACCAACCCCGGCATCACGTGGCAGTCCTCAATGTTGAAGTTGTCATGTGGTCCAAATATGTTGGTAGGGATGACAGCTGTGTAACGCAGACCGTACTGCTGAAAACATGCCCTAATGGACACACACACACACACACACACACTATATTTGGAAACATTTCATCAGTTTTTCTTTTTATTTATTAATTATCATTAGCACATGTCAAACTCCTGCAGAGTTTAAAACACCAGCACCAAAACACCTGCCTGGAAGTTTCTAGTAATCCTGAAGAACTTGATTAGCTGGATCAGCCGTGTTTAATTAGGGTTGAAGCTAAACTCTGCAGGGCTGTGTGGCCTTCCAGAAACTGAGTAAACTATACACGAAACCCTCTCTCTTGGGTAGGCCTAATGTACATTATATAATTTTAAAATTAACAGTAGAGCCAAAACTATTAAAATCAACTGCTATATATTTTCAGATATAATAACCCACACTCAAATACAATCGTTTAAATTGCGCATAAGCAATATTTGTTATATAAACCTTCTAATGATATACAGTTATTGTTCAACCCCCATTGCAAATCAGGTTTATTGGCAAGATATACAGAATTTCAGCTGTTTGCAATGAACAAATCAAACAAAAGTATTTGAAATAGCTCAACACAACAAATGTTTCAAGTGGTTTCCCCAAATTCAACTGAAAATGCAACTTGTAATGACTTCTGCGGTCTCAAAAGTATGCATTATTCAGTCAGTGTATATACACTGCCCGGCCAAAAAAAAAAAAAGTCGCTGTTTGGATTTAAAAAGGCAAATTCTTAAGAGTCTATGATTGGATCATTATGTTTTTAGCATGATATATGTTTAGAAACAGTTCTTCTAAGCCTAATTGATGGAGTGTATAGCTTTTCTTTTCTTAAACAATACATGAAGGAAGACACATCATGGCCATATTTCAGGATAACAATGTCAAGAGTCAAGGGTCATACCTGCTGCAATTAGGTTTTTAAATGATTTATTGTAATTTGTGTGTCGTGTTGTTATATGTGTTGTTATATGTGTATGTGTATACTGCTGTCTACACAAAGAATTGCCCTTGAGGACAATAAAGTTTAATCAATCAGGCTCAAATTGTGAGAGAATGGTTGGGAGGAGCATAAAGAATAATTTTCACCTCTGATTCCAGACCTTAAAGTCATTGAAAGTCTTTGGGATGTGCTGGCGGAGACTTTACAGAGTGCTGGACTCTTGCATTGTCAATACAAGCTCTTGATCAAAAATTGATGCACCTCTTGATGGAACTAAATGTTGTGATGTTATTGATATCAAGAGGTGCATTTATTGGTACTTTTTGGTAATTATAGGACTTACTAATTGACTTAATTATAACATTGCATACTCAAAACAAGCATACTTGTTACTGGATCATTTGATACTATCGACCACAACATTCTTTTGAATAGACATGTGCGAAATTCGAAATTATGTTGGCATTAGTGGAATTGCATTGGCATGATTTAAGTCATACTTACCTGACCGTTATCAGTTTGGAGCAGTAAATGAAGAGATGTCATACTGATTACCGCAAGGCTCAGTACTAGGACCTTTTATTTTCACCCTGTACATGCTACCCTTGGGAGATATCAGGAAGCATGGCGTGAGATTTCACTGTTTCACTGTTTAACTGAGCTGGCCAATGACATCACTGTTTTCTCTAGAGCTGCTGCATAGATAAATGAACTAGTCAAGTCAAGTCAAGTCACCTTCATTTATATAGCGCTTTTAACAATATAAATTGTTTCAAAGCAGCTTTACAGTGATAATAGGAAATTTACAGTAACAGAGATTGTTTTGGCTTTACAGCAGCTCTAGGATAAAGTTATTGTCCAGCTAAAGTTAGTTTTGATTGATTGATTCACTTCCGTTGCGAAGATCATTAGCTATTAACTTAGGGGTCGCTAACACTAACAGAAAACCCTCAACGCGCTCCGGCCGCCCATCCGCACAAAACAGTGCCTGGTGGCTTGAGAACGCACTCCCGGAAATAGGTTCCAAGATGCAAACGATTATCAGTTATCTCTGCGCAAACCTACGCAACCTCTGCACAAATACCGACGCCGCGCACATGCGCATCACGTGTTCACTCCATAGGTATGCGCGTTTGAATATATATGTGCGCTGGCGTGTAGTCCTTCTTTACAAATCAACCCTCAACAAACTACTTTCCTGGCCTTAAAAATGTATAATACAGAATATTTATCACGTCCGCGTAGCCATGTAAACCGGAATTATCCAGACAACGTTTTATCTGTACAGAGGTAAAGGGAAGGGAAGGAGGCCTTCAACAGGGAAGAGCCGTTATTAACTAAATTAATAACTTTTTATATAACAGAAATGAATCAGCACTGAATTTACTTAAGCTGGACCATGACACCATTTTCTTCTGGAGCTGCTGTACAGCCAAAACAAACTTTGTTGCATTATTTTCCTGTTATCACTGTAAAGCTGCTTCCTTATCCTGCTTCTACATTGCCAGTTTGCTGCTCTGGTATGGCAGTATGTCCATCTTCCAGAGCTTCTCCACATTCTGCATCAGCTCCGTCATCTGGGGTGAGACACCAGTGAAAAGACACTGCTGGGTGCTTGGTGCCCACTGGGTAAGGTGTGCGGGTCCTTGAAGTGTCCATCCCAATCTCGTATGAATGGCTGCCGGACATCCATTCTCTCTGGCTCGATAGGGGTAATTAGATGGGGCCCAGGCCCAGTTTGTCAAATGTCTCAGGGAGGAGCATTGTGCACTCTGACCCATCATCCAGAACTGCTTAAGTGTCTAGTGTCCTGTCTCTTTTGCACAGGAGAACTCTTACGGCTTTCAGCAAAACACGATAGTGGGCAGATGGTCTGTCCAGGTAGTAGGGGTTGCACGACTACTGATTTCTGCTAGTCGATTTCTTATCAAAACAATACTCGAGTTACTCGACTACTCGTGGTTCATGCTACTGTAAATGAAAAGACATGAAATAGCTAGATCTTATCAATAAACATTATTAATTCATAGCCTAATGCAACAATTACTAAGTAAACTCTCAAAACATAATTATGACATTTCATTTTAAATTTTTCATGTAACAGTCTAAAGCCAAATAAATAGCCGTTCTTGCCTTTCATTTCAGACGGGGCCGTTCACATATCGCGTCTTTTTCGCGCTCAAGGTCAACATTTCAAATGTAGGCGAGCGGCGAGCGCGCTCATAATGGAAGCAACGTGGTGCGCTAGTTTTTCCTTCTCATCTCCAGAAATATATCTAGTAGTAAAGCTAATGCAAGGGCTAGAAATCAATTAATCCTTTGCTGATACTTCTTCGTTGTCATCATGGAGAGCGCAGTTCATGGTTGGTTGCATAGCAACGACAGACGCCATGGGAGCGCAAGCGCTTGTAGGAGACAGCGGCACGGCCGCGCTTTCCGCACGTTTTTAGACGCAATATGTGAACGGCCTCTTGCAGAGTTGGCCAATTACTATATTTTTGTCATGCTTGATGAAATACTTCCACACATCTGGCGTGTGGTGTCTATTGGTGACGTTCGCCATTTTTAATTAATTTATGGTTAATGGACGCTCGAGTAGTCGATTGTTTCCGACAGCGTCGACTAGTGGTTGAAGTAGTCGATCTATCGACTACTCGACTAATCTATGCAAGCCCTACCAGGTAGAGAACTTTCATACTGGTGCTCACTAGAAAACTTTCAGCCTTTGGCTGCTCAGCGTTGGGGCATGCGTTGGCATCATGCAGGACTCTCAGATGCTTCGCTTGACACACATCACAGAGCCTCTTGAGTAGGGATTATGATTCACAGAGTGTCAAAAAATCCCCACACACGGACCACCCACGACCTTACACCTTTGATCCTTGGTCATCCTCTGGGGCCATTTATGCCTCTTTTATGACCGGTGTATATTTGGAATACCTATATTGATTTATGCCCCATGGTATGCTCTAGGGTCTAATTTGTCTGTTTGATCAATTTGAAGAGATTTAGACTATTGTCCGATATCATGTTGGGTCTGTGTGCCATGCAGGCATGGCCTACCTCCCACCCACCGCATTCCAGCATAGGGGGGATTGCTGACACACACACACACACACACACACACACAATGAGAAGGAGGAGAAGAAGCAAGACAAATGAGAATTCCCCTGCTGGACATATAAAGCGCTTAACGTAGCCAGAGACAATTTATATGAGACATGCCACTTCCTCAATCCTCAATACAACTATATAAGGAAAACCCGTAACGGCAAAGATGGCGGTTGTATGCACATGTCCCGCCCCTCCCGCTGGAAAGCCAATCATCTGCTTTTAACAGTCAGCAGCTGACCACTAAGGAGCGAATGTACAGTGACGTGACATAACTGCCATATTCAACCTGTGCTTTCGCGCTGTGGCTGGCGCTGAGCCAAAGACGGACGCGCTCAGCGCTTGTCATAGGCTATATCACAACTGTTCAGTGTTTTAACCACATAATGTTTATTTTAGGTTTCAGACATTTAAATACATATAATTGTTTAAGTGCTTGGCACAACACCGGCATTCTGGATAGAGACGTGAATGAAGTTTGGTGTCGTGAACGTGAACCCTTGCGCATGCGTAGTAAAGGTATAACCTGTGGGGGAAAAGGCATTTTAAACCTTATTTTGGGGCAAAGTCATCAAACTTTTTCAGCGATTTTTATCATATTTTACTGCTGTTTATATACATGCAGTTTTTATGTCCCGGTGACCAGTGAAAGTGCAGTTCTGACTCTCTGCCCATTCATTTAGATAGGAGCCTGGTCTTGTTAGTCCGAAATAGCTGCCCGGAGGCGTTGCCAAGATGGCGGCCGAGTGGCACGACTTGCCTAAAAGGACTTTGACGTAGCTTAATGGACTAATACAGTGATATAAAAGACCAAACTCACAGGCAAGCAGATGGACTCATATGAACATAACGCGCAAAGTTTAATGCTGAGCGTTTCCCAGTGATATACTGGAAAAAAGTTGGCTTGACATTGGACATTCGCAAATTTGGGGACCGTCTCTAAGGTTACATACGACGTTGGTATACACGTTTCTAACTTCAATAGCATTTGAATAGAACGACTTGCAGTCATAAAACCAGCTGTAAATTGTTCATGTAGGTGTCAGGCATAATGCGCACTAGCCTGGTTCTACCAGACTCTCGTACATTTCATTTGTACAGAGAGTCTGGCCTCTCTCCATTGACAAGCGTTAACTTGTAGGCGGGTACTCTGTTGAAGTTTAAAACTATTGGATCTGACCAGAGTCACTCTGGATCTGCCATAACCAATTGCTAACGTTTGGTCGTGACGTATGTCAACTCAAACTAGCGCACGATCTCAACGTCATCGTTCTCAGCCACTCCCTCTGTTCGCTGATTGGACCGGTTAAAAATTTATCGGAGAAAACCAAAGAATACACCACAATCCCAGACGGAGTTACTGAAGGAAAATGAAATTGAGCGGAAGTACGTAGGAGGGCGGAGCCAGGCTAAATGCGCACCCTTTCGATTTTTGATATTTATTCAAATAAATTGAAGTTTGCTATTGAAGTTAGAAATGTGTATACCAAAGTTGTATGCAACTTTAGAGACGGTCCCTAAATGTGCGAATGTCCAATGTCAAGCCAATTTTACATTTAGGCTAAATTTAGTCATTTAGCAGATGCTTTTATCCAAAGTTATATAAACTAAGTTAAACTAACAATTGGACTACAATATGCAAGTGCTATGACCCTTCCCAGATTAATCTAATGCAGTACATGTACATATACATGAGTATATATATATATATATATATATATACACATGTACTTATTACAAAAGTTCATATTCTGAGTCCATGTGCTTGCCTGTAGCCTATATAGTACAGCCTACATCTCCAATAAGGTGCGAGTTTGGTCTTTTATATCACTGTATTAGTCCATTAAGCTACGTTAAGCGTTTTGTCCCGACGGAAGGGGAATCCTTGAGTATGATGAGGTATTGAGGGAAAACGATTAGGCCTATAATCCCGTTCATGGTAGAGAAAGCTGATAACATGTAGGCTACACAGGGAAAGGAACAATGAAGTTATTGAATGAAACATAAACACAGCTTTTGTGTCTTTATCATCTTTTCCGCATATACTGACTCAGATAATCATCACAAAAACGTAATGCATGCTCAATTGCTGTAAATGAGTTTTTATGAATGAATGGCTTGCTCTAACTGTTGCTGGTCTTCATCTACAACACGCGCTTTTGCACCACCTGCAGGTGAGGTAGACTAACAGCAGATGGAGAGTATGCTCGGCAATCTACTGCTTTTCCTGCAGTTCCTGGATGTCAATGTTGAATTTTCTGTCAAATTTGAACCACTGAATTTGTGGAAGCGAATTTGCAAAGCGAAATAAAATGGACCGAAATTGCCCGTTGAATATTATAGATTGTATTTTTAAACAGTTTGAATATTTTGGAAGTGAAATATGAAAGACGAATATGGATTATTGAACTTTTAATAATGAAAATGTGTTTGAAATGTTTTGACTTGAAATATTCACAGCTTAAATATTCAACCATGTTGAATTTCAGCCCATAAAAATGCAAGCCTTAAAGATACAAAGCATTAAAATGCAAGCATGGTTAATGCAATGCTTTTTTTCTTCTTTTTTTTTCAAGTAGGCCTAGTGCAATTCAAATGGCTTTTTTGTTACAAAAACATTTGCCATTATTTTACTTCCATAAACAAAGTACAGGCTTGGAAATTTACTTAAAGTATAAAAGTAAAACTAGCCTTGCAAATGACAACCATTTATTATGTAAAGCTACCTGGACCACACAAATGTTACTAGAGTGCAAGCTGAGAAACTTAGGTAGATTTGGAAAAAAAGGTTCTTCATGACATTGCCTACATTTTAAATGGATGTCTGCCAATAGGCCTAAAACATCAGATAGCCAATATGATTATTGTGACAGACTGGGACTCCAGGTTAATAAGATTCTGACTGAGTAGCAAGATATGAATTCAATGATTCTGTGAGAATTCACAGATCCAGTTTCTCTTTATTAATTTTCCCCTTAACATTTAAAGGAATCTACATGTATGGAATGATTTGCCGCGAATGCATGTGTCAAGTCGTTGTAGTGGTGCGTTAAGTGCAATGTATAGTTCTTATTCGATCTACGTCATCAATGTTCGCGGCGGCCATGTTGTTGACATAGAAACCACGGCAACTGTCAGTCTGTCAATTGACAAGCGAGTCAGCGTCGGTATTATCCATGGCATTATCGCTTTTTTTTCTTTTTTTTTTTTAACAGCGCGATGGTGTGTTGTGTAATACACGGCTGTTCTAACAACAGCAATAAGAACCCCGGAGTTAGTTTTTATGATATACCGACTGTCAGAAAATGTGAAGGGAAGGAGACAGAGGAGTTGAGCCAGCGCAGGAGAGACTTTCCCCACAGCAAAGTCTGTTCCCATCATTTGGATAAATATTAGGTAGGCTACACAAGATAGGCATTCATTTTTCTCAAGAAAAAAACAACTCACCTAATGCTGTAAACATACAGAGAGAGATATAGCCTAATGTGTTTTTTATTATAATAACAACTTTATTTAATGATATAAGAAAAATATAATAAATATGTAATATAGTACACATATTTAGCAAAATACTCTCTACCTCTTTTTTTTCTAGCCAACTAACGTGCTATATATTATGGTCATTAAATGGCTTTCCTGAGGTAAATGTTGTGCGACATAATTGTTCTCCAGCTGTTTTATTGACCCCTTTGTTTGATCGATATCATGTATGAGGAATATACATTTCGGTAAGTTGTACTGTATCTTTCAACATTGTTCATTCGTGTTTATTTACTAGCTAGAGATGATCGGTTCACGTGCCGCTAGGAATCTGTCGCGTCACATTTACAAGCGCCAAAACGGTATTTATTGTTTGAATTTCGTAATAAAAGTGACAGAATCTGAGAGCTGAGATTTTTTTTTTATATCATAAGTACCCTGCTCTGTCTAGTCTGTCGGTTTCAGTGTCCTCTTTGCTTCGCGATTTTTCTGTCCGTGAGGATGTGTGGCGTGAGAGCGTGGGAAAAGTGTCAATTGCGTGTGTCTCACGGTGAATGCCTGAGAGTTGGCAGCTCTGATAAATATCCGGATAAGTTACGGCTGGCAATAAGGACGGATCTTTACTTAAGGCTATTGGGTCTATTTGATATGGGTCCACACCAATCAAGCTTATCTTCTCTTGATACCGATGAGATGAAGCCATTAGGCTACTGCTCCCCTCAACTCAAATCTGCGTGCGGCTAGGGGTAGGACAGATGTCATGTCAACAATATGGCCGCGGTTAGCTACTTCCGGTGTTTGCGAATAAGGCCTATATTCCCATCCAATTGACCGTTCGCAAAGACCCGCCCCCTTCAGTTACCGTTGCTATGTCCGATAAGCGACGCCGCTCTCACGCCACACCATGTTCTCACACAGTGAAACACACAACGCGGAGCAGAGAGGACACTCACAACACACTGACAGACAGGACAGACAAGGTTATTTTTTATATGAAACAAATAATAATTAATAATAATTCGTTACATTTATATAGCGCTTTTCTAGGTACTCAAAGCGCTTTACATGGAAGGGGGGAATCTCCTCAACCACCACCAATATGGCAGCCATATTGCGCCAGAACGCCCACCACACACCAGCTTACTGGTGGAGAGGAGACAGTGATGAAGCCAATCAGTATATGGGGATGATTAGGAGGCCATGATGGACAGAGGCCAAGGGGCAAATTTGGCCAGGATGCCGGGGTCTCACCTTTCAAATTCAGTAATTTTTTTAAAGAAGTTTAAACAATAAATACCATTTTGTGTCTCTTTAATGTGTCTGACCGATCGATCAGTTAGGCTAAAGCTGCTCGTGAACCGATCATCTCTTCCTTCTAGTTAATTTATAGCATCAAATAAACATGAATGAACATAAGAAGGAATGTTGTTTTAACCACGGAAAGATGTCGGTACACTTTGTTTTTCAAGTTTAAATCCTCCAATGTTAATCTACTAACTCTCCTGACTGCTTTGTCGGACAAAATGGCGGATGGCGGATTATGATTGGTCAGATCGCCTGTAAATCAAACTCCCTGCAAAGGGTTGATGACGCGAAAAATAATAACGGTAACTCCACTGAAATTATTTGAAACTAAAGTAACGAGCCAATTTTGTAAAAAGTAAGGAGTAGAAAGTACCGATATTCGTTTTAAAAATGTAAGGAGTAAAAGTAAAAAGTCGGAACAAAAATAAATAGTAAAGTAAAAAATATCAGAAAAATCTACTTACGTTCACACGGGGCATCAGCGTCAACGCTTCCCATTGACTTTGAATGGGTGACGTCAAGCGTTGCCGAAAAGAATTGTGGATCCGTCGGCGGCGCTTCACTGGCGTTGCTCGTGGCAGAAGTTGAGAATTTTTCAACTTCTGCCGCGAGCAACGCCAGTGAAGCGCCGCCGACGGAAGCGTCAGCCAATCAGGATCGCTCTATGCAAATACAGTAGCCAGGCGGCAGCCAATCACGTTCATCCTGTTCAAGAGCAGCAAACTGAGGATAAATTTTAAAATGGAGGAGAAACTAATTATTGCGGTGGGCAATCAAACTTGCGTTGAACGTTCACAGTAACCACACAAGCTATTGCTATCGCAACCAAATTGGCGTCCATGTTGAATGACAATGAAGCTTGTTGTTGAGTTCTTGTCTAATTTCATTGGCTGACGCTGCTATGACCATGGCATCAGTGCCAAACTTCAGCCACGCCTTCCGTCAAGCGTTGACGCTGACGCCCCGTGTGAACGCAGCGTTAGTATTTGTACTTCGTTTGATGAGACAACATGCAGAGTTTGAAACATATGGCGTGAGTTTTTCTAATGACAACACACTGCCTACATTATTCTTTGGAAGCTCGTGAGGTTGTAAACTGGTTAAAGGGTTAGTTCACCCAAAAATGAAAATTCTGTCAGTAGGCCTAATTACTCACCCTCATGTTGTTCCAACCCCGTAAGACCTTAGTTCATCTTCGGAACACAAATTAAGATATTTTTTATTAAATCTGAGAGCAGTCTCACTCCTCCATAGGCTTCTAAGGGAATGAAACTTGCTGGCACAAAAAAGTTATCAAAGAGATCGTTAATATAGTCCAAGTGACTACAGTGGCTCAATCTTAAGTTTATCAAGCGACGAGAATACTTTTTGTGCGAAAAAAAATAAAAAAAATAACGACTTTATTCCACTATTCATCATAAATGCCTTTATGGGAATAGGTTACGTTAATATTCATGATTTAATCATACGGTTCTTCTGATGCGATTCATTCATAATGTCTTTTGCGTTAAGCAGTGTTTTAATATAGACATTGGGGTGGATTAGAATAGATAGGTTTAGTTTGTGAATGATGTGTTGATTTGAGGTTGTCGTAGTTTAGGTCTATTTTGCTAGGCACGCTTAGACACGACACGTCCTGTTCCCGAGACGTCATTTTGCAGTTTTGTAGTTTTCATGGCTATCGTTCATACTTCCTGTTCCGGAGATCGTATTTTGTAGTTCAAGGTGATCATTCAGACTTCCTGTTCTGGAAGTCCTGGTTGTAGTTTTGTAGTTTTTCATGTGAATAATCTCCCAGCACTCGCTAGTACGTGCATGGGCTGTGTTTTCCGTAAAGGGTGGTTCCGAACATCATATCTGTTTAGAAATGTTTCACGGGATGGTGGTACCGAGTCGTGTGTGTTATTGCTTTGACAATATTATAGTTAAGGTAATAATAATTGTTTCTTATCGAACTGTTTAGCGATAGCAATCTACATGATGAAAGATCAACTGCAGTTAGATGTTAGTTTTGCTTTTAAATGTTTTAAACTTAGATTTATATATATAGACTTATATATATATATAATTTTTTTTAGTGCTCCTATTAAATAAACATTTTACTTATTATTTCTGATCTTATGACAGAAATATAATGCTGTTAACATAAAGGTTGCAAAAAAAAAATTAAAATATGCGTTATATATCTGTGTGTGAGTGTCTCAACCTTAAAACTTTGGACCCTACATTACCTAACTTTCTTATGAAACTTTTCTTTATGAAAATTTAAACATAACATGAAAAAAAATGTACAGTGTAACTGTTGTATAGATTAATATCTTTGTTCTTTTTCTCTATCTTTTTTATTTATTTATTTATTTCAGTTTTCAGCTCATTGTTCTTTTCTCATTTGTATTCTGATGACATTGTTGTCCGGGGCTATATGCCCCTGGTAGGGTCTCCCAAGGCAAACAGGTCCTAGGTGACGGGCCAGACTAAGAGCGGTTCAAAAACCCTTTATGATGGCGTTAAATCCGAGGATCGTGACGTCGCCCGGCATGGCGCAGCCGGGGCCCCACCCTAGAGCCAGGCCCTGGGTTGGGGCTCGTATGTGAGCGTCTGGTGGCCGGGCCTCCCCCCATGGGGTCTGGCCGGGCTCAGCCCGAAGGAGCGACGTGGGGCCACCCTCCCGCGGGCTCACCACCTGCAGGAGGGACCATAAGGGGCTGGTGCTTAGTGGATCGGGCGGCAGTCGAAGGCGGGGAATCCCTGGACACGGAAACTAGCTCTAGGGACATGGAACGTCACCTCGCTGGCGGGGAAGGAGCCTGAGATTGTGCGTGAGGTTGAGAGGTACCGACTAGAGATAGTCGGGATCACCTCCACGCACAGCTTGGGCTCGGGAACCACACTCCTTGAGAGAGGATGGACTCTTTACCACTCTGGAGTTGCCCATGTTGAGAGGCGGCGGGCTGGTGTGGGTTTGCTTATAGCCCCCCAGCTCAGCCGCCATGTGTTGGAGTTCACCCCAGTGGACTAGAGGGTCGCTTCCCTGCGCCTTCGGGTCGGGGATAGGTCTCTCACTGTCGCGTGCGCCTATGGGCCAAACGGCAGAGTAGAGTACCCAGCCTTCTTGGGGTCTCTGGAGACTCCGTCGTTCTACTGGGGGACTTCAACGCCCACGTGGGCAGCGACAGTGACACCTTGAGGGGCGTGATTGGGAGGAACGGCCCCCCTGATCTGAACCCGAGTGGTCTTCTGTTATTGGATTTCTGTGCTAGTTACAGCTTGTCCATAACGAACACCATGTTCAAACATAAGGGTGTCCATCAGTGCACGTGGCACCAGGACACCCTAGGCCGGAAGTCGATGATCGACTTTGTAGTTGTTTCATCTAACCTCCGGCCATATGTCTTGGACACTAGGGTGAAGAGAGGGGCGGAGCTGTCAACTGATCACCACCTGGTGGTGAGCTGGATCCGATGGTGGGGGAGGAAGACTCGGCAGACCCAAATGTACTGTGAGGGTCTGTTGGGAACGTTTGGCCGAATCCCGTCAGAGAGATCTTCAACTCCTACCTCCGGCAGAGCTTCGACCGGGTCTCAAGGGAGTCTGGAGAAATTGAGTCCGAGTGGACCATGTTCTCCACCTCCATTGTCAACGCGGCCACTCGGAGCTGTGGCTGTAAGGTCTCCGGTGCCTGTCGAGGCCATAATCCCCGAACCCGGTGGTGGACACCAGAACTAAGGGATGCCGTAAAGCTGAAGAAGGAGTCCTATCGGGCCTGGCTGGCTTGTGGGACTCCTGAGGCAGCTGACGGGTACCGGCAGGCCAAGCGGACTGCAGCCCGGCTGGTTGTGGAGGCAAAAATCGGGCTTGGGAGGAGTTCTGTGAGGCCATGGAGAAGGACTACCGGTTGGCCTTGAAGAGATTCTGGCAAACCGTCCGGCGCCTTAGGAAAGGGAAGCAGTGCCCTACCAATGCTGTTTACAGTGGAGGTGGGCAGCTGTTGACCTCAACTGGGGATGTCGTCGGACGGTGGAAGGAATACTTCGAGGATCTCCTCAATCCCACCGACACGTCTTCCATGAGGAAGCAGAGGCTGAGGGCTCGGAGGTGGACTCGTCCATCACCCAAGCTGAAGTTACTGAGGTAGTCAAGAAACTCCTCGGTGGCAAGGCACCGGGGGTGGATGAGATCCGCCCTGAGTACCTCAAGTCTCTGGATGTTGTGGGGCTGTCTTGGCTGACACACCTCCGCAACATTGCGTAGTGGTCGGGGACAGTACTTCTAGGCTGGCAGACTGGGGTGGTGGTCCCTCTTTTTAAGAAGGGGGACTGGAGGGTGTGCTCCAACTACAGGGGGATCACACTTCGCAGCCTCCCCGGGAAAGTCTATGCCAGGGTAATGGAGAGGTGAATACGGCCGATAGTAGAACCTCGGATTCAGGAGGAGCAGTGTGGTTTTCATCCCGGTCGTGGAACACTGGACCAGCTCTATACCCTCTCCAGGGTGCTGGAGGGTTCATGGGAGTTTGCCCAACCAATCCACATGTGCTTTGTGGATTTGGAGAAGGCATTCGACTGTTTCCCTCGTGGCGTCCTGTGGAGGGTGCTCTGGGAATATGGGGTCCGGGGCCCTTTGCTGAGGGCTATCAGGTCCCTGTACGACCGGAGCAGGAGCTTGGTATGCATTGTCGGCAGTAAGTCAGACTTGTTCCCAGTGCATGTTGGACTCCGGCAGGGCTGCCCTTTATCGCCGGTTTTGTTCATAATTTTTATGGACAGAATTTCTAAGCGCAGCCAGGGGCCGGAGGGGGTCAGATTTTGGGACCACATGATTTCGTCTCTGCTCTTTGCGGATGATGTTGTTCAGCCAATCAGCGCCTCCAAATCCGAGGCCATGGTTCTCAGTCGGAAAAGGGTGGCTTGCCCACTTCAGGTTGGTGGAGAGTTCAGACGGGAGATTGACAGACAGATCGGTGCAGCTTCTGCAGTAATGTGGTCGATGTACCGGTCTGTCGTGGTGAAGAAATCGATTTACCGGTCAATCTACGTTCCTACTCTCACCTATGGTCATGAGCTGTGGGTCATGACCGAAAGGACAAGATCCCGGATACAGGCGGCCGAAATGAGCTTTCTCCGCAGGGTGGCTGGGCGATCTCTTAGAAATAGGGTGAAAAGCTCAGTCACTCGGGAGGAGCTCAGAGTAGAGGCACTGCTCCTCCACATCGAGAGGAGCCAGCTGAGGTGTCTCGGGCATCTGTTCCGGATGCCTCATGGACGCCTTCCCGGGAAGGTGCTCCAGGCATGTCCCACTGGGAGGAGACCCCGGGGAAGACTTAGGACATGCTGGAGGGACTATGTCTCCTGGCTGGCCTGGGAACGCCTCCGTGTCCCCGCGGAAGAGCTGGAGGAAGTGTCTAGGGAGAGGGAAGTCTAATCCCTGCTTAGACTGCTGCCCCTGCGACCCGGCCCCGGATAAGTGGACGAAGATGGATGGATGGATGACATTGAACATATATTGTTAATATATTTTGTATATTGTATACAAGTTGTATGTCATACAAATTTTATCTCTGTATGTTTTGCAACAACAACAACAAAAAAGTTAAAAGAAATGCAATGAAGACTTTTGAGCTGTAAGCATGTCCCAGTCGGGTTCGTCACTTATTTGGTTCCCCTGGAAACATTTCCGTTGTGGTCTGTGTTATTTGCAACGCGTTTCTGTATTTGGTTGTGAACCTTTGCAGCGCGTTTCTGTATTTGGTTGTGTTGTGAGTATTTGGAGCACACGTGTTGTGAAACTGATAAAGATATTTTCTTAATTTGTGGATGTTTTTTTCTATTTACATGTGGGTTTTTTCTATTTGCATGTGCCTTTTTCTATTTGCATGTGCTTTCTTCAGTAGCAGCACATTGTGCTCTCTCAGCCACTGTAAATAAGCCTTTATATAATCAGTTTACAATGCAGGAGCTTCCAAAGAACATAGTATGTGTTGTCATTAGAAAAACTCCCCATATGTTACAAACACTACGTGTTGTCTCCATTGATGAAAAAGCAAATATACTTTTGAATTCATATCTTGCTATTCAGTCAGAATCTTATTAACCTGGAGTCCCAGTCTGTCACAATAATCATATTGGCTATGTGATGTTTTAGGTCTATTAGCAGACATCCATTTAAAATGTAGGCAATGGCATATAAAGAACCTTTTTTCCAAATCCACTTACGTTTCTCAGCTTGCACTCTAGTAACATTTGTGTGGTCCAGGTAGCTTTGCATAAAAAATGGTTGTCATTTGCAAGGCTACTTTTACTTTTATACTTTAAGTAAATTTCCAAGCCTGTACTTTGTTACTTTTACTTGAGTAAAGAAGTTAAATCAGTACTTCAACTTTTACCAGAGTATTTTTTTAACACAAGTATCTGTACTTGAGTACGGGAAGTGAGTACTTTTGCCATCTCTGGTCTCCATTTATGAAAAAGCAAATATACTGAACAACCTCACAAGGTTCCAAAGAATAACGAATGTGTTGTCAGTAGAAAAACTCACGCTACATGTTTTAAACTCCATGTGTTGTCTCCATTGATAAAAAAATAAAAAAAGCACATATATATTGAATCAGTTTACAACCGCGGGAGCGAGCTTTCAAAGAATGCAGAATGTGTTGTCATTAGAAAACTGATGTGGGGAGCTCAGTCTGTTTCCCGTGGGATTGCGCTCTGTGCGTGATCTCATACCCGTCTCTCTGTCTCTCTAAGAATCACTCAGGAGATTTTCAGCTTTAAACTCACGGCATTTGTAAATCACATCATTCAAAAAAAAAAATTCCATAGCCGCGTATGGATCTAGCTCTTTATCTCGCTAAATGTAAGTTGTTTTATTTATTCATATAACCAAATAACTGTTTAAATTGATTCACTAAAATTAGCAAGATATTTATTTTATATCGAGTGATATATTCATTTCATTTATATAATTTTAAAAGAACAGAATGTTTTTCAACTTTAGTTAGTGTGAAAATCTTGTGAAATGTGTGTGTGTGTGTAACTTCACTCTCCCTCTTACTCGGTCCTCTTCTCATTTTCAACTCTTCTTATTTCATATATTTTCTTCTCATTTAGTCTTTTCTCATTTCATCCTTTCTTTTTTCATTTATTCTCGTTTGTCTTGCTTCTTCTCCTCCTTCTCTTCCTACTCATTGTGTGTGTGTGTGTGTGTGTGTGTGTGTGTCAGCAATCCCCCTGTGCTGGAATGCGGTGGGTGAGAGGTAGGCCATGCCTGCATGGCACACAGACCCAACCTGATATCAGACAATAGTCTAAATCTTCAAATTGATGAAACAGACAAATTAGACCCTAGAGCATACCATGGGGCATAAATCAATATAGGTATTACAAATATGCACCGCTCATAAAAGAGGCATAAATGGCCCCAGAGGATGACCATGGGTCAAAGGTGTAAGGTCGTGGGTGGTCCGTGTGGAGGGCCGTAAATCCTTTTGGACACTCTGTGAATCAGAATCACTACTCTCTCGAGGTCACATTGCACTGCTTGATGTGCTCTCTCGCATCTCTTATTAACTCTGGTCCACTCTATGACCTCCTCTCTGGTGAGTTTCTGAATAACAGCACACTTATTTAGGAAGTTCTTTGTGCCCTCGCAATATGGACAGTAGGGTTTTGCTTTGCTTTTCCATCTCGCCGCGGATGAGCTTTGACCCTCTTGTCTGGTTGCTCAGTTCAGCGTATAGCTCTCTGCTCCGTGTAGAACCATAGCTGCTGACTTTCTGATATTGCTTCTCGGCTTGGTAGCCTGACAGCCCTTGGGTACGGATGTCTGAAGGAATGTCGTAGCCTTGGAACCAAGACTCGTATCGAAGCCATTCCGCCATGTCAAGTAGTGTATGAGTATGTCCGGGATGATGGAACATTTGACGCTGGAAGTTGCTCTCTTTTCTATCGGAAGCTTGGTGAGGAGTCAGGCCACATGTGAGCCACATCTCAGCTCGACGACTTCTAGTCCAGTGTCTGTAGCATGCCCCATGAGTGACTGCACATGCAGGGAAATCCTCTCAAAGGCAGCTATATCGCCTCTTCTGATCTCAGGCGAATCCATAACTGCTGCGATATGGTCTCTGTAAACAGTGATTGACTGTCGTACAACTCTGAAGGAAATTCAATGACGTCAAGGTGGTTGTGTGATTGGTTATCAAGGCATACGTGATCCAAGTTAGCCGTTACGCTTTCTCCAATGGTAGAGCCACGGACCCTTGTATCTCCCAATAATAAGACCATGGCTGCATCCGCAATCGCATACTTCCCAACTAAAGTAGGTGAAAAATTTAGTATGTAGTACAAAAGTAGTATGTCAGAATTCACAGTACTCATAAAAGAGTGGGCAAAAAGTCCCTGGATGACCCACTTCTTATGAAGTGCGCATACGAAGGACACTTTACTATCCCATGAGGCCACTGGAGAGGATTTGTGAATGATAGTGAAGCGACACAACTCTAAGTGTGTAGTATGAATGTACCCACGCGAGTAAGTCACGTGATAAGGGCGACATGGCGAATGTAGTACATTACATTCATACTAATGTACTTTTTAGCGGTCATAAAGTAATTACTTATTCAAAGTAAGTATCTACTCAAGAGAGTGTGTGATTTCGGACACAGCCCATCTGGGTAAAGTGTCCATCGTATGCATTTCAGAATCTCGCCAGAAGAAGTGTGTCATCCGGGGACTTTTTGCCTATTCTTTTATGAGTACTGTGAATTCGGACATACTACTTTTATCACATTCTGTTTTTCACTTGTATATAGCAGTAAAGTATGTAATTTCAGATGGTGCCCATTGTTTTTAAGTCAAGGAACATTGATGTATGCTGTATGTTGCTTTATTTAAAATGCATAGTTTACATGTGTAGTTGCTGATGAAGAAATAATTTCTTCCATTATTATATTGCATGTGTTAGCACAAGTTATCTGCAAGAGGTTAAAGTTAAATAGATTTTTCTAGTTTGAATGATTTTGCTTAATCGACCTTTTTCACAGACTGAGATGACGTGTTTCCACAGGTATCAACATCGCAAATCTAGTACAGTTTTTCATGTTTTAATAAATAATTTATAATATACATTTATAATGCTATACTTTGCATTACATTACCTTGCCAGTAAATTACAATAAAAGAGTAAATAGGTGCTTCTAATACAACAGCTGAGAGTGAAGGCAAATTGTATACCATTCTCTCTTCAGACTGCTGTAATCAATATATCTATATTTTTCTCTCTTTTGTAAATTCGTGGAAATGCTATCATTGATTTTTCTTTTGCTATTGTTTACTGAACAATTTTTTTCTTTTTTTTCTTCATAGTACTAATATATTTAGGAATTCCAAAGCTGACACAATAATAAATAAACAAATGCATAAATAAATATACAAAGAAATGTAAAGAAAAGAGTGTATATATATATATATATATATATATATATATATATATATATATATATATATATATATATATATATATATTTATTATTATTATTATAATTTTTTGTGCATATTTGAACAATGGCTGAATGACTGATTAAACTCAGTCACTCATTAAAACAGCGACTTGCTGCCACCTACTGGCTGTTTTAGTTTCATATTTAAAATTATAATTTCATTGCTTCCATTGTTTCATATTGTTATATGTTCAACAATACATTCAAAAGGTTATATTTCCAACATTAATCTCATTAAATTATTTATGCACTTGTAATTGCATTCATGCCTCCTCTGCATTAAACATTCTGTGTAAATATACCTAATGCCACTTCAGAGTCAGCTTCTGTGCGTCCCACATCTACACTGCAAAGACGGCTTTTGTTGATTCTGATTTTATTTGACTGGTAACAGCCCCATGGAGCATTATCATTCTTCTAACTGAATTTATTGATTAAATTTAAAGTCCCCCTGTAGTCAATAATTTTATCCCTTAAAACTCTCCTTTGATCACCAAAATTATATATTTAAAAGTTTTTTTTTTCCTTGAAAAAACTTTCTTCATGCTTTAAAATAACTTGAATGTAACTCTACACCCTTGCCTAATTTAGTATATGTGGTTCTACGAATATGCATATTAGCCCCGCCTCCACTCACTCACACCAGGGAGTAGTTGTAGCTGTAGTTGTTCAGCCCCGACAAAACGTTGCACAACGTTTTTTTAAACAGAAAAACACACTGAACACACGTTGAACACACTGTTCTGATGACGCAAGAGTTGCAAATATGGCAGCTGAGAAGGCCATTCTTTGTGTTCTTTGTGAAGAATTTTCTGAGCCTGATGAAGTCGGTATAATATGTGTTTAATACTACAAAATATGCCCGCTGTTACAGTTACTGCACTTGCCGCCCAGAACAAAAGAGAACATCCCAATCGAGTGAAGGGATTTGTGGAAACTGAAATGGAAGCACACATCTTACCTAATTCAGACTAAAACACATCTATTTAGCCTCACATACTCAATACTTTATTTGTAGTTCATACTGTTTTAATACCCTATATTTTCTTTCTCATTTTTAGGAAAAGCACTTAATTACCATTGTTTATTTCTATACCAAATGTCATACACTTGCAATGAAGCTAAAAATATAAACAACTACATCATGTTGATATCCTATATTTTTACAATAAAACTTACGACAAACATGTCTTCTAATATCCTCAGTTGTTGCGTATACCGAGCTGCATCGAACACATTTGTAAATTACTTTCCTTGAACCCATTGTGCGAGTTCACTTTAATACCGCGTGCTTTACACACCCACCAAACACCGGAAACCCACCGGAAACCGTAGCAAAACGTTGCGCACCGTTTTGAACTTGAACGTGCCCCAGCTCAGATCCACTGGTTGACGATCACACGTTGATCTGATTGGTTACAAGGTAGTTTGTGACGTCAGAAACACCAGCGATTTCAAAGCGTGTTTTTGAGACTGTCTTTGGTTCACTGCAGTTTTAAGGAGGAAATACTCAGCAATGATGTCGACTTATGAACTTACACATGGTTTGTCTTAAAGCATATTAAAAACACCACATAGACATATAAACAACATTTAAAAGCTTGATTTTCACCACAGGGGGACTTTAAGAATTTGACACATGATGATGTGTAGGGGAGAGCGGGGTAAGTTGTCACACGGGTAAGTTGTCACACTGTCCATAACTCCAACACTAGAGGCTCTATCTCAAAAATCTAATAGCCACTTTATGTGACTTCTTCTTCTATAGTCAACTTCCTGTTCACATGTGGTCAAGATCACTGTAATCTGAGGTTAGCACAATTTTCTTATTTTTCTGCTTAAAGGCAGGGTAGGTAGGATTTATTAAAAATTAAAGATCCAAATTTGTTAAAACTTTCTATATATATCAATACATAATTAAAATGTAAGAACTCTGAAAAAAAGAGTATAAAAATCAAGTGACTCTAGACCGTTTAATCTGTATTAAACACAGCTCATTATTTCGATTCGGGACGAATCAAAGGATTGGCTTAGGCGACTGTCACTCTCTCGCAACCATGGCAACCACCCTTTTGCCACACAGCACCTGCCCACTTGCGCGCGACCGTTTGATTTGAGGAGTGCGAGAGGCACGGAACCTGATCACACCTCCGTCCAGTAGATGGCGGTAATGCACTATGTTTGCAAGCTGCCAATAAAATCTATCGAAGAAGAAGAAGAAGGCACTGAACCTAGGAATACCAAAACAATGGCAGAGAAAGAGCAATCTAAATTTACAGTACCAGCATATGCAGTTAGTGAAGGCAAACCAGGCAAAAAAATGCCCCTTCCCCTCCGCTTGTCTCAGGTAAATAATGCGTCCTCTAGCTCAGCGGTCGGAGTCGCGCGTTCATGTGTTTTGGGGGCGTGGCTTTGGAAGAAGCACAGAAATGAGGGGGTGGAGTGAATGGAAATAATGAGATGTCTTTAAAACAGTCGTGAGAGGTCTACAGACACTCGATTTTGATACTTTCTTTTTCAGAGTACTTACATTTTAATTATGTATTGATATGTACATAAAGTTTAAACAAATTTGAAAAATAAAATTTTTAGACCATTTCTACCTACCCTGCCTTTAAAAAGTAAAACAATCTCACTTCACATTTTATGCAATACAACTTTGTTAGGTATGAATGTTTAAAATTATTATTTTGCACAAAATAGAGGAGACAGTAACGTGTCTTTTGGTACTTTAGCTAAAGTGATATGTTGAGTTAAACTTGAGATTTAGCCAACATTAGCTCACATGTCAATATGGGGCAAGTTGTCTCAATGACTTTGGGGCAAGTCGTCACATGTGCCCCAGCACCAACCCTGTCCTGCCTAGCACGCCCAGTTATGCTTCTGCTATCACCAGCTCACCCTTACCCAGCAATGCTATTGCTGACAGTGGGCTACCAACTCCAGTGGACATCCGGCCATATCCAAAAGATGGCCCCCGAAAACCAGCCAGCAAAGGAAGAAAACGACGCAAATCAGCAATACTTACTGACACGCCAGTGAAGCAGCAACTAGAAATAGAAAATAATAAGTCTCAATCTAGCAAAAAGCTGTTTCAAAAGAAAGGGAAGCAGAAATCTGGACCTATGAAAAACAAGGCAGCTACATTTACATTTAGTCATTTAGCAGACGCTTTTGTCCAAAGCGACTTACAAATTAGGACTAAATTAAGTGAGTCATTGTGAGGCAAAAAAAAAAAAAAAACACAAGAAGTGCTCAAAATACAAAGTTCAGGCATTGTTCAGAGTGGCATATGCGTAAAATGTGTCAAATGCAACAATTGGGCCCATGATGCTTGCACCTCAGGCCAGGCAATTTATGTGTGTCAGAATTGTGACTCTGGAGATGAGTCCGATTAGTCAGATACAGGGCATCTGTTTTGTTCAGAGGTTAAGTTAAGCAGGTTATCTGCAGCATTCCATTCAGTTATCAGGATCTATGTGCAAGCCATAGAACGTTTGAGTTTAAAGTTCAAAGTAAAGTGGTTTTGCCACTTAATTGAAATGTGCATTATTTGGATTGAAATAATTGTTTTTCCAGATTCTCCAGGCACAGATGTTTATTTTCCAGTTCTGTTTTGAGTTTAAAAAACAAAATCAATATTCACAATTAAGTAGTTGTGTTCTTATTTTTAGATAATCTAGTGTGACAACTTACCCGCCCTAGTGTGACAACTTACCCGCCGATGGGGCAAATTGTCACAAGTGCACACTCGCTATTCAACAGTCTACAACTCCGTAATGAGATAAGATATGAAGATGTTATGAATACAACATATGTGCCCAAGACTTCCTTCTTTCATTTGGTATGAGATTTATACCATTTTGATGTATGGTGCTCAATAAATGTTAGACAGTGTGAAAAGTGTGACAACATACCCCGCTCTCCCCTACATTTAAAAAGGTTCTATGAAAATACCCCTGGAAATCAATCTAAGGGGGGGAAATATCACCCCTTAATGGAACAGTTTGTTTCTGTCGCTGTCAATGTTGTTTTTGGAAGTTACCTTAAAAAATGCAGTTGCCTTAAATCTGAGGGGGCTCTACAGGTGCTGTCTACAATGTATGCTGGAGATGCTTATTTCACTTACATGAGCACTTTTGTTTGATTGAATCCCGAATAATTCCAGTTGATGATTTGGCCTAAGACGTGTGATTATTCAGTATCTAAGTGCAGCATCTTTGAAATATGCGCTATATTTTTTAACATTTGAACTTTAGTGATGATGCAAGACTTGAAATTGAATATTGTGCTTTTGGTTTCTTTAGGTGAAGGTCAGGTAAACTTGTCCCACAGGTGACATCTTGTGGCCAGAATATGTAATTAATTGAGATTTATTTGAGTTTCCAGTGACTGTATTACATTTCATGCTGCCCCTGTGTCTAATTTAAATGCAACGTTCTTGTTGGTCATTTTCAGGCTTTCAGTCCATTTGTCTTTTTCCCTCTGTGTTTCAGTGATGACCATGTGCACATTTTTCATTGTCTGTCTTGTTTGCACATCAGTGGTTCCAACAAAGAAATCTTGTTCATCACTTTACTCATCTTGTTCTATTGCCTGTATTTTTTTGGTGGAGACTTGCGTTCTGCACATTTTCGCAAAGTGGTTTATTTTGTTGCATGCTTTGCAAGTTTGTCCATAAGCTGGGCACTTTTTGCATTCATGTTGGTAAACATCTAGAACATTTCACGTTTGCTTTGTGGGGACTTTTCACTGCATGCTATTTACTTTTCTGTTCACTTTGCACTGTTTTGCCTCCTCTTTTCTTTGTGTTTCATCTGATATGACGTTAACCCGTTGGCCCTCCAGGTGTCGATTGCTTTTTCCAACAGGAGGTCTGCCTCACGCACCAATCTTGCACGCACATTGACGTCTTTTATCCAGCATACGATTCTATCCCTGATAAGTGAATCAGACAGATCGCCAAATTCAAATTCAGTCTTTCGCCTTGCAAAGATCTTTGACATACGCATCAATTGTTTCTTGAGCTTTGTGCTCCCATAAAACAACACATGACAATTTTTCTGGGCTTAGAATATTCTTTAAATTTCTTTTTAGGTCAATTAATTTTATTCACTTCTCACTCTGTGAACTGAAATGTGTTGTACACTTTAATGGCTTCTTCAGAATCTGCTGAACGCAGCAAATAACGGCACGCTTGTTCCTTTGCATTGAAGCAATAGCAAAGATTAAAAAGCATTTGGTTAACAGAAAATACATTGTTATTTTTAATTAATAATTTAATTTATATTTAAATTTTTAATTTAACATACTTTTTTTAATTTTATGTTCTTAGTACTGTATTGATCTGTCTACCTAAAACATTTTTATTGAAAAGGATGAGGATGAAAGAGGAAGGGAGGAGATGGCTGGATGACAGGATTTTCTTTGAATAAGAAATGAATGTATGAAATCCAAATTTTATGATATAATAAATATAAGCTGTGACATAGTTAATCCGATTTAATTTTTTTATTTATTTTTTGGCTTGTAGAAGTAGGCTACTGAATGTCCGGTAACTTAACTTAATGTAGAAGCCAAGTGAGTGAAAAAGTTAATTTCAAACCCTGTTTGTAGGTGAAGAATAATGCCCGTTTCACACCTATACTCCGTGTGCATGTAAGCTGTCTAACCTGTTAACATGGGTGCGGAAAAAATATGCACTGCAAACGAAGTATGTGTTTAACAGGCGTAGACATGGACATGAGATGACTGCAACAGCGGGATCATGCTTTTATTGAAATCGAAGTCAATGACTATGAACAGTAAATTATAATTATAATATATTATACTCGGACAAGTGAATGACTGAACGAAGGACAATCAAATGAAAAGGCTTAATGTTGAGCCCTGATCTCTCTCTCTCTCTCTCTCTCTCTCTCTCTCTCTCTCTCTCTCTCTCTCTCTCTCTCTCTCTCTCTCTCTCTCTCTCTCTCTCTCTCTCTCTATATATATATATATATATATATATATATTCATTATTATTATTAATTTATTTACCCATAAATTATAGTGGCAAGAACTACTTTGTGAAACCTTTGGGGATGGTGGTTTCCCGGATACTGGAGTTGAGTATGCCTTAATCTAGTTAATCGTGCTTTTCTTTTCTTTTATTCCACAGCTAATGTGTGCAGTTTATAATCATTTTCTCTTGTTTTGTTTTTTATTTGCTGTCTTTTTATTCTGCCATTCATACTTATCAGCTCCATGCAATTTTAAGCTTTTCTTGGTTCAGCTGCATGCAGTCTGAAAAGGTTTTTTGGCAGTTTGCTAAAATTAAAGAGCCATTCTAAGAGCCATGGTTTAAGCTGTTGACTTTTCTTCCTTGAGAAAGAACGTTAAACGAACAACTTAAAAGGACATGACAAATCATGACATAAGACTGACATCACTCACAATGTACCGATGCATTATCCCTCATGAACAAATATAACGTCTGATGTTTGCATACATGCATACCAATATACCATTACGACATCCTTCATGAATAAACATGACATCTGATGTTTGTATACATATATATCCCGTACCATCGCGTCACATATGCAAATGTAGTCTCAAATACAACAATTTAATTGGCTGCTGTGCATGTTGTCGCGTTAACGCAGACAAACGGTGCGTGTTGACGCGGTCAGAATCATTTATTTGAATATATCGTTTCATTTAAAGACTATTGACCCTGATCGCCTTCCATAAATGACAAACCTCCAGGGGAAACTTTTGTCACATCATGACCTCATCATGACCTCATCAGCCACTCCCACTGTAAACAAACAGCCTAAGACCCGATGGGTTTAAAAGTAGGCTATTTTTCATAAATCAAAATTTCATAATAGACATAGAGATAGACCCATTCAAGAACCAATTAACTTTGACACTAAGAGATCAAATCTCACCTGTTGTGGACATCAATCATGCGTTTGGCGTAGGCATAACCGTAATTAGACTCATGTGGGGCACCGTTGTGCATCTGACAGAGAAAGAAAGAGAGAAATACGTCTGTAGAAGTTACAGAAACACAATTAATGCAAACAGACTCATGAAACCAATCAGACACTGGCTTAAATCACTCACATTCATGCTTTTTTAATCAGTATTTCTCACCATGATGGGACGGGACAAACACCCAACAGGTATTTTTGACATATAAATTTTGGTGCAAATATGATTATAAAATTATATAAATAAATTCAATTAATGCTTTCGAGTTTCTGACATCAAAAACCCAAAGGTCGTTTTTACAGTTTAGTCTTTATTTACTGTGGAGGAAATTTGAGTTGAATTAATGAATATTACAATATCAAGAAACACATCTTGTGATGTTTTTTCAAAGGAGAACACACCCAACATCTGCTTATTAAAGTGTTGTCATGGTTGGGTGACTGTAATGAAAACGCAGGAGGAAGGAGTAAACGACAAAAGCAGTTTTTAAAGGTGCAGTATGTAATATTAACAGCTAGCGGTTGAAATGGGTACTGCAGGCCACATTTAAAATATTGGAGAGATGTTTCCCCGCCCCGTCCTCCTCAGAGTCGACTCACTCGAGGACATGCAACAGGAGCATGCGCAATCGACAATGGAAGATTTGATTTATTCATGTTTTAATATGCTCCCATTTTAGATGGATGCCAAGGCTTTTTAGGTTGGGTAGAGTCTGCAATCTCTGACCCAGTTCATTTGCTGGCTTTCATGGCTGCAATACGCTGTGTTTTCTGCCAACTGGCAATCCAGGTTGTCGAAATACTATTGAGTAAAATAACTGGCTGTAGAAGTGTTTTTCAGAGCAACAAGCTCTGAATCAAATCACAGAGGGTGATTCTAGTAAAGCGCAGGTGTAACATGTAAACAGCGCTTTAAATAGTTGGCACTTTACATGGCTTGCTAGCTTTGACGTTAACCTAGATAGATGTGTGATTTTTATATCGGCGCATATAAAGTGTTTGTGCGGAGTGTGGAAGGAACAACACCCTGGTTCAACCCCTAGTTACAAGTGAGTTACAAGTGTGTGTGTGTGTGTGTGTGTGTGTGAATTTACCATGGTCTCATCTATCGGGTAGGTGGTTTTATCTGGAAAAACACACGTAGACAGACAAGAAACGACCTTCACCACCCCGAACTCCTGAGACATGTACAGCACATTGTCATTGATGTGCACATTATCTCTCTGAAAACAACAAAACAATACAGTCAATGTACAGTTCAATTATCCAACAGTGATATTTCCAACCTTATACTACTTAATGTTATAATTACCCAGAAGTCCAGGTTCTGTCTCATGTTTCTGTAAAGCCCGCCCACCATGGCGGCCAAATGAATGACGTGTGTCGGACGATGCTTCTGGAAAACCGATCTCGTCTCTTCAGCGCTCCTGAAACAGCACATGTAAATACAGTTATCATGCAATTGACACAAATGAAAACTCTTATATCTTATAGATTCCATTTATCAACCAATATGATGCTTGTAAACACTACGAAAGAACTAAATAAAATAGAACAATTAAATAGAAGCTAATTCGGTTAAATGATTACGGAATATAGCACAGTTTTCTATAACTTGAGCTTAGAATGTAAAGTACATGTTATATGTGATGATTTGATATTGTATTGATTATTGGTGTATATGAAAAGACAATGCAGAAAAGCAGGGCCGTGCACAGACATTTTAAGGGGCAGTGGCCTAAACCAAAAAAGGGGCACTATTTTGTTTTTTTGGTGGGCAGAAAATGTAGTTATTTGTATTAGATCTGATTTGAGAGTACAATAATTTGATTAGACAAGCAGCTAATTCTAAGAACGTGGATATGTTGTATACAGGGCTGGACTGGGAAAATAAATAAATAAATCGGCCCTGACATTTTGGCCCAGACTGGCCCACTATATGATCATAAACACCACCCATCTTTGCACACCCTTAAATATATGCAAACCAACTCCAATTCCTTAAAACCACTAATGCCATGTAATGAGTGAGTATATGAACGAGTGAGAGTTAACAGATGAAATAAGTACAAATTTGACATTTATTAATACAGTGATGATGCCTAAAACAAGCTATAATCTGCATTGGCATAGCAATATTTTTTGAAAATTCATAGAAAATTTTGTGCATTTTAATGTTAAATTCATCAATCTGGTGCACTTTGAGAGTTAAAAATTAAAAGCTCCAACCCATAATCAGTGTGCAAATTAAACAAAGAAATATTCAAACCTCTTTTAGTTACAGTGTCTATTTACATTACACCTATAATAATAGTTATAATATTAATCCAATGACAGTTACAGCCATATTTTGAAAGTAGTTCTGCTTAACGCAGGCTCTACACTTTCTCATCTCTCTCCTGATCCTCCTCACTATCATCATCTGCCACAAGAGCTGATGAAGGTCAGAAAACATACACTACCGTTCAAAAGTTTGGGGTCAGTAAGATTTTTAATGTTTTTAAAAGAAGTATCTTCTGCTCACCAAGGCTGCATTTATTTGATTAAAAATGCAAACAAAAACAGTAATATTCTGAAATATTATTCCAATTTAAAACAGCTATTTTCTATGTGAATATACAGTAAAGTGTAATTTATTCATGTGATCAAAGCTGAATTTTCAGCATCATTACTCCAGTCTTCAGTGTTCCTTCAGAAATCATTCTAATATGATGATTTGATGCTCAAGACACATTTATGATTATTATCAATGTTGAAAACAGTTATTTACATTTTTATTTCAGGATTCTTTGATGAATATAAAGTTCAAAAGAACAGCATTTATCTGAAATCTAAAGCTTTTGCAACATCAAACACTACCGTTCAAAAGTTTGGGGTCAGTAAGAATTTTTATTTTATTTTTGGGGGAAAGAAATAAAATAAATCAATACTTTTATTCATCAAGGATGAGTTAATCTGATCAAAAGTTACAGTAAAGACATGTATAATGTTAGAAAATATTCTATTTTAAATAAATGCTGTTCTTTTGAACTTTCTATTCATCAAAGAATTTTGAAAAAAAAAATTACACAACTGTTTAACATTGATAATAATAATGAATGTTTCTTGAGCATCAGATTATCATATTAGAATGATTTCTGAAGGATCATGTGACACTGAAGACTGGAGTAATGATGCTGAACATTCAGCTTTGATGAATAAATTACAATTTAAAATATATTAAAATAGAAAACAGTCATTTTAAATTGTCATAATATTTCACAATATTACTGTTTGTTTTTTATCAAATATATGCAGCCTTGGTGAGCAGAAGATACTTCTTTTAAAAACATTAAAAAATCTTACTGACCCCAAACTTTTGAACGGTAGGCTAGTGCATATTTTGACACATTTTACAGTGTCTGCTTTAAGTGCCTGTTTCTATTTTTTCACGCTGTTTTTCTGCACATTCCTTGCGTTTCTTCTTGATCTTGCTGACTATTTTGACAGATACACACTGACACTGCTGCACGCTCGCTCACTCGTTTAAAGTTGTGATTGGCCCAGCCCAGTGTCAATCAAGAAAAGAACCAATGGGCCGCTGATCTACGTGTTTCATGGGCTGGTCTGTCAGAAGAAAAAAAGAAAAAAAAACCTAACGCTAACTTTTTCTGACCAATGCATTACACCGGCACAAACCAAGCACCGCCAATTAATCAAAACAAAACAAAACGAATGGGCCGCCGATGTACAAATTTTATGGGCCGTTAAAAAGAAAAAGAAAAAATAATAATAATAAAAATAATGTATGAGTATGAGATGTATCGGCCCACCGGGAAAGTGCGCGGTATGCCCGATGGCCAGTCCAGCCCTGGTTGTACAAGTTGTTAGCACTAGTAGAAAGAGCCAGAAGCCAGAAGACCTAGAGCAAAACATTACCGACATAAATACAAAAAAATACAAAAACAAATGACTAATTTCGCAGATTCAAACACTGTCTTGCATAGCCTACCTGTTAATGCGACAGCTTTCGTGAACTGTCGTATACTGTGAGTGATGCTGCGGAGCGAGCGGGAAAACCTGGAGCGGATTAGCGGAATCAGCGGAATGCTTTGAGCAGAGCGGTGGGGGTGAGGAAGAGGGGCACCTCAGTCGATGAGGGCAGAGGGGCAGTGGCTCTAGCCACCGGGCCACCCCCCTGTGCACGGCCCTGCAGAAAAGCAGAGCGCATGTGGCGGAAGACAAAACTTGTAGTCCATTATAACATCTACAAAGACAGCCTTCATGCTTTCAATATGGAACTAGGCAAAGCTAGACAGACTTTCTTCTCAAATATTATAAACAGCAATTTAAACAACACACGCACTCTTTTTGCTACTGTAGAGAGACTGACAAACCCGCCAAGCCAGATTCGCAGTGAAATGCTCTCAGACAGCAAGTGCCGTGAGTTTGCTTCTTTCTTCTCTGAGAAAATCAATAATATCAGAAAGGTGATCAGCGCATCCTTGAGTTGCGCTGGGGTCAGACAGATCAAACCACCTGTGAAAGTAGTTACTATGTCTGACTTCAAAGAAATTGATGGCAAAATTTTGGAAGAAACCGTACAGCACCTTAAAACATCAACCTGCGCTCTTGACACACTTCCCACATCGTTTTTCAAAAGTGTGTTAAACAGTTTAGAAGCAGATCTTCTAGAAGTGGTAAATGCTTCACTTCTCTCTGGGAGTTTTCCAAACTCCCTAAAAACTGCAGTTGTCAAGCCCCTCCTGAAAAAGAGCAATCTGGATAAGACCATATTAAGCAACTATAGGCCGATCTCAAATCTTCCTTTCATAGGCAAGATCATAGAAAAAGTTGTCTTCAATCAGCTGAACAAATTCTTGAGCTTGAATGGATACTTTGACAATTTTCAGTCTGGTTTCCGACCGCACCACAGCACAGAGACAGCGCTCATAAAGATAATAAACGATATTCGCTTAAATACTGACTCAGGCAAATTATCAGTGCTGGTGCTACTCGACCTCAGTGCTGCATTTGACACTGTCGATCATAACATACTTCTGGACAGGCTGGAAAACTGGGTGGGGCTTTCTGGGATAGTCCTAAAATGGTTCAGGTCATACTTAGATGGGAGAGGTTATTATGTGAGTATAGGAGACCATAAGTCTGAGTGGACATCCATGACATGCGGAGTCCCTCAAGGCTCAATTCTTGCGCCACTCCTGTTCAACCTGTATATGCTCCCAATGAGCCAAATAATGAGAAAGAACCAAATTGCTTACCACAGCTATGCAGACGACACACAGCTCTACTTAGCCCTATCGCCCAACGATTACAGCCCCATTGACTCCCTGTGCCAATGCATTGATGAAGTCAACAGTTGGATGTGTCAAAACTTTCTTCAGTTAAACAAAGACAAAACTGAAGTCATTGCGTTTGGAAACAAAGATGAAGTTCTCAAGGTGAACGCATACCTTTAGGGGTCAAACAACTAAACATCAAGTCAGGAATCTTGGTGTGACACTAGAGTCAGACCTTAGTTTCAGTAGTCATGTCAAAGCAATAACTAAATCAGCATACTATCATCTGAAAAATATTGCAAGAATTAGATGCTTTGTTTCCAGACAAGACTTAGAGAAACTTGTTCATGCTTTCATCACCAGCAGGGTTGTAATGGACTCCTCACTGGCCTTCCCAAAAAGACCATAAGACAGTTGCAGCTCATACAGAACGCTGCCGCCAGGATTCTGAGCAGAACCAGAAAATATGAACACATCACACCAGTCCTCAGGTCTTTACACTGGCTCCCAGTTAAATTTAGGATTGATTTTAAAGTATTATTACTGGTATATAAATCATTCAATGGCCAAGGACCTCAATACATTGCAGATATGCTCACTGAATATAAACCCAACAGATCACTCAGATCATTAGGATCATATCAGCTAGAAATACCAAGGGTTCACTCTAAGCATGGCGAGTCCGCTTTTAGCTATTATGCCAGCCGCAGCTGGAACCAGCTTCCAGAGGAGATCAGATGTGCTCCTACTGTAGTCACATTCAAATCCAGACTCAAAACACATCTGTTTAACTATGCATTTACTGAATGAGCACTGTGCCAATGTTCGTCCGACTGTTTGTACTGTATTTTATTTTTTATTTTTCTAAACTGTTTTAATTATTCTTATTTCTTTTTATTATTTTAATTTCTTCTATGTAAAGCACTTTGAATTGCCATTGTGCATGAAATGTGCTATATAAATAAACTTGCCTTGCCTTGATATTGTATTGATTATTGGTGTATATGCAAAATCTTTCTTATTTGAATCTATTCAATTTTATTATTTTTATTGATGTCTTTTATTCATTTCCTATGTTCATTTTTTTTTCTTATTAATCTTTTCCTTAAGAATTCTGTTACATGATTTTTCCTGTACATGTTATTGATATCTCTGGGTGTATTTTCCTTCAGAATTGATTGCATGATGTGCCTTGGTATCAAAGTGCATCTGTTTTCATCTCTACAGACATGACATAATGCAAGATCTGCTATATTCTCTTAAAAGTGTTAAAACCATAAATTCTCCAATAGGGTCTAGCGGCAGACTTGCACTTGCACTTTCACTCTTGACGTCACTAGCAATCGCCACCTGCAGTCTCCACTGACCAATTCAGAATTACTTCCAACGGAATTCAGCAATCATTGCCATTTGTATACATATATTTTTTGTCAATATATAATTATACGCTATGTTTAGACTTTAAATCGCTGATATTCAATTTCTGTCAGGACCACAATCATCAAATACGATTGACAATTAGCATACAGTTTGGATTGGTGGTATGGTTCTGTTCTGGGCAAGAACTCCCTGCGCATCCATGCAGTCTAGCATCAATAAACCCCCTTAGGGTAAACTGAACAGAACCAATGAGAATGTATTGTAAATTAGGGGGCCCTATTTTAACTATCTAAGCGCATGGTCTAAAGTGCACGGCACAATTGCACTTAAGGTGTGTCCAAATCCACTTTTGCTAGTTTAACGACGGGAAAAATGGTCAGTGCACCCGGCGCATGGTCTAAAAGGGTTTTCTCTATTCTCTTAATGAGTAATGGGTGTGTTTTGGGTGTAAAATTAAATAAACCAATCAGAGTCTCATCTCCCATTCTCTTTAAAAGCCAGTTGTGCTTGCGCCATGACGGATTCGCTATTTACATGGAGGAATTTGCAAGCGGAAAGACTGAACGCTTCTCTAGTGAGGAAACGGATCTGCTCTTGTGAGAGTTTAAAGACCATCTACAGGACAAGCCGGATTCCACCATATCTTTATGTACACAATATTAATCTTTTACATTGTAATCCTTTTATTTGTAATAATTGGCTAGTTTGTGTGCTGCTGCGCATCCCTGTGTGTGTAATAAGCAGAGTGTGTGTGTAATAAGCAGAGTATGTGTAATAAGTGTACGCTCGTTGTGGACCCACCTATAGGCGCATATTACTCCATTGACTTTAGACCAGGTTTTTGTTGGTCAATGGCTCAGTCTATTTAGTTGCCTCAAAATAGCAACGGGCCAACAATGCGCCTGAACGCATAATGGGCGCATAAATAGGCGCAAATGCATTTGCTATTTAAACAACGTGGTGCAGGATGTGAAAATGAAAACTGCGTCGGGCTGAAACTAGCAAAAAACACTTGTGTTGCGATTGGCGCTGTACTGCGCCGGGTGTATGGTAGGGCCCAGGGACTTTCAAGTCTGCCCTGCTTGGTGTCTGGGGAAGCGCTCAGTCCAATTTCAGGCTCTGGGCCTGAGAATTATAGGAATTTTTCAGGAATCTGCCAGGGAAGGTCTGTCATGAGGAGCATGAGTTCTGGGAACCAGATCCGGGTGGGCCAGTAAGGCGCAACCATCAAGACCTGGGGCCTCATTTATAAACGTTGCGTATGCACAAAAGAAGGCGTACGCCGCTCTCTACTCAATAATTGGTATTTATAAAAAGCAAACTTGACGGGAAAGTGTGCGGTCCTTCACGCAAACTCTGACCCAGGCGTACGCACAAAAACGGGTGAAATGAGAAATGGCGACACCGTCGGCAGATGGAAGAAGCACGTGAAAGTGTGTGGAACTGTAGACCGTTGTGTAAAAGAAATGGCAATATTGCCTCTCATAAATAACATGAAGTCAAGTCAAGTATATTTGTATAGCGCTTTTCACAATACAGATTGTATCAAAGCAGCTTCACAGTATTAAATTAAAATAATACAATAAGGTTTGTTTCTAGTGGAATTTATTGATAAAATCAAATTAGATATCCCCAGAATATCCCCAACTGAGCAAGCCAAAGGCAACAGTGGCAAGGAACCGAAAAACTCCATCAAGTGACCTAATGGAGAAAAAAAAAAAACCTTGGAAGAACCCAGGCTCAGTCGGGGGCCAGTTCTCCTCTGGCGTTTATTAACTAGAGGCCGGATTGTAATTTGAACTGTAAGATTAAAAATATTATATGAATGCCTGGCTGAAGAGATGCGACTTTAATCTAGTTTTAAACTGGGAGAGCGAGTATGAGCAACGAACACTATCAGGAAGGCTATTCCAGAGTTTTGGAGCTAAATGTGAAAACGCCCTCCCTCCTTTAGTGGTTCTGGATATCCTAGGTATGACCAAAAGCCTTGAATTAAGTGATCTTAAAGAGCGCGATGGATTATAGGGCGATAGAAGATCCGTTAAATAGACTGGAGCTAAGCCGTTTAGGGCTTTATAAGTCAGTAGCAATACCTTGTAATTAATACGGAACTTTATAGGTAACCAATGCAGTGATATGATCAGTGACATATATGTTATATGATCATATTTTCTTGATCTAGTAAGAACTCTAGCGGCTGCATTCTGGACTAACTGTAGCTTGTTAATTGAGGATGCAGGACAACCGGCTAATAAAGCATTACAGTAATCTAGTCTCGAGGTCATGAATGCATGAACTAACATTTCTGCATCAGAAACAAATAGCATGTTACGTAGCTTAGCAATGTTTCTAAGTTGGAAAAAGGCGGTTTTTGTAACATATGAAATATGATTTTTGAAAGACAGGTTGCAATCGAGTATAACACCCAGGTCTTTTACTGTAGAGGATAAAGTAACAGGACATCCTACGATGTTAAAGTTGTATTGTGAGAGGTTTTGTGGGCGGTTTTTTGAACCGATAAGTAGTACCTCTGTTTTGTCTGGATTTAATAATAGAAAATTACGCGTCATCCAATCTTTTAAATCTTTAACACACTCTGTCAATTTGGATAATTTAGCGTTTTCATCTGGCCGTGATGAAATATATATTTGAGTGTCATCAGCATAACAATGGAAACTAATTCCATGTTTCCTTATAATATTTCCACGCTCGTTGAAGACTTCACAAAGCAAGTCTTACAGTTAACAGCCTACACGAACACCCGTTTGATCGATCTGCAGTGTAAAACAAACAAAATCAAACGAAGATTACAGCAGAAATGCAAATTAACACATATTTGCAAAAAGAAAAGTGAAATATGTTCTGCAATAATATTGGCATGTTATGCAATTCATCCTCATAACACATCTGTAGCTTGTCGGATGCAATCAAATGGATGATAATAAAATGCCATGATGCCATCACAATGCGTAATGCCGCACAATGGCTGATCTTGCGCTTCACGCTTGCGCGTGAGTGAAGTTACGTTTCTTGGTTGTCCTCTCTGTGTTTGCCATGATTTTGCAATCGATGAATATTAACTTGTGGGCGTTTCACAGACTATTTATGGGCAACTATGGGCGTGACATGAAGCCGCAAAAGCTGCGCTACATTTAGAATTGATTGTGATTTATTAAGGGAAACTTCGAGTCAAAGAAGTAAGCAATGGTACTGATCTGGTAGCTGAATTTTATAGATATATAGACTTTAAATATAAAGAATATGTTCAGATTTATACAGATGGATCAAAGGATCCAGAAACAGGAAAGACTGGTATATTTACATATATGTCATTAATCATTACTGAAAATAATGTGGGACTTACGACACTCCCCTGTGGTGTTCTGTTCTCTACAGCATGTTCATTTGACAGGTCTGCCCCTATTTTAACCTGAATCGTTCTTCCTTCCAGGAAATCCTTTATCCAGTTAAAAAAAATGTCCTCTAATTCCCATATTATGCAATTTAATCATTAATCCCTCTCTTCATAGCATATCATACGCTTTTTCTGCATCGAAAAATACTGCCACTACTGTCTCTTTATTTACTTGTATCTTCCAAACATAATACTGCATCCATAGTATTCCTACCTCTTCTAAACCCACTTTGACATTCAACCACCATACCTCTTTTTTCCATAACATACATTAGCCTCTCATTTATCATTCTTTCCATTAATTTACAGACATGAGATGTCAGGGCAATAGGTCTATAACTTGTTGGTTTCCCAGGTTTTCTTATCGGGACAATAATTGCCTCCTTCCAGCTCTTTGGTAGTTTCCCTTCCTCCCACACTTTATTGTACAGCATCAACAACTTATTCTTCCCCTCCTCACTTAACTGTTTCAACATGCTGTAACAAATTTCATCTTTTCTTGGTGCAGTCCATTGCTCTATTTAACTCTCCCTTGTTAAACGGTACATTTTGTTCATCCTCAACATTTCCCATCATCGTAAGTGCCTCTACATTTTCAGATTTACTTTTCTCTCTGCCTCTCTTCCCTTCTTCAGATAAATTATTAGAGCCGTGCACATTGACAAATGTATTTGCTAACATTTCAGCCTTTTCTTTATTTGTCACTGCAATTTTATTTCTACTACTCAGATCTGGGTAACTCCATTCTCTCTATCTTTTTAATCATCGTCCACACCACTCCTATCTGAGTTGTATTCCCAATTGAGCTACAGTAATTCCTCCAATATGTTCTTTTTGCCTGTCTAATTGTTTTCCTTACTATTGCCTGAGCATACTTATATTGAATCATGTGTATGAAATTGAGTTCTTTCCATCATTTTAAATGCTTTGTTCCTATTTCTGACATTCTTCATCCCACCATGGTACTGTTTTCCTCTTTACATTACCTTTACTTTTTGGAATGGACTCTATTGCTGCTGTTATTATAGCTTGCTTTATTTTATTTTCCAGTGCCTCTCATTATTATAATCAATCTGATTCAGACATTTATCACTTTCCCTTTATCACGTTCCAACCCCGACTTTCGTTGATCTTTCGTTGGACAACTCATTCTAAGATGGCGTCAGGTGCTTGTGGAGCTCTGGCAGCAATTTTATTTTATATGTTGTTTTTAAATATTTCAGGTTTTAGATTTGAACATCGTTGCGAGTATAATGGAAATAACGCATATGTATGGGAGACCTCTTATAAAGTCTGCGGATCCTTTGTGAACGCAGATAACAAACTTTTTGGATATGGCAGCGCTGCTTTAATCACCACGCAGACCCAATTCGCTGTCAGGAACAGAGCTCGTGGAAGGCAACAGGCTGACGCTTTCGGCACAATATTATCAATTTGTCTGCTGCTAGCCGGAGATATCCATCAATGTCCGGGACCAAACAACCTGCAAACGAAATATCGGCCAACGTCGAGATGTAGCAGTGACTGTCCTAACTGTGGTAAGGTTGTGAGGAAAAACGCTAAAGCAGTCGCTTGTGACTCTTGTAATGCTTTTGTTCACATAAAATGTGGAAATATTGCATCTAAAATTTATGAACTGGCCGTAAGGAGTAATTCTGACATTCCGTTAGTATGTAACGGGTGTTGTATGAATGAAATGTGTCACGCGAACATCAGTGATCGTCTGGAGGAATTTGAGTCAATGCATTGTTCTGGTGACAGTTTGGTGGATGCAAAGAATGACTGTGAGGCTGTTTTTAATCAGAAAGGGCTTCATTTTATTCATATTAATGCAAGGAGCTTGCTGCCTAAACTTGCGGAGGTCAGTCAACTTGCAAGTACCTCTAAGGCTGCTGTGATTGCCGTGTCGGAAACCTGGCTTGATGGATCTATACAGGATGTTGAAGTTGAGCTTACGGGTTACTCCATCTATAGGCACGATCGGAGCAGAAATGGAGGAGGAGTGTGCCTATTTATAAGGAAAGATTTGACATACAACCCGCGGGCTGATCTCCAGGTGGAGGGTATGGAGACTGCATGGATTGAACTGTTGCTTCCTAAAACTAAGCCCATTATCATTTGTGTCTGTTACAGACCCCCTAAGCAAACAGATTTTTATGAGCTCTTTGAAATGGTTTGTTGTAAGAGTAACATATGTATGGAGAACGAATGTATTATTATGGGTGATTTTAACACAAATGTATTACAGCCTCGTAGTAATAGCTTGAAAGAATCATTGTCAACTTTTTGCATTGTGTCTGGCCCAGGGCCGTTTGAAGGAATTTGGGGGCCCCAAGCAAAATGGACATGGACAACATAATATAATATGTAACCATATTCCGTCCGTTCGAAAAAAAAAGTTGCACTGTTTGTTACAAACAGCATTTGCCGTCAGGCAGGTAGCTAACATAAACATATTTTTTCTAGCCTACCTGCTGAAAAATTACACCATTTGTACAAGACAAGTGGAGCTATTTTATCCAGTGTAATTTATCACTTAGGCCTACCTCTATCTTTAGGGGTGTAACAAAATTCACGGTTCGGTTCAATACGATACTCATGTGTTACGGTTTGGTATGTTTTCGATACAGCAAAAAGAAAGAAATGCCAATTTCCTTGATTTATTTATTTTTCTTCTTTTTTTAATTAAAACTAGCATCATAAAATATGATTTATTTTTACTTTGAGCAATTCTGGAGCTATAATTGACTCTTCTTAGGAGCATATAAAACAAAACAGCGCCTTGGAAAAAATTTAATGTAATTGTATTTATGTATTGTAGTAGTTATAAACAAATGTTTATTTTAGTTAAGATTAACATTTGCATTGTATTCATAATGTCAAAATAAAACCGAAGTAATGTTACTTGAAGGCATTATAGCCTACTATTCCTGCCAAACTATGTGAATGTTTCTCACTAGATCTCGCAGCGATGTTACTTCTGTGGCGAATTCAAATGCTTTCTTTACTGGATCTCTTATTAGCGCTGTGTAGTAACAGTGTCGCATGATCACGATCGGCTCGCGCTGCACTGGTCCAAACTGATAAACAACGGTCCGTCAACCACACAATAATAACGAGTAGCTCATTTTCGTTCCCGCTTACATTACATTTGCCATTTGATGTTGGGCAATGTTGTGGCCGCGCCGGCGTCTCTACATTATGAGCGCGCTTGCCACGCGCAACACGCCTACATTTGAAATAACTAAATTTTGGTCGGCAGGAAAAATGATCCAACGAACCGATCGGTTTGAAAACGCGTACCGAACACCGAACCGAAAGCCTCGTACCGAACGGTTCAATACGAATACGTATATCGTTACACCCCTACTTACCACTATCTTGTTTTTTCTTATCCTCCTCTTCCTTTCTCTTCATTATTTTCTGGCTTCCTGAAGCATAATTCCGCTTCATGATGACTGCCGAGGAGTTTTTGTATTTTGCCGGCAGCAGAGATCACGTGATTGGCTGGCTGCTGTCAGCGACTACTGAGGGGGGCCCCCTTGAGGGGGATCCCGATAACAGTGTCATTGCACTTTACTGCATTGACTATCAAAGGGGCGCTCACACAGTTTGTCATTGCATTTTATTCTTAACCAGTCGTTGTCTTGGGGCCCCAGGCCAGCTCGGGGCCCCAAGCAATTGCTTGGTTTGCCTGTCTTGTCGCGACGGGCCTGGTCTGGCCTACAACAGCTAATCACTGAACCTACTAGAGTGTCTGTTAACAGTCAATCCCTTTTGGACCTAATATTAGTTTCAGAACGTGAAAATATTTCTCAATCAGGTGTTCTTGATATTGCTTTGAATGATCATAACGTCACTTTTTGCACTCGTAAAATATCAAAATCACTATTATTGAAGACTGGTGACCATAGTTCAATTAGATATAGATGCACAAAACATTATACAGCAGAGGAATTTAAAGAAAGGCTTTCCAGGAGGGATTGGTCAGATGTTTTAGGAAGCAATGATGTTGATGGGGCTTGGTTTTTGTTTAAACAGCACTTTTTAGCTACTCTTGATAATGTTGCACCAATGAAGGAGACCAGAATTAAACAGAGAAGTGCAATTTGGATGACTTCTGACGTTCTGGATCTTATTAGACAACGTGATAAATGGTTCAGAAAGTTTAAGAGGTCAAATTTGTCTTGTGATTATGATAAATAAATATATATATTTTCGTAATCAGGTTAGTTACAAGGTACAGAGAACAAAGTCTGAATTTTATGCTGATGCTATTACGGCAAATTCACATCAGCCCAAAAAGCTATGGAAAGTTCTCACTGATATGGCCGTTAAAGGAAAATCTAAATCTAAGTCTGGTAATATTGGATTAGTTATTGAGGATAAAATGATTTCTGATAAACAGCAGGTTGCTTGCGTTTTTAATACCTTTTTTACAACAGTTGCTGCCAGTCTGGTTGATAAGTTGCCTAGTGTGTCAGGTAGATATGGCCCATCATTTGTAAACTCCTTTTATAAAAACAAACATGTTACTCCAGATGCTTTTGAGATTGGCCCTGTCTCAGAGGAGAGGGTGAGATTGTGTCTATCCACTTTGTCAATTAACAAAGCAACTGGACAAGACCTTATCCCGTCCAGATTTTTGAGCGATAGTGCCAATGTAATTTCTGGAGTACTCACCCATATAATAAATTTGTCTTTATGTCAGGGTATCTTCCCAACTGATATGAAAAGGGCCAGGGTAGTACCCCTTTTTAAGAAAAATAGTAGATCAGATGTTGGTAATTATAGGCCTGTATCAATTCTGACAGCTATATCAAAGGTGTTTGAGCGTCTTGTGTACGAGCAGATGGAAGAGTATCTTGTCAAACAAAATCTATTGTATGAACTTCAGTCTGGCTTTAGAGCAGCATATTCTACTGAAACCTGTCTTATTCACTTATGTGATTATATTCGGCAAAACTTTGATGAAGGAAAGTATGTGGGCATGATTCTTCTTGATTTGCAAAAAGCCTTTGACACTGTAAATCATGTAATATTAATATCAAAGCTGCAAAGTATAGGCTTCAGAAACACTGCTGTGAAATGGTTCACCTCTTACCTCACTGGAAGAACTCAAGTTTGTGATGTTGAGGGGACCATATCTGATCCTCGAGATATTACTTGTGGGGTGCCCCAAGGTTCAATCCTTGGCCCCCTTTTATTTTTAGTTTATATCAATGACATGCCAGGTGTAGTGAAATGTAAGCTGCTTTTATATGCTGATGACTCTGCATTGTTGGTCTCTGGGGATGATATCAGTGAGATTGAGAAGACTCTAGGTAATGAATTAAATAGTGTTAGTAAGTGGCTTATAGACAACAGGCTTTCAATACATTTGGGAAAAACTGAGTCCATTTTATTTGGAACAAAAAGGAAGCTGTTAAGAAAAAATGAACTTACGGTCACATGTAATGGCACTGAAATAGTGTCTCAGAAAAGTGTTACATACCTGGGATTAACATTGGAGCAGTCATTAACCTGTAAAATTATTGCTGACAAACTATTGTCCAAATGTGCAGGTAAACTGAAATTCTTGTATCGCAGAACAAGGCATCTAGATTTCTCTATCAAGAAATTACTGGTTGTATCATTGATTCAGTGTCATTTTGATTATGCATGTTCTGCATGGTACTGTGGACTATCAGTTAAATTTAAAAACAGTCTGCAAGTGATGCAAAATAAGGTTATCCGCTACCTGTTAGATGCACCTCCTCGGACTCATATTGGTAGAGATGCTTTTAAAAGGGTAGGACTGCTGCCAGTTCAGGTTAGAGTGGAGCAGTTAAAGTTGCATCACATGTATAATGTTATATATGGCTCTGCTCCCAAATATTTACACACCCTTATAAAAATGGTTCATACTCAACATAATCATAATACTAGGGCTAGTGTCCGTTCTTGTAAAGTGCCCAGAGTCAACAATGCAGCAAGAAGTTCTTTTTTTTATACAGGTATAAAATTGTGGAATAGTTTGCCGCTTTCCATTAAAATTGTAAATTCTAGATGGGCTTTTAGACAACAGGTTAAGGCTTTCTTGTGGAACAGAGTAGCCAACTGTGTTAATTAGAGCAGAATTTATTATTTTATTGATTTAATGATTCTCTGATTTTAATATGTTTTTTTTGAACTTTGGATGATTTGTTTTAAATGTTGTTGTCTTAGGCTTGTAATAAGTCATTGTTTTGTGGTGAATGTTTTAACACCAAGGACCGTGTTGGAAATAAGTGTTTACACTTTAACATGTTATCCTTTGGATTATGTTGTCTGTCTAATCCAAAATAAATCAAATCAAATCAAAAAATTCTTTCTGAAATTTTTCCCAATCAGCCTTCTCAAATATCCACCTTCCTCCTCTTCCTTCTGTACTTTGAGGTAAAGAAATATTGATTTGACACAATACTGGATAATGATCACTTCCTACTGTTCCGTCTTTATAGACTCTCCGATTACATAACGCTGCCATACTACTGGAAACCAGTGTGAGGTCAAGTGCAGATTCCTTCCCAGTACTAACCTCTATCCTTGGTTTACTTCCATCATTTAAACATACTAAGTTTTTCTCATCCAATAACTCTTCTATTACTTGTCCATTACTATCCATCTTCTCACTACCCCACAATGCATTATGCGCATTGAAATCGCCACACCATACAATATTATTTCTGTCTTGCCCCTCTATTTCCTCAAGTTTGTTTATTTCTAATTTCCTACACGGATTGTAATAATTTATAACTACAATTTTTTCCTTTCACCCCATGTTTCTACTACTACATATTCTTGCTCATTTCCTACACCTAACACCCTGTGCAGAACCCCCTGTCTTACAAATGTGACACATCCCCCTCCACCACCCTCCACCAAGATTTTCCCTATCTTGTCTGATACATATCCATATATGATAAAGTCCAAATTAGGCTTTAACCAGGATGCCTGAATGCATATAACATCTGGCTTTTCTCTTCTACTCTTAATAAATTGCTTAAAATCTTGTCCATTTGTGATCAAGCTTCTTGCATTCCATTGAAGGATTAGCATTACTAAAATTATCAACCCACACATGTTGTCTCTTGACTCGACTGTACACGGAGTTCATCCCTCACTTCTTTCCACTTTAATCCTGTGTGCCGATGCATGGGGCTGTGGTACTTTATTTTGTCCAGCAGGTGTCTCTGGGTAACACGTTTGTGTCTTCAAGTTAAATGCTGTAACCCAGGTGTGGAGAATTGACGGTGATTAAGCATGCTGCTTATAAGATGCTGGCTTTCTCACCCTCGGGAGTCAAAAGCTTGGGGTTTGGTCGCTGCGGTTCTCATGCTGGCTTTCTCGCCCTCTCCAATCCAAGGCTTGATGTTGTTGTTTTTTGCATCTTTATACTTTACTTTTTGTTTGATGTAGTTATGTCTGTTTTCTTGATTAAATACTTGTTTCAAATTTGATTACGTGTTTGTCCTCCCCATTCATGTTGCTACTCCTTGAGCCAAGGGGTCGTAACACCTGTCATATCTAAATGATGTATTGCTGCTTTAACAATAATCTGAATTCTTTCAGTTTAAGATCTGATTTCAGCCGTAGCATTTATCACCCCTGCTATGAATGTCACTATTTTCTTCTTTTCCTCCCATTTTTCCTTCTTTTCTTGTTGACCTTCCCTTGCCACCCTTTTTAGATTTTCTCTGCTCTGATTCTCCTTTTCCTGTTCCTGTTCAGTTCTCTTAACAACCTCAACATAAGAAATGTTTTCCTTTGTTTTTATCTGTTGTACTTTAACTTCTTTTTTCATCACTTCCACACCCAAAATGCCACATATATGATTCCCTCCACAATTACAACACTTTGGCCTTACTTCTTCCCCACACTTTCCATACTCATGATCCCCACTACACCTAGCACACCTTCTCTTTCCTTTACATACATGAGCCATGTGCCCAAATTCCTGGCAATTATAGCATCTCATTGGTTTAGGTACGTATTCTCTTATGCTGTATCTCATAAATCCATAATATACCTCTTTTGGTACATCCTTTGTTTCAAACTCAACCAACACAGATTCGGTTTCTACTTTTTCAATTCCCCTTGTCATTCTTATTGCACTTTTAACTGATCTGTTCTGCATTCTCAGGTTCTCCACCAACTCTTTCATATTTACAGTAACTGGAATTCCATATATCACTTCCTTACTTCCACCAATTCTTTCCTCCCCCACTCTTACTACTTTTACTATTTAAATTTTTCCAACGCAACTCATCTTCTTTGCTTTTTCCATCTGTACTTCATTATTACATCCTACAAGTAAATTTCCATCTCCCAAAATTCTTGCATATTTCACTTTTTTCACCTTTTCTCTTATTAATTTGGTTAACTTAAGTGGATCAATTCTTTTAACTCCTACTTCTCCTTCAAATCGTACCACTACGTTAAACAATCTTATTTTGGGATCCTTCCCTTCATCTTCTCTTTCTTCACTTTCCGTCCCAATTGATCTAGCGCATCCTTTTTTCTTTCTTTTACGACTAGCCTCCTTATCCCTGCGCACTCTCCCTACCTCCTCCCAATCACTTTCCCTCCTCTCATCACTGCCATTCTCCTCTAGTTCACTATAATCAATACCATCCTCCTGCCTCCCTGCCATCCCAGCCAAGTTATTAGTTAATGACCGACCAGGAGCTGTGAGACAGTACTGCTACCAGACCTATACAGGCTGTCGGCCGATGCTATCCCACTCCACTCCCTAATCGACTCACCAACCAAGATCACACTTCGAATTCCAACCAGTACAAAAGTTTGTGTCCTCAGATCCGTCTTCCGTGTTGCAAGGTCAAAGAACATGAGAAACACTTGGGTATAAATACACTCAAGGGGAGATTGGCAAACAAGACACACCTGGGAACAATCAGGAACTAATCAATAAGAAAAACTACAAAGGACTACAAAACTTGGCACAGAACAGGAAAGAACAAAAAAGTCCACACAAGACAGGAATCATGACAAGTACAAAGAATTGTAATACTTTCCCTTCTTTACTTTCCCTAGTTCCTTACTGTTACATACAGTGGGGAGAACAAGTATTTGATACACTGCCGATTTTGCAGGTTTTCCTACTTACAAAGCATGTAGAGGTCTGTAATTTTTTTTTCATAGGTACACTTCAACTGTGAGAGACGGAATCTAAAACAAAAATCCAGAAAATCACATTGTATGATTTTTAAATAATTAATTTGCATTTTATTGCATGACATAAGTATTTGATCACCTACCAACCAGTAAGAATTCCGGCTCTCACAGACCTGTTAGTTTTTCTTTAAGAAGCCCTCCTGTTCTCCACTCATTACCTGTATTAACTGCACCTGTTTGAACTCGTTACCTGTATAAAAGACACCTGTCCACACACTCAATCAAACAGACTCCAACCTCTTCACAATGGCCAAGACCAGAGAGCTGTGTAAGGACATCAGGGATAAAATTGTAGACCTGTACAAGGCTGGGATGGGCTACAGGACAATAGGCAAGCAGCTTGGTGAGAAAGCAACAACTGTTGGCGCAATTATTAGAAAATGGAAGAAGTTCAAGATGACGGTCAGTCTCCCTTGGTCTGGGGCACCATGCAAGATCTCACCTCGTGGGGCATGAACTACATGGCAGGACCTGGTCAATGACCTGAAGAGAGCTGGGACCACAGTCTCAAAGAAAACCATTAGTAACACACTACGCTGTCATGGATTAAAATCCTGCAGCGCACGCAAGGTCCCCCTGCTCAAGCCAGCGCAAATCCAGGCCCATCTGAAGTTTGCCAATGACCATCTGGATGATCCAGAGGAGGAATGGGAGAAGGTCATGTGGTCTGATGGAGGTGGAAACATTCTTTGGGGATGCTTTTCTGCAAAGGGGACAGGATGACTGCACCGTATTGAGGGGAGGATGGATGGGGCCATATATCGCGAGATCTTGGCCAACAACCTCCTTCCCTCAGTAAGAGCATTGAAGATGGGTCGTGGCTGGGTCTTCCAGCATGACAACGACCCGAAACACACAGCCAGGGCAACTAAGGAGTGGCTCCGTAAGAAGCATCTCAAGGTCCTGGAGTGGCCTAGCCAGTCTCCAGACCTGAACCCAATAGAAAATCTTTGGAGGGAGCTGAAAGTCTGTATTGCCCAGCGACAGCCCCGAAACCCGAAGGATCTGGAGAAGGTCTGTATAGAGGAGTTGGCCAGAATCCCTGCTGCAGTGTGTGCAAACCTGGTCAAGAACTACAGGAAACGTATGATCTCTGTAATTGCAAACAAAGGTTTCTGTACCAAATATTAAGTTCTGCTTTTCTGATGTATCAAATACTTATGTCATGCAATAAAATGCAAATGAATTACTTAAAAATCATACAATGTGATTTTTTTGGATTTTTGTTTTAGTTTCCGTCACTCACATTTGAAGTGTACCTATGATAAAAATTACAGACTTCTACATGCTTTGTAAGTGGAAAAACCTGCAAAATCGGCAGTGTATCAAATACTTGTTCTCCCCACTGTATGTGCAGCATGTTTAGTTTTAAAAGACTCTCTAAAAAGGTTTCTTCTCTTTTTCCTGTCCTTGCATCCTGCAGATATCTTACTTTTTTGGGGCTTTCTTTCTCTACACTCTGATCTTCACAAACTTCATATGTTAGATACACTACTTTGAATTTTATTATAATCTATTGATCTATAGGATTTATTTTAATAATTTGCTATTACAATTTAATATTGACTTGATTCATTTGTCGTCTATATAATTTGACATTTTATTTAATAAAATGTGTTATTCCTTATTCAAAATTTGATCTCTGACATAATCTTTGCTCATCTGCCTGGATCTGCACTGCATCATGTTGTGATGTCTGATGAGGGTTTTCTTACACAAGATTGGCATCTTTGGATGAGAGGAATATCCACTCTTCTCCTTCTCTCCCTTCATCCTCTTTCACCACTCGCTCTATGGCTCGTCCCACCAGTCCACTGCCACCCGTCACCAGCACACGCATCGGCCCGTCCATCTGAAAGAGAGAGAAATTAAGTTTGATGAACACTTCAGGGGTTAACAAATGTGTAAATACATCAGATATCCATTGATGTACTATAGTAGCAGAGTCTTTTTATACGGGTTTATATGATCTCAGTACTATCACATCTTTTTTCTCTTCCTCTTCAGCTCACAATGACTACATGCAGAGAAAACATGTCTGAGCACATGTAAACATGCCAATCTATTGGCAGATGGCAGGGCATTATGTCGCACTAAAATGATACCTGTGCACATGAAAGGGCACGAATTCACATGTAATCAAATCTTTCGTCTGAAGGAGATGTGCAGGCATGCCTTGAAGTATGTCAACAAGAAATGCATGGCAAGTGGCAAGTGAAATGCATCTCGTTCTCCTTCTCAGGGAACCGGGTTGCAAGATGTTCCCTTGCGAAGTGGAACTTTGATGCTGTGTGTTGGTGTTGTTGACGCTAGAGGGAACACGATACCCATTTTGGTAAATATTTAATTAATTAGTTAGTTGTTAATACAATACATAACAATACATTTACCCCAAAATTCAGCATATTAATACAAAATGAGTGTGAATTGTGCTAAAAAATAAACTGCCGGGATAATCACACAACGCGTGCCGTAGGCTACACGCGATTCGCAAACTAATGACTCATTTCAACCGATTCACTTTATTGAATGGTTAAAACAACTGATCTGTCCAACACTGAACTCACGAGACGTCTGAATCGGTGTATAACAAATCGGTAGCACTTTACAATAATGTTCCATTTATTAAATTCTATTAGTTAACATGTACTATTAATAAAGTGCACTTTGTTAACCATTGTTAATGTTAATTTCAACATTTAGGCTACTAATAGCCTACATTATTGAAATAATTGTTTTATTTGTTAACATAGTTAATGCACTGTGAAGTAACATGAACGAACAATGAACAGCTGTATTTTTATTAACTAAGATCAACAAAGATTAATACAGCATATTAATAGCAATAGAGTTCCAAGTGCCAAGCAAAAAATGCAGGGACAGGTGTGGCAAACAAATCAGGTTCATCAGGTTTGATTATTAAAGGAGAACTCCGGTCAATTTTAACATTGAGCTCATTTTTTTGTACATTTGGAGTGCTGTCAGTACAGAGAACAACGACAAAAATCGGTGTTGCCTACACCGTTTTCTCCTCGTTTTAAAATTTGCACCCTGTTGACTTCAATGGGGCAAGTTTTAAACCTGCTTTTAGCCTCTTAACATCCTTGATGTGTCATTACAAGTGCACAGGTCATGTGAGTGATTCCTTCTGAGTGAACGCGGGTGAATCTGACTGCAGTAGATGTGAAAGATATATATAAAAAATGATGTTTATTCAGCCAGCGCACATACCTGTGTTTACATCCTGTTTTCGGTCGAAGTCCAAAGTAGTCGATTGTCCAGTTCACGCGCATAGGTTTAGTACCTATGATCACGCGCGTGAACTGGACAATCGATTACTAGCTACTAGGCTAACTGAAATAAATCCATGCCAATCTCTAGGTATGGTGAAGGCTATGTGATGATGTGGGGCTATTTTAATTCCAAAGGCCAAGGGAACTTTATCAGGATTCATAGTATCCTGGATCCATGAAGTAACTGGCCTTTAAAAATAAAAATCTGCCTGCCTCTATGGGAATTTAACATAGGGGTGTCCAAACTTATGCACCCTTTATTTTAAGGAAGAACATTTATTTATTTACGATACATTATTCATTCACAGAGAAAATTGGTGTCCTTAAAGGTTGGATTTTTCCAATTTTTTTAAATTAAGGCATTAAGTTCAATTTCCAAAAGATGATTTTTTATTCCTCTTTTTAGTCAACTTTAACACGAGTGTCTAAACTTATGCATAGCACTGTATTTGCTATATAGAATTGTTCTGAAAGAAGAAGAGTCAAAATTCGTTTTTTTTTTTTTTTTTTTTTTTATAAATCTGTTGAAAATGTTACAAGTTCATGAGATAATTAACTTCATGACCCTATGTGTATAAGCATAGCTGCTTTATGTCCAGGGAAAAGGATACAGAGGCGTCAGAGCTGGTTGTACAGAAAAGAGATCTTAATATAATCAGCAGAGTAAAATAAGCTGATAAGTGTTTTTATATAAAAAATAATAGATCCATTATAAAATTAGGCTATTTGCAGATCAATAAATGCAACTTGAATTTTTTTTAAATGACTTTGCAATTTATGTTTCTTTTAGGTAGCCTAGCTACTTTAATTTAATCTACATCTGTTGTTATTTGTGATTAGAACTTATGACAACACACTACAGAAAATATGATACACTAATGTTGAGAAGATTCTTACACGTCTTCTGAAGTGCACTGACAAGTCTGTTCATCCAATGAAACCGAAATGCCCCATGTTAACATAGGCGTGGTTTCTGAGCTTGACACTTAAAGGTCCCGTTGCATGCGATTCCATGTTTCAAACTTTAGTTAGTGTGTAATGTTGCTGTTAGAGCATAAATAATATCTGTAAAATTATAAAGCTCAAAGTTCAATGCCAAGCGAGATATTTTATTTAACAGAAGTTGACTACAAAAAACGGCTCGATTGGACTACACCCCTCTACATCCTGCATTGGTGACATCACCAGAACCGTTTCTTGACTAACCTCCGCCCACAGGAATGCTCCCTCAACTCTACTGGCTACTTGCGCACTTCTTATATCTTAGCCTACTGTGTTTACTCAGCTCTTACGGTGATTTTCTGAAGTAAAACTGACGCTTCATCTTTTGTGTGATGTACAATAAACTTTATTAAACTCATCAGTACATGTTTGATCATCATTCAGACAGCAGACTTGTAGGCTATTAATAAATAATGGATACATAGCCTACAAGCAGATGACAAATACGTTATAATAACCGTAATTAAACTACTAAACCATACCTGTTTCATCTCTATACAGCAATCTGACTCTGTAGGCATTATTGTCCGACTCGAAATGAACGCCGTTACTGAGAGTTTCTGATATTATCATCATTCCGTGAGATGAATTTGTCCTGACAGACTGAGCACGAGCTCATGAAGCTCCGCCCCCTGTGTCGTCCAGCAGCACCTCATTTGCATTTAAAGGGGACACACTGAAACGGCTCGTTTTTCTGAGCCCCAAAAAATGTCAATTTAAACATGCTGTAAAAAACGATCTGTTGGGTATTTTGAGCTCAAACTTCACATACACACTCTGGGGACATCAGAGACTTATTTTACATCTTGTGAAAAGGGGCATAGAACGGGACCTTTAAGTATGTTAAACTTATTTGAAATTGCGTCAAATACGCAGGAATATACACTTCAAAAACAAATCGCTTTTTTATGCATACCAGTGTGTATACAACTGGTGAAACATACGTTTTTAATAATGGATCCGTGAAAAATGGCTGCGACGAATCTGTAGCCGTCTAACATCTGCTGGAAATCCAGGTAAAACTATCTGCGTGCATGCGCGTTTCCCCAGTTAACATGATCCCCAGTTGATCCGTAACACCTGAACCACAGCGTATGTTTTACCGATAACTCGCGAATATTTTCCCCATTCTAGATATCCAACCCCGATTATCTTCACTCCCCCATCTTTTTCGATCTTACCCTCTGAAGTATCTTCTTCTAGTCCTTTAGTCAAAACAGTAAAGTACAAAGAAGAAGACCTCATCCAAGAAAAAGTCCAACTAATTTATGTCAACTCGGTAGCACCAGAGGCTTTAAAATCTGCCATTTAAACACCCGAAACCTTGTTCCCAAACTAGACGAATTTAAAATCTTGCTTGCGTAGTCGAAAGCACATGTAATGGCAATCTCTGAATCATGGTTAACTCCTAATATTCCGGATTCTTTTCTTTCAATTGAAAATTATGAATTGTATCGTAAAGACCGCATTAGCGAGACCGGCGGCGGAGTGGCCTTCTATGTGAGTCGGAAATATGCACACTTAATATCAAAATTTGAAACTGAAACCTTAAAACTGATCGTACATTTTACACCTCAACATGCAATTACCATTATTGTCACTTACAAGCCCCCTAATGTCAGTGAAAGTTCTTATCTATCTCAGCTTTCTGACATAATTAAATCTGTTACATCAAAGGAGCTTGTAATTCTGGGCGATATCAACCTTGACTGGAATGATAGCTCATCAAAATCTTTAAAAGCTATTGCAATGAAACTCGGACTGTATCAATTAATTAAGGATCCAACAAGAATTGGCAAAACTCGCAGCTCCATTCTGGATCTTTTTCTCACAAATCAGCCTTCAAAATATGCAATGTCTGGTGTCATAGATGTGGCTATTTCAGATCATTCGCTCATCTATGCAGTTAGAACAATCTTAAAATCCAAAAAAACTCATGCCTCCCACTCACTCCTCACAAAACTGCCACAATTCAATGCTGATTTTAGTGCTACTAATTGAAGTGATGAGCTGTCATTAGAAGATCCAGAACAAATTCTAACACAATTTCATCCTAAACTACATAAAATACAGAATAAATATACTACTGCCAGCAAGATTCGACCAAGAAAAAGTAAATTACCTTGGATAAATTCTGAAATACTTCAACTTCTTAAATTGAAGGCCTCTTTTCTTAAATTGTATAGGTTAAATCGAACATTTGAGAGTAAAAATAATTTTATACAAATTAGAAATAAATGTACTTTGGAACTGCGTAAGGCTAAGGCGGTCTATTTCCAACAGCAGATTACTCAATCAGTTAACAACCCAAAGACATTATGGCAGACCCTTAAGGTCATCACCGGTGAAAATGAAAATGAGAAGAAAAATAATGTTAATATTCAAATTTCCCTACGGGGTACTCTTATCTCAGATTCAGAAAAGATTGCAAGTGCTTTTAATGATTATTTTGTATCATCTGTTAAAGAATTGACTATGCATTTTGCCATTCCCTCTTTGTCCTCACCTGTTCCCGCTTCAACATCTGATCAGTTCTCATTTTCTGAGATCTCACAGAACGAGGTGATACAAATATTACACCTGCTAAAAAATTCTCATGCTGTGATATTTATGGTTTAAATACCTTAGTTTTAAAGACTCATGCTGATAGCCTCATACCTCTCTTTTTGCATTTAACCAATCTTTGTATCAGGCTTTCTATCTTTCCTACTAACTGGAAAACAGCACAAATTACTCCAATTTTTAAATCTGATGATCACACCCTTGTTTCAAATTACAGACCTATTGCAATACTTCCAGCAATGTCTAAGTTGCAGGAAAAAGTTTTTTCCTTGAAACTAATAACTGGCTAAGTGACTGTCAACACGGTTTTCGTGCTAAGAGATCAACCATGTCTGCATTATTACTCTTCACTGAACAATTACGTGACGCTCTTAACAAAGGTCACATTACTGGAGCTATTTTTATTGATTTCCGTAAAGCCTTCGACACAGTGAACCACCAGGGGCCTCATTTATAAGTTAACCGTTGCGTACGCACAAAACAGGCCCTGAAAGAGGCGTACGCCACTTCCGACGCATGTTGTGATTTATAAAAACAAACTTGACGGGAAAATTTGCGCACCTGCACGCAAACTCTGACCCATGCGTACGAACGTTTTGGAGATGGAGCAGTTTGGCGACACCGATGGTGAGCTGGAGTTAAATGACTTTTTGGTCACTTTTAGACAGAAAATCTAAAGAAAATTAAACATATACAGAAAGATAATATACAAATATAATTTCACTCACCAAGCCTGTCACTTGAAGCAAATATCCATCCCTTCTTAAATGTCCGCACCAGCGAGCGCGCTGGGCCGTTTAGTGAAACTGACGCAAATAACATTTTAAATAAATAAAATAATGATTTAAACGATGTTTTACTTCTGATATAAACATTTCGATTAAATATGCAATTCAAATGAATGGAGTTAAACACTTAAACATGAAATCATTACTGAGAAGTTACAACATTTTTTATATTCAATCAATAGAAATATTTGTTGTGGATGCGATGCTTCTGAACACTTTTCCTGTGGCGTGCTGTGCTTTAATGTTTTAATCACAGAGATAATTGGGTAACACTTTAGAATACTGTATCTTACTTACTGCATAACTAATAAGTAATTATTGAAGAACTAATAGGTAATTATTCATTAACTACTTCTTCACTACTGTTAACTACTAAGGAAGATGTGTTAACTAATCAGTATGTAATATATTTTTATGATTGTGTTAAGTAACAGTTTGTTAATCAATAAATAATGAATTCTGTCATAACTCTTGAAGAACTACTACTAATTATCTACTAATTAAGGTTCAAGAAAAATAACTAAGAAGTAACTACTAATGAACAGTCATACAAAACTAACCTCAGATTAGTTTTTATATTTTATATACAGTACTGTGTGTGTCTGTTTTCCTCAGCATAGAATGCCATTGAGTAAATTCATGTTTGAGGCAATGACTGAGGGAAACTGAAAATATAGGGAACTTATTTGTAATTCATAAATAATTATCAAATAATTCTGCAGGAATTACTTAGAACCTGGAACAGTATTCTAAAGTGAGAATATAGGGAACTCATTAGTAATTAATAAATAATTATCAAATAATTATCCAGGAATTAGGCTACTTATAACCTGAAACAGTATTCTAAAGTGAACATATAAGGAAATTAATTGGTAATTAACAAATAATTATTAGATAATTCTTCAGGAATTACTTGGAACCTGGAACAGTATTCTAAAGTGAGAATATAGGGAACTCATTAGTAATTAATAAATAATTATCAAATAATTATCCAGGAATTAGGCTACTTATAACCTGAAACAGTATGCTAAAGTGAACATATAAGGAAATTAATTGGTAATTAACAAATAATTATCAAATAATTCTGCAGGAATTACTTAGAACCTGGAACAGTATTCTAAAGTGAGAATATAGGGAACTCATTAGTAATTAATAAATAATTATCAAATAATTATCCAGGAATTAGGCTACTTATAACCTGAAACAGTATTCTAAAGTGAACATATAAGGAAATTAATTGGTAATTAACAAATAATTATTAGATAATTCTTCAGGAATTACTTGGAACCTGGAACAGTATTCTAAAGTGAGAATATAGGGAACTCATTAGTAATTAATAAATAATTATCAAATAATTATCCAGGAATTAGGCTACTTATAACCTGAAACAGTATGCTAAAGTGAACATATAAGGAAATTAATTGGTAATTAACAAATAATTATCAAATAATTCTGCAGGAATTACTTAGAACCTGGAACAGTATTCTAAAGTGAGAATATAGGGAACTCATTAGTAATTAATAAATAATTATCAAATAATTATCCAGGAATTAGGCTACTTATAACCTGAAACAGTATTCTAAAGTGAACATATAAGGAAATTAATTGGTAATTAACAAATAATTATTAGATAATTCTTCAGGAATTACTTGGAACCTGGAACAGTATTCTAAAGCGAGAATATAGGGAACTCATTAGTAATTAATACAGAATTACCACATACTTCTGACTCAAATCAAACTTACTGTAAAAAACACATTATTAACGGTATTATCTAAACCTTTGTAAAATAGATAAGTTAAAAGTAATTAAATAAAAAGTTTGCTTATTTGCAGATCAATATATAAGCCTAGTAAATGTCTGCACTTATCTTTCTTATTAGTGCTGAAGAATGACTAAAACTGGCTAGAAAATAAAATTAAAAACATTGATCAGTGCTTTTTACTTTTCAAGTAATTACCTTTGTACATTTACTAAGGTAATTTTGAAAATGAATAGGCCAATAGTTTATCATTTTACTGGAGTAATATTTTATTGGGTTATCTGTACTTTTACTCAAGTACTTGATTTGTGTACTTCATCCACCACTCCACTGCTAAAATAAAACGGTTTATTGTAGTAACCACTGTGTATGACTGTTCATTAGTAGTTACTTCTTAGTTATTTTTCTTGCACATTAATTAATAGATAATTAATAATAGTTCTTCAAGAGTTATGACATAATTCATTAGTTATTGATTAACTAACTGAAACTTAACACAATCATACAATTCTATTACATACTAATTAGTTAACACATCTTCCTTAGTAGTTAACAGTAGTGACTTAAGTGTTAATAAATAATTATCTATTAGTTCCTCAATAATTCCTTATTAGTTATGCAGTAAGTAAGATACAGTATTCTAAAGTGTTACCGATAATTGCTTATCATGATAATACCAGACTGTCTGAGAAAAATAGTTTCGTGCAAATAATGCCCAAGGCCTATTAAAAATACAATTCGGCCAGTGGAAAAGATTGAGAAAAACTTTCTCTGAAATGTATTTTACACTATTTGTTTTATGTAGGCTATTCAAAACAAGGCAAGGATAGGCAACTACATGATTTTTATTAATGTGTCTTGTACCGTTAAACGTTATCACGTGGATGAATAATCATATGCAAATGATATGCAGATGAGGATCTGCATAGTAAAACTAGGCGTTGTAAGCTCCATATATGGTTATTTCGGAGTGGAGACGCATGTGCGCACAATCTTCTGCTGACTGGGATTTATAAAGTGAATTCTGCGCAGGTTCTGGCGTACAAACGGTTTTATAAGTATGAATATTTTTTTGCGTACGCCATTTTTGGCTTTCGGGCGCACGTACACTTTTAGTAAGGTTCCTACGCACAGTTTTATAAATGAGACCCCAGATCTTGCTAAACAAACTTCACTCATTTGAACTGTCTCCATCTGTGATAGAAATGCTCTCTTCTTATTTGACGAACAGGTTGCAGACAGTCAAAATTAATCATGCCATATCCCAACCTTTAGTTTGTGACATGGGTGTTCCACAAGGCAGCATTCTTGGACCCTTACTTTTTCTTTTATCCATCAATGATTTACCTTGAGTGTGTAAACACTCAAAATGCTTACTGTACGCTGATGATACTGTGATTTTTCTCTCTGATGCAAATCCTAATGCCATAAATTCCAAACTATCATCTGATCTTCACCTCTTACATGATTGGTTGAAAAAGAACCATCTGACCATCAATGTAACGAAAACTGAATGTATGTATTTTCATTCACCCAGAAAAAGTCTTTCTTTTACTGATTTGATTACTTTTGCAAATCAAGATCTTGTCGTCACAAAGACCTACAACTACCTTGGTGTGCTACTTGATTCACACCTTACATATCGGGAACACATTTCTAAATTAACAAAAAAGTTGAATCAGAAACTCTGTGTTTAACAAGATTAGATCATATCTTTCCTTTTCGGTTTCTGAAACCTACCTACATGCCATTGTGTTCTCAACAATGTCCTACTGTCTTCCAATCTGGTCGCTAACCACTAAAGACATTACTGAACCAATAGCACGTCTCATTGTAGTCATTGTAGTCATCATTGTAGTGCGCTCACACACACAAATTCTTTGACTTACCAGAACTACGTAAACAGTCATGATATTGCATTTTATTTTCAGATTCAAAATAGCTCTTCACCAGCACTTACAGTTCTTCTGCCGACACACAATGTGAGACCACTACGTTTCACTAGGTCAGTTTCACAGGCACTCATTCCAGTTTCCCCATACAAAAACAACTACGGTCAGAAATCCTTTTTCTATATTTATACTAAAATTTCACATTCGAACATTATCATCCATCACATATTTCAAAAAGTCATATAAACTGTTTCTTCTTGATAGTCATACTTGCACACACTGATTGTTCATGTATTGTTTTTAGTCTTGTTTTTCCGTATTTAATGTTTTATTTGTTTGTATTTGTCTAGTCAATAATGCTTGTCCTGTATAAATGTGCTGAAATTGTGATCATTGTTTTGTTGCTGCAGAACAGGAACCTGCTGTAAACCAGTTTTTAAACTGAGTCAGGCCCGTTTATTGTAACTAAATTGTTGCTTTAAATTTTCCTGTATAATAAATGAAATGAATGAATGTGCCAATATCATCGGGGTGAGATGATATAGAGCCAGAAGACCAAATTTCAAATCTTTGCCACAGGATGTGTAAAGCCCCAGTGAAATTAAATCTGTATATATATAATTTGTAGTTGTGGTGCTCCTTAATTTTTGGTGGGTGCTCCTAACTTTTTGAAGTTGGGAGCACCAGTGCTACCAAGTAAAAAAGTTAATTTCGAGCCCTGTAAATACATTTTTACTAAAAACTAAATAAATAACATTTTGACGCTTTTATGTGTAAAATATGCATGCAAAATGGAGCACTTGTATTTGTTGTAGATTAAGAAAACATGCATCAAAAGATAAAACAAAGTTGTAGTAAATTACCACTGATTTTTATTATTTTGCCTCGTTTTAATTTGTTTTGTTTTTTTACATTGATTAATAATAAAATCATATCTAAAACAATTATATTTTTCATTTACTTTCAACAGAGTGAGCACAAGAAAATACAAAGTTATAATAATTATATTACAAAATGTTGTCATGGTTCTGTTAGTTTGGACTTTTTGTGTTTCACCACCCTCTGCCTGAGTTAGTGGTTTGTTGTCTTGGTTACTCATTATTAAGGGTAACCGACCAAAATGAAGTCACAATCCCGAACTTAGAATTAAAAATGTAATCGCTGATGCTGCCACGCCCCCATGTCACGTCCGGTCGGTCGGCTTGCCAAGCGAAAGCCAAAAGCTTTGCTAACACAATGATAAATCATAAATCAGATGTAGTAACATTACGATGTCCAGCAATCGATTTAAATAGTACATTGGGTTAAATGTGTTGTTTAATGAGGTCTAATATATGTTGTTAGTGGTGAGAATTTTCACGTGAATAAATATATAAATCCGATAGGTGTCTTTAAATAGTCCAGTGGCAGAACTTTGCCAAGCGTATCAGAGGTTCTGGGTTGTAATCCGCACTCGTATAGTTTCTCCTCATCAAAACCACTGTTTATCAGTGGTTGTATATCAGGCAGGGACACATTTGTGTGCATTTTGTTTTGTAATTTCACCGGAACGAATAGAGGCCCTGTCCCAAATGTCTTGTTGACTTACAATGGCTGCCGCGTGCGCGTGTCCGTTAAAGCTACACTGTGTGATATTTTCCCCCATCTAGCGGTGAAATTGTATATGACTAGCCGTGAATATTAGTTTCTGTTCCTTTTTTTAAATTCCGAGGGCGTTTTAACTCCTACGGTGGCCGTATTATTCCAAGATTAACATGGCTTCCAGTTCCACTTCGTCCATGAGTGTTCCTTCAAGTGATGAGGTTACTATTACAAAGTGCGTTTAGTTATTTAGTCAGTTAACATGTAGGTTATGACCTCTATGTAAAATTAATAATAGTTTTATGTTTTCGTTATTTTGGTACCATTTCATTGCTAATATCAGCTATCCCAAACGAATGCAAGCTAATGTTAGTAAAGTATCAGTGCTATCGTTATTCTGTATATTGAACGAGATTAATAGTGTAAGGCAATGTTTACAGCGTAGGCTACATAATTTTCTCCGTGAGCAGAGTCAGAGATCAGTTGATGTGACGGATGTGCGAGGGAAAGCTAAAGGTAGAGGGAAAGGCAAAGGAAAACTAAAAAACAAAGCCGGTAAAAAATTGCGCCTTTAAAACTATTCATCACCTGTGATCCGTCGCAGCACAGATTTATGTTACAAGGTAAACAATACTTTTTCACCAGTGACGCGAGGAAAAGTAACACAAGTTATACTAGAGGTCGTTCTGGCGTTATGCACAGCCATGCTATGGTTAGACAAGCAACTATAAAACTTCGAATTTACGCAAATAGGCTGAATTACCTGTCGAGAAGAAAGCAGGCAACTTCGGCGTCCGTTTTAAAATCCTTGCTCCTCATGAGCTCTTTCCATCTGGGAAAAGTTACTCCAGTATTGACTTTGGTCTTGCTGATTTGCCTGTCGTGTTGACGGTTTAATTCTTTCTTTCGCTTCCTTGGCGACTCTGCTACATGTCCTCGAGAATAGGCGTGATCCTCCATCTTCAGCAATCTTTCAAATCTGCCGGCAGTCGTGAGTAATCTCCCCATCGCATTCGTCACGGTGTCACCACATTCTCTGGTGTCACTGAGTGTAAAACGCGAAAGGCGAAGCTTGAATTTCCAGGTATGTCCCTCTTTGGCGAATGTATTTTCAAGATGGAGGCGCAACATGGCTGCCGCCACTCGAGCGACTCACTGTATGTACTATAAATGGCAGATTTTACGCTTACGAGAATACTTTATTAGTTGGTGGAAGTAATTACACATGAATGAGCACATATACTTTTGATAGAACAAAGTGTTTTTTGCTAAGAATCAACTTAAAAAGTTACACAGTGTAGCTTTAAGTCCGTGAGACCGTAGAGTGTCCCATTTGTCATTTTAGACCTCAGAAGGGTGCTCGCGAGCGCCCCCTTTGTGGTCGATATGCGCCCTCGATGTGGACTTTTGCCGAGCCCGCACTGATGAGACACCCCTCGCTGCAGCCTGTAGCACGATGACGTAGCTGGATCAGATCCACCGATCTCTGGGTCATAATGCGCTGGTCTTAAGTGACATGTATGCTCAATATTTTTTTTATTTTTTTTTTAAACAACAAAACAATACAACATACAATTTTAGAGCCAGGGGAGCAAAGAAAACAAACACACACACACACACACACACACACAAAAAAAATCTAAATAAATAATAATAAATCACAAGAATACAAGACCTTTGTATCAATCAAAGATTTTGAAGACAGTACACAAATTAACCGTCTTAATAGCTTTTCCATTAGTACTAGAATGAATAGTAGAAAAGTAATTTTCGAATTCTTTAAGGAATACTGAGAAAAGGGGCTTTTTGTTAGAAAACTTACACTTATGGATGTGAAATTTGACTAATAAAATTAACAGATTAATTACAAAAGCCTCCTTAATCACACTGTTATCATACTTTGAATATCCAAAAATTACATTTTCAAAATGCAAACCTAAATTAGAGAGTACATTTTCTAGGGATGTCCCGATCCGATCCACGGCATCGGTATCGTGCCGATACTGGCCCAAAACGCTAGATCGGATATCGGAGGGGAGAAAAAAATTTATCCGATACCTATGATCCGATACCCATTAGGGGTGGAACGGTACGTATTCGTACTGAACGTACGTTCAGTGGATGGATTTACACAGAGAATACACGGTATAAAAAAAAAAATCTCTCGTGCACATTAATTAATGTAATACGGAACTAACGTTACTGTTAGATACGCGCATATGCGGGTTCTTTAGGGACACCTAATCTGTAGCCCCGCCTTAGCTCTGAACGCGCGTCTATATCACTTCAAACGCTCACTTTATCATTATACGCGCGCGGCGCGTCCTATTCGCTTTGGACGCGCGAATGGATTCAAACTGTTCAAGCATCGAACTAGACGCGATAGACGCAAATTTGACGCTCTATTCGCGTTTGGTGTGAACGCAGCAAAATGAACAGGCTGCGATGTCAAGATTGCAGTGCTGGAGTGTGTGTGTGTGTGTGTGTGTGTGTGTGTCAGAGAGAGAGAGGCACGGGCGCGATCGAACAGTGGAAACATAAAAACATACTCCGTCATTTTCATACAGGACATCATTAAAACTGCAAAAAGTGTTTAGCCTACTTATATTTGTGTAAAACACAATATTGTGCTTTTGTCAAACTGTAAACTCTTGTCAAACTGTAACTGTCACCCAACCAAAATCACACACACACACACACACACACGCGCGCGCGCGCTGTTTAAAAGCAAAAATGATCTCATCTTTTGGACATTCATCATTGCATTGGTTTTCATTTCTTGTCCTAAAACAGAGCACTAATCTGTTTATTTTTAAGTTACACATTCTACATTGAATAAAAAAGAAAATCAAATGTGTTTTTAAAAGTAGTATTATTTTATACAGAAATAAATTATTTATAATTCAGATGAGAATAAAGTTAAAGTTAATTAAAATTTTAAGGAAACAAATATATTGATCTGAAATATAGCAAATTAATTTTAAATTCATTCAGGTTACCAAACATATCTCAAGGTCTTTTGAATAAAGGCTGGCAGTCTTTCATTATCAACTGTTGTTGTGGACCATATACTGGAGAAGTATTTGTTCTCCATTTGAGTGAGATGTTTTTATGTGGCTAATTGAGCAAAGTGCTTCCATTATATTTTATTATTATTAGTATTAGTTCAAGAATAAAATAAAAATATCGGATTGATATCGGTATCGGCAAATAGCCAAAGCTGCGGCATCGGTATCGGTATCGGAAGTGAAAAAGTGGTATCGGGACATCCCTAACATTTTCCTTAATAACCAGACACTTCATACCATAACTTTTTCACATGACTAAAATGCCAGAAAATGTGGGGTACTGTTTCCAAGTGCAAAGAGCAAAACGAGTCCCAAATGTATTAGGAGGGTAAATTTAGGGATTAAAGTGTTATTTTATGTGTTTTTCTGTAAATGGAAAGATGTTGTTAGGTTAATGTTAGTGTTTAATATTCAGTTATGTTAGAAACTTAAAGGACTTTCTGTAATGTTTTTGAATTTTGTGGTTACCATTATGCAGAAGAGTGGCGACTGTGTTTAGTTTAGGGATGTGGGCACTCAGTGTATACATGCATTAAACCTCTTTTGCAGACCTGCATAAGTAATATTCAATATTACTCTGTAAAAAGTGGTTTTAAAAAAAATAGTAGGTTCTATCTTTGGAAATAACTGTAGAGTCAAATTAGCTAAAATTATAATGTTGGCGATTATAGGCAGGGCAAAAATTAAATGTAGTCAACCTGACAAAACTTTTTCTAGCAGGAATGACTAAATGAATTTAAGGTCATACAACAAGATTACAATAAATCATTTCAAACAAATTAGATTTCCTTAATTTAATCAAGTTCGTTCAACAGCTTATTTTTTTGAGTGATCCATATCACAACCAGACATCTTTTAAACGTTCCTGATAAAATGACAAAAACTAAAACCGTCTTTAACATCTGGCTTCAGGGAGATCTTTCATTATACAGTCCTTTTATCTAAGGTGGAAGGGCTCTCTCGCTTTGTAAACCCTGCTCTCTCTCTGTTTATCAATGCTTATAAAGCTATAAGGGAAATTAACTAAATATTTTGGGATTTCATTTGGGGAAAAATAGGCCTCACAAATTGAAAAGAGAAGTACTCTCTAATTCCAGAGGTGAAGGTGGCCTTGACTTTTTGGATTTTGCTGATACTATAAACACCTTTAAAGTAAACTGGCTGAAAAGATGCCTTGTGAATTCAGTGTCGTTATGGTTTTTCATTCCTAGTAATCTTCAACAAACTGGGTGGCCTGTCTTTCCTATTAAAGTGTAACTTTTTACCTAGCAAGTTACTCATTTCCTTATCTAACTTTCATCAGCAATGCCTTCTCTCGTGGAAATTGTGTTTTGTCCATAGCTTTCCCCCCCACAAAGTTCTCCTTTGGAATAACGCGGATATAACCGTTAGAAATAAATCTCTCTTTTTTCCTAGATGGTTTAACAATAATTGGAATTGCATTCTATCTGTCTTTGATGATTCTGGTCATATTCTAACTTATAAGCCATTTTTGAATCTCCATAACTTTCCAGTTCCAGCAAAGGAATATAATACCTTGATAAAAGCTATCCCAGCAGGCTTAATTCAATTAATTAAAAATCACCTTAACTTCAGTAAAGGTAATAGTGTTTATCCGGCTTTACGCTTGGGCGAAATGCAACAACAGACATATTCGCACAATTTTTCAAATGAAGAGAAAGATTACTCCAAGGGGTAAATTCTATTGGGGATCCCTTGTAACAAACGTAATTTGGAGAAAGGCCTGGCTTTTGCCTGGTAAATTTTGTGTATCCAACAAAGTTAAAGAAATTCATTATAAAATCCTTTATATCCTGTTAACTCATCCATCTCTAAATATTCTGATATTGATGAGACTTGCTCTTTTTGTGGTTTTGTTGAGGAAACTGTCACCCATTTATTTTGTGAGTGTAATGTAACCAATAGATTTTGGACTGAATTGAGTGCTTTTGGTTTTGGCCCTACAAATGTGACCTACCTTCATTCTCAGAGAGGTTATCTTTTATTATGAAAACCCAAAGCTGATGTCCCTTGAACATGTTGTTAATTTCCTTATCTTGTATGCAAAATTCTTCATCCACGAGCAAAAATGGCTTCAAGTCTCCTTTGAGCTTCCCTCTTTTTCTTACTGACCTTAATTCTTTTATTTCATCCCTTAGACTTATAAATAACAAAAAAAAGTGCAATTTTTTTTATGCATTATGATGATTTATTCAAAGATATGACTTAACCTTGTTGTTATGCTTTTCTTTTCTTGGTTTTTTTTTTTTTTTTTTTGTATGTATAATTACATAATGTGCTGTATGCAAATCCAGGATTTTTTTTTTTTTTTTCGTATCATTGTTTGTTCATTGTAAGAGATACAACCTTGATTCACTTCCCTGAGCTTGTAATTATGTGTAATAATGAGCTTGTAATTATGACTTCTTCCCGACAGTCATTACGTCACGAAAGTGCGGACTCGTAGGAAGACCACGAGTGCTTAGGGTGCCTTATGGGACAGGGCTAGAGGGTCTCCACAACGGATGGAAGCGCGCGTCCGAGTGAGGACTGTGCGCGAGCCACAAGAGAACACAGTATCCGCGCCACTGATCGCAGCGGCAACGAGCACTTTGTTCACTTGATTTAAAAAAAACAACACATTTCAGTGCTAGATCGCCTCTTATTTAACAAACGAACGAAACGAATGCTCTGCCAGTTAACTGGAGATGTTTTATTTATTTGTATTGGTAGGCTACATTCGTGCCGCGAGATGTTTCAAAAGTGGTAATATCGAACTTAGCAAAAAGTGGTGACCCATCCGCAAATTACGCCTATGCTTAAAAATCTAGTCTAAAAATGGCATATCAACCTGTGCTTTAAAAAAACATAACGTGACCTTAGAATCGAACATTTTATCGGATTGAGGATTTGGAGAATCGTGACACCCCTATTCATTATGTTCAGCTGTGCACTATCTCCCTCATTATCATGTGTACAAGTTCTGTTCCGTTTGTGTTTCTTTGTTCGGTCTCGTCTGTGCATACGTGTGGTTGCGCAGTTTATGCCTTGGTCTGTGGTCGCCTTTTGGATTATCTATTAAAGTATTTACATTGATATCTTCATCGTCGTGTGCCTATACAACCACCATCTGTGACAAATGTATTATATTGTTTTTCCGTTAAATAATGCATAGAAATCTAAACTGCAGGGTTTTCTACATTATGTATACAGACAAAAATATATAGCTACATCTTAAATGCCTTATAATACTTTTCATCAATGAAAGTCAATGCATAAAATGACAATACAGACTTTAACACTCAATGAATTTTATAAACTCTTTTTGAGCTCAAATAAAAAAAAAAGGGATGTTTTCTGCAGCTTAACCCATTAACTTGAACTATTGAACCCTTTAGGTCAGCCAGAATACATAGCATTACAATGCATCAAGATGAGAGAAGGTAAAAGCATGAAAGAGTTTCTTAGCATCATCCAAAGTTAAAAAGGACGAATCTTGGCAGTATTTCTCCGATGATAAAAGCAAGTGTTTGTAACTTTGGTCACAGTCCAAAATGACACCCTTCTTTCTTAAAGGGCTAGTTCACCCAAAAATGAAAATTGTCATCATTTACTCACCCTCAAGTTGTTTCAAACCTGTAAGAATTTCTTTTTTCTGCTGAACACAAAAGAAGATATTTTGAAAAATGTCTGTAACCAAACAGTTGATGAAAAAAAAAAAAAAACTATGGAAGTCAATGTGGTCCATCAACTGTCTGGTTACAGACATTTTTCAAAATATCTTCTTTTGTGTTCAGGAGAAAAAAAGAAATTCTTAAAGGTTTGAAACAACTTGAGGGTGAGTAAATGATGACAGAATTTTCATTTTTGGGTGAACTATCCCTTTAAACTGTAGGGCTGAGGAACCCGATCCAGCAAATCCTACCTACCAAATCCTCTCCCGCTCATGTTTCTAACCCACAATAAGAATTTCAGTTTTGTCTTTGTTACATTTAAAAAAAAAATTGTTCATCTACTTTACAATGCTGGACAGACAATCAGACAACCTCTCTAATTCAACACTGTCTCTGAACTCAACTGAAATGAATAATTGTATATCATCAGCAAAAAATAAGAATTTATTTCATATTTCTGATTAATTGCGTTACCTGCTCTCTGGCTCGTTGGCTGCCGCTCTGTGAGTTATAAGGAAATGCTAAAAAAAAAAATCCTGTTCACTGGTTTATGTTACACACACACACACACACACACACACACCTACATTTAAGGACGGTGTTCTGAAATATTCAGTGTCTGATATTTTGGTTACATTGGGCGGAGCTTACATAAATATTCTCCTGTTTCATTTTAAAAACTAGGAGGAGCAAGACCATTTTTGTTTAGATGTAATACCAAAAATAGCCGCTGGGTGACACATATTCCATTGGGATTTCAGACTTTCAACTTCACACCATATTCTTCTACTGATTTAAAAAGAAATGTCTTAACCTGCCTTTTAAAAATATGAACGCTGGTAGCCTCTTTCACTTCATTTGGTAGACATATTTACCATCTTTCACTTGGATGGTTGAGCGTATTTGCTCTCACCACATCCCCTTCCACTACGCTGTAAGAAGAAGAGTAGCATATGGGGATGTGGTGAGAGCAAACTAGCTCAACCAGTTCTACAACAGGTTTGACTGCCCTGGTCCCGCTGCTATGGCTTGCCCAACACCCACACCGTACCCCCCACCTAATTTAATCTGCTCGCCGCCATATTTACGACCGACCTCGCCCGGTATGGCCGCCCAAACGGCCCATTTGAATGAGAGAGAGAGACAGAGATACCTGGAGAAAATTTCAATTTTAGGCTCCGATCCTTATTTGTTACCCCTAGTTTTCTTTTGTCCATTATTATCTGCCCCAGACTTGCCCCAACTGGCCTTCCATGATATATATATATATATCTTGTGCATAACCCCTTCCCATACAGTGGGGATCGCTTGAAGGCTTTCAAGAGTACCGATGCATATCAATATGCTGTGGCTGGATGGGTGAAAGACGTGAAAGTGCGGCACCTGGCCACCAAGGATTTATATTTAATCATGGGAAATGTAGAAAGAAAATTCAAATGTATGATTTTGGTGGTAGTTTGCTCTGACTAGGTAGCAAGTTGTTAGCTAGCTAAGTGGCTAACAGCTGGTAGCTTGCCAGCTGTTAGCCACGGCTCACGGCTAGCTGTCATTAATCTGGATAATGTTCTTTAATGTCAGATGTGTTTATACTCATTGAAAGAACATGAAGGGAAGGAATATCATGAATAAACATGATATTTATCAGAATAAATATGACTGGAGTTCAAAATCAGAGTACTGTACAAATGTATGGCAGTTAATGATTAGATATTGTAAAGATAACTGGATGTGTAGTGTGTATATGCGACTAAAATGAGAATTAGGCACAGCAACCATTAATGTAATCTGAAAGACCGCAGAAAGCTCTAATGTCCTTATTTGTACTTGAGTCCTAAAGTGTCACAGCAGACATTTAAATGCCAATAAACATAGAAGCAATGTGCAGTGCTGCATTGTATATTGTGGATTTCTGTGGAGTGTCAATGGCCATGCTAACAGTAATATGGTTGCAGTCATTCCATTCCCATTAACATCTCCCTCACTTTTCCTGACCCATTTTTGATTAATTGAAACAACAAACATCAGATAATCTCAATCAAACACTTGAGCTCATAAACGTACAGAAGTATAAAGCCTCCAGAGAGAACATACCAAAAAGTATACAATTCATCCATTCATTCAGAAACATACAACATCGTCCCTTTATGATAGTACAGTAATATTTACTATTTAACAGTTTGTTCTTCACTTAACAGGTCCATCATTCACAGGCTCGTAATACTAAGCTAACATGGCCATGGGTAGTGTTGCAGTGAGCAGGGACTGTCGTCACGGCACACTGCACTTGTATGGCAGAACTGGGAGAGGTGTGCTCCCACGCCGCAGCACTAATGTTCTCACTTCTAGCTGCTGTTGATTTAGTCAGTTGTTGAAGGCCATTCTATCAGAACTGACAAAATTAGGGATGGCCTCCTGGTTTTCACTGTGGTGGAGCTGTTCAAAAAACAGCTTGAGCTCATCAGTGGATGCTTTCAAGTGATGGTGCTTGTCTTGTTTTTTATCTTTATGATGTTTTATTAACAAGGTTCGGGAGGAGCACATTCAGATAATTAACACAAGTGGAGAGCACTCAGCAATCAATGGTAAGAGGTGCATATATACTCCGCAGTCTCACCTCATTCCATTGACAGTTTTTGCAGCATCCCTCCACCACCCCTTCTCCACGCTTCTAGTCCTAAAAAATGGTAAAATGGTAAATGGACTGCATTTATATAGCGCTTTCACAGACCTATGGCCACCAAAGCGCTTTACACATTGCCTCACATTCACCCATTCACTCACTCATTCATACACCGACGGCGGTGTCAGCCATGCAAGGCGCCAGCCAGCTCGTCGGGAGCAGCTGGGGTTAGGTGTCTTGCTCATGGACACCTCGACACTTGGTCAAGTGGAACCGGGGATTGAACCACCAACCTTTCGGTTTGTAGACAACCTACATGAACCACTCAGCCACTGCCGCCCCTAAAACACTTACATACGGGGGGAGCACTCTGGGTTCGGGCCGAACTCCGAGCTCGGAGCCCTCCCTCCGGACAGCACGCCAAATACGCATTAAACTTACCCCTTCAAATTATATGTAAGTGTGAACTCGTGAACTCCTTATTTTGAAAGATGTTTGATAGTTCATCATATTTCACGAGTTTTTGCCTTGGCTCTTCCCATGCACATGCTTTATCTGTGCATGCCTGTCCCTCTCTGCGCTCAACCTTACAACCTTACAACCTTATTAAAGTATTAATGAACAGAAAAAGAGGGCTTGAGAAAGCGTCGTAAATCTTTCCCACAAAGGAAACTCCCGCCAGAAATTCCCTCTTTCTGATTGGTTCAAGGCGCGCCTTTTGGTTAAGCTTTAAACCCCCCCCCCACTGGGGCCCAGCTCCCTGGGCCCAAACAGGCCTGAGCAATGCCTGCCATGCTTTCATACTCCCAAAAGGGAGTCAGACATTTCTTCAATCTCTTCAATTTCTTCCGAAAACAACGGCAACTTTACCATCACTGACACAACGATCCACTCCTGGTCTTCTCGGCACTTGGGGACGCCGCGCCGTCCAGCGTGCCCTCAGCAGGCTTCGACTCACAACAGCCATGTGCTCGAAGCCACCATGCTCTTCTTCAAGGCCACAGACCCATCAACAAATTCAATCTTCAAACACTTCAAGAATTGACCACGATTGCAACTGCCATGCAAGTATTCTTTGATGAGATTGCTCTGAAGATAAGCTTATGGTTCTTTTCACATGTTTTACTAAAATAGATCTTGCTCCATAGTTCTATTTCCTGTTTCCGGTTCCACATCACTCACCCCTTTACCTATGCATGTATGTATGGATGTATGAATGTATTTATGTTTGTTTAGTGTTAATTATGTTTGTGATTTAGTTAATAAAACTTGTGCACAATTATGAATTTGATTTCTGATCCTCTGTTTGCATACAAAGTCCCTTTTACGATTTTGATTTTGTTACAGTATGCTCTAATTTCTGTACACACTAAGGAATAATTATTTTTCAGTGACGATGAAAGATACACTTTTCTTAGAATAAATGAATAATCAAAGAGTTCATTGGAACTGATTAATTGATTGTAATATTAATTAGCTTACCTCAAAGTTAATCTAATTAACTGACCCAAATATTAATAATTAATCATAATTGGTAATTATGGATTTTTATTAATATTTCCCCTTTGAGCTAATGTCTTTACAGGTGTGAGACGTGGGTGTCCAGTGATCTCTTCAATGACAGCTAACCACTTCTTTCTTCTATCCTTTTCTTTTGGTATAGATTAAAATACCAGTTCGGGGTTCCTCTTTCGGCTGTTGTTGCAGCCAACTGCACAACATATTGCAGGCATTACTGAGACTGTCGGTCGTAAAGATGGCGGCGCAAAGCTACAGTGACGTCATGTGACCCGAACGAATAGCCTCCAGCCAGCATTCACTGATGCTCCCCTCCCCCCAATACTCAACAAAGGGACCCCCCTTCCTCCCATCATCACGTCGTATCAGGTTAGAGGAGAGTTGAGTCGACTTCGCCCAGGGAAAGCAGCCGGCCCAGACCGAGTGTGTCCCAGACTGCTCAAAGCCTGTGTGGCGGAATTGGCAGAGCCTCTACAGCATGTCTTCAAGCTGAGCCTCCGTCGGGGGAAGGTACCGACATCATGTCTTATCCCAGTTCCTAAGAAACCGCTTCCCAGTGAGCTAACTGACTTTAGGCCAGTCGCTCTAACTTCACACATGATGAAGACGATGGAGCGACTGCTACTTCACATCCTTAGACCCCAAGTCAGCCACTCACTTGACTGGCTTCAGTTTGCATACCAGGAGAAGGTGGGCGTGGATGATGCCATCATATACCTATACTGCACAGAGTGCATTCTGGACAAGGGGAAAAGTGCTGTGAGAATCATGTTCTTTGATTTCTCTAGCGCCTTTAACACCATTCAGCCTGTCAGATTGAGGGATAAGCTGGTGCAGATGGGGGTTGATGCTCACCTGATATCCTGGATAACAGACTACCTGACGGAGAGACCACAGCTCGTAAGGCTGAAGGACTGTTTCTCAGAGACTGTGGTATGTAGCACTGGAGCGCCTCAGGGGACTGTGCTTTCACCGAACCTGGTTAATGACTTTGTGCAGGTTAATGAATGGTGCAGGCTCAACCATCTGCAGCTGAATGCAACAAAGACCAAAGAGTTGGTGGTGGATTTAGGAGATCGAAGCCACACATGCTACCAGTCTCCATTGAGGGGGTCAATGTGGAGGTGGTCAGTACATATAAGTACCTGGGGGTACACTTGGACAATTAACTGGACTGGTCAGCCAACTTGGATGCGCTGTATCGGAAAGGGCAAAGTCGGCTCTATTTCCTGAGGAGGCTGCGGTCATTCATTATCTGCAGTAAGCTACTCAGGATGTTTTACCAGTCAGTCATTGCCAGTGTCCTGTTTTATGCTGTGGTGTGCTGGGGAGGCAGCACTAAGAAGAGAGACGCTGGGCGACTGAACAGACTGGTAAAGAAAGCTGGCTCTGTTGTCGGCATTGAGCTAGAGTCACTCACAGCTACTGCAGAGAAACGGACCATGAGCAGGATGCTGGCGATCATGGACAATGATCGCCACCCACTACATAGCACGTTCATTAAACAGAGGAGCATGTTCAGTGGCAGACTTCTGTCACTGTCATGCTACACCACACAAAGGGGGAGGGGAGAGATGGACTTTTAAGCAAGAGTCTGTGTCTTTCAGTTGTCTCTCTCTATTACTTTGACTGTTGTACAATTGTCGTGTAGGCTATTTTAGCCCTTCTACACAATCTGGACTTTGTTCATAACATCTAACATCCATAACATCTTCATCTTATAATTTATTCTCTGTTATGTGCTGTCTAAGCTACTGGATGCCTTAAATTTCCTTCGGGATGAAAAAAAGTATCTATCTATCTATCTATCTATCTATCTATCTATCTATCTATCTATCTATCTATCTATCTATCTATCTATCTATCTATCTATCTATCTATCTATCTATCTATTTAAGATCTAAGAAACAACTAGGCCTTTGAAATATTAAATTACATCCGCCAGTAGGTGGCGAAAAAAGTCACTTGCTGCGTCCCAATTCGCCTACTTATACTACGCCCTAAAAGTATGTGCTCTTTTTGTGAATAAAAAGTACATACTTTTGAGTGTGTAGCAAAAGAGTAGGCAAGCTTTGGGACACACTACTTCGTCATCTTAACGGACAGATCTGTCGCGTGCATCCTGTCACTGTAAACTGTCCTGTCAATCATCTTGTCACAGTTAAAATCCTCCATTCAATCCAATTTAATTTCTTACTGTTTCGGAGAGAAATGTAGTTGCATGTTGATCTGCCAGTCGTGGGTCTTTCATGCGGAGACTCTCCTCATGTGTTTGCAATTTGAATATAATGATGCATTTAAAAGTTAATGGCTAAACGTATCTTTACAAAATTCACAATGCTGCTGCAGATGCAATATAATGTGGACAACATTGAATAAATCGATTTTCGTCAGGTTAGATACTGATAATTAATCACTCAAACCCCTTTATCTAAACCACTCTACATAACCGCCGGACTCGCGCGTCCTCCATGTCTGTAGTTTTTAAAAAAATTTTTTATAGTTCTAAACCAATCCTCGTCCAACGCGCGATGGGTTGTGGGCAATATTAGCCGTTATAGTGCGCATCGATCTGCACTTCGGATTCTGACCGGAAATACTAGACCATCCGGGTATCTTTGGAACACTCATTTCAACATACTACGATTTGGGATGTACTAATACTATTTTCGAATACTATTTAGGACGGATAGTATGCAAATTGGGACGCACCGACTGTCTTTATGAGTGAGTCATCGAGTCATTAATTCATTCAGTAACGAAGCAAGTGGCTGTAATTATGAATGAATCATTGACTCTCACGATTTATTCATAGCCGCAGATTCGTTCACAAACACTGTGGCTTTTGTTTGAGCTATTATTTTGTTGCAAAAAATAGTGACAATACTGTTTTTTGATCATCACTTAATATCAATACCTTTTGTTTGTTGAGCTGTTGTATAAAATCACTGTCACATTTGCAGTCGTGTGGATATTTGTATAATATGTGATCAACATTAAACACAGGAACTCTAAAATGCTTTTCTTACTTAGTGTTTTTGTGTTGTTTCCAGTCCAAATATCAAAAAATTCTTAAATCAAGAAGTATTTACTAGAGAAGTAAAATGACATAAGAAATTCTATTTTGTTTTCAGATAAACAGAAAGTAATTTAAGTAATTTTTGCTTAAAAAAGCAAAATTATCTGCCAGTGGGGTAAGAAAAATAATCTTGTTTTCCATTTGAATTAAGATTTTTTTTCTTACCCCACTGGCAGATAATTGAGCTTGTTTTAAGCAAAAATGACTTAAATGACTTTCTGTTTATCTGAAAACAAAATAGAATTTCTTATGTCATTTTACTTCTCTAGTATGCTTCTTGATGTAAGAATTTTTTGATATTTGGACTGGAAACAACACAAAAACACTAAGTAAGAAAAGCATTTTTTGCAGTGTATGTATCTGTATCGAAGAGAGTTTGAATATTAAATCGATCTCAATGCACAGTCTAGAGTCTATATTTGTTCTTTGTGCTAGTAAGTACTAAATCCCCACTTTTACAAAGATAGGCTACATTGTCGAGAATGGCAGTAGGGGAAAGTGGGGTGAGTTGTGCCAGTTTTTACTCAAAGTGACTTTAAAGTGAGACCATGGCAGTAATGCCTTCAACTTAAGGATGTACATATATTTCAGGATGTGGTGCATCCCTGAGAACAATAACTTTGGATCTGAAATAAATTGTTTCAGAAATATAGCTTTTGGGAAAAAAGTGGTCTCATGGCACAACTTGCCCCTGGTGCGGGGGAAGTTGTGCCTTTGGGGGAATACATTGGGGTAAATTGTGCCAGTGATTTCTGAAGTAAAACAGAACATTTTAATGTTATGAACCGTAATGCTATATGAAAGCAAGATAAATTCAATACAAAATGACTCATTTAAGGTTTATTTAGATATTGTCACCCTGGAATACCATAGCATGCGTTTTTCCTACTATGGTCAATTGCATAGGGATTTTGTATTGAACATAACTCTGGATCACAGTGTCATAGAGACAAGGGGGCGGGCTCATTTTACTCACACGACCAATCAGTCTCTCAGGATCATTGTGAAGCTATCAAGCTACGCCCTAGCAACCATTTAGAGCACCATAGCAACACAATATGTGATATTTGTGACTCATTTCAGGCAAAAAGGCTTTGGCAATAGATGTCTGTTGACATAGCGCTGTCTGTCAATTATGTAACTTATAAGAATAAAGTGACTAGGCTAATTTATAAACATACTATTGTGACATAGGCCACTTAAAAACGGAATAAAACTTCTCTTTAATAGTGTAAACTCAAAACCACTGGTATTGTGACGAAGGACGACCTTTTTCAGGCAGATAAAACTGGCTGCTCTCTGCGGCTCGCGGAAGCAGACAGCTTAAAGGGCACCTATTATGCAAAATTCACTTTTACATGGTATTTGAACATAAATGTGTGTTGGCATTGTGTGAGCAAAACCACCCTAGAATGATAAAAATCCACCCAGTAGTTTTTTTACTATCTCAATAAATCACAAGCACTGTCTCAGAACGCCCTGTTCTAAGATTGCTCTCACTGTGACGTAGAATTGCGCTAAGCCCCACCGACGTGGTTTGATTGACAGTCTGGTTTTGGCATAGACCCCGCCCTCGGTGATCTGTACACCATCCTCCATTGTTTCAACGACAGCCGGTAATGTCTCCTAAGAAGAGTAACGTTAGGTGTTCTGTTGTGGGATGTAAGAATGGACATAGTAGTCGTCATCAGAGCCACTGAAAACGCAGCGGATGGATTTTATTTATGAAGAAAAGGCGCCACTTAAACTTCCTAAATACGTGTATGTTTGCGCGAATCATTTTCTGACTGTGACTGTTTAGTGAACGAGGGTTAAAGTTAATCCTCAAGTGTGGATCGTTGCCTACTGTTCGCGATCCAACGTCACCTCCAGAAGAAGTAAGTGTATTTTATGATTTTTGAGCAAATAGTCATTTCAATCGATGTCAGCCAGTTCAACAACAAATGCGTCTAAAGCTATTTATTGTCGTCGTCATAGGATGTCTCAACAAACAACGTCAGACAGTTTTATGTCACGTATCATTTTTTGCAGCAATTACAAGTGTAAATAAATTAAGGTCTGCTCTATCTCCATAGACAGTAGCCTATATAAACGTCTATCTCCCTGCAGCATATGTTTTCTGGTTCTGTAGCCATCTTCTCACATTTGCCACATAAGCACCTGCACGACAAGTAATGTCAACATGACGCAACAGCACCCCTGGCATAAATATAATTTCGTTTGTACTTAAGAAAAAAAAATATATATAATTGTTTGTACTTAGCAAACGTTATCACAGTATTTGTGTGTGTGTACTGTGTAGTTTCAAAAAATTGCGCGAACGTTATCACAATTCGTGTGTGTGTGTGTGTGTGTGTGTGTGTGTTGCACATCCATAATTGCAAAGGGGACGCGATTAAAACTTTGTAAGTACATAAATGTATCAAATAACCATTCCGAGACGTTTAGTCCATTCTCTTTCGTGTTTATTCTGTGACGGACTCTCTTCATCAACCGGGTCCAGCAGGGCGGGGATATGCAGCTCATTTACATTTAAGGTGGTACACACCAAAACAGCTCTTTTTAAAACAGGCCCCAAAAATGACATTTTCAAATGGTTATAATAAATTAACTGTGGGGTATTTTGTGCTGAAACTTCACAAATACATTCTGGGGACACCCAAGACCAATATTACATATTGTAAAAAGGGGCATAATAGGTGCCCTTTAAGTTTCAGTTTCGGAAACGTTTGGAAGAGAGCGCTGGCGTTGAAAGACTGTGTAGTTTATATTTATATAGATAATCTAAGATAGTGTTGCTTTACTTATTTACAAGTTCCAAGTATTGTGTACGTGCAACTACCAAACCACACACATTTAAACCTTTATTTCAATAAAATACACAAAACGGAACATCTTGTCTGCATTCTAATCGATGCCCCCTGGTGGTCACAACCTTTTAAAGACCAGTCAAATTATACAGTCCTTTCCAATCACCAAAACAGGTATATTGCATCGAAGCAGACACACAAGAACCAAACCAGGGTTCTCAAGTTTTATGAGATGGTGCTCGATGCAGAGCCAAATGGGAGGAGCTAGAGCTCGAGCTCCCCCTTTTCTGGAGCTCCAGCTCCACCTCACTAGATTTAGTGGGCGGGGCTTCGCTGCAGCGTCAAACGGGAGGAGCTAGAGCTCTAGCTCACCCTCGCTGGATCTAGTGGACAGAACATGACGCGCTATCAAGCCTGTTAATGTTAGTGCGAGTTCAACCGTGATGGAAGGACAAGTTTGTTTTGATGCGCAAGATGCTGGCATACATAATATTGTATTTTTCTCTAATATTTGTCATGATTATGATTAATTATTTATCGTTTCTGTGACAAACGCTTAAACACTTAATAAGAACATTGCTCACACTATGTGTGTGTTTTTCTAAAAACTGTTGAAACTTTGTATCTATGTATTATTTTCTCTTTATTACGATGAACAGTTTCGTTGTTTTCCTCACTTTTTAAAGTCGCTTTGGACAAAAGCGTCTGCTATATGATTATGTAAATGACTAGACTAAAAAGGCAATGTGAAAGCTTACTATCTGTGCACCCCTGTTTATTTTTTGTCCACCGCATTAACGTGTGTGTTATTTGTGAATTAATCTAAATCATCTGATTAATTTATGAAATAAAAAATAATAAGACTAGGTTACCTAATCTGCCCTTTTTTTGTACGTAAATGTAAAAGCATAGGCTACTCCAACAGGCCAGTTGTAAATTTTTTTGTTATATTGTACATTTAAATGGAATATTGACTGTAATTTTGGATAGACTCAACCTTCATGTGATAGGCTATGCATTAAAGGACAATTCTGGTATTTTAACACTTTGAGTCTATTTTGTAGTTTGTTTTGGATGAACAAGAGTGGTGGACAAAGAAATTTTGACAGTGGTTCCTGTCTCGACTTTTTGAGTCTATGGCCATGCACAAACATGTCCTTAAAACAACCCTTAACGTTCGTTTTCAAAACTGTTCATCTCACCGAGTGGCTAGTGGTGTTAAAAGCAACCAAAACATCTCTTATTCTCATCCTTACCAAGCAATGAAAGACGTCAGAGTTTCTCTCTTGTGGCATTCTAGCACAGTGTTGAGGTCAGCTTTGTTGTTGATGAAGCCAGACACATGGGTTTTTGAAATGTTCAGTACATTAAAACAATCAGGGAGCCATTCTGTGGCAAAAGATTTAGTAAGGTAATCTGTAAATAAGGACTAGGGAGAACATGGTGCATTTGAAGAAACTTTTGAACTTGAAATAGCATATTCTATGGTAATTCTTACCTGGAGTAATTATGGTCTGGTCTGCCATAATGCACACAAAACAGAAGGCCTAAAAAACATAACAATGTGATAACAGATTCTTACCATAGCATAGTCTAACGTTACATTATATGTGCTCTTTAAGTGAGTCTTGTATAAGTAATAAGTATAAATGGAGGTATTACATGTGTATATACATTCAGAAACAAAGAAGTTGGATTTTCATCATCATCCGATGGCGGCCATATTTGATTTGACCATTACGTAATTTGTGGCACTGTGGCGGACGAGCACCTCTGTGATTTTTCATGTCTAGGCACCCACTAACTCAGTTCAAGTGAGAAATTCCCCCAACACCAAATTGCGAACGGGTCTACAGGCCAGGTACTGGATGAAAAGTGTAAGGTGCATCTTTGCCTGAACAAAGCCAGAAACTTTTCACAAAGTGAAATAAAAAGGCTGTAAAATATTTTATAAAAAAAAAAAAAAAAGAGAGAAACTGCCTGAAATCTTCTATAGGATCATTAAGGTTGAATAAAATGTTTATTAAACAGTGTGACTAATTTCTTCTATGAGTAGGGAAACGCAGTGACCTACAATACAGCGCTTGTACTCTGCTGCTGGCGATGGCTGCTGAAATGAGAGGAGACTGGAGGCTGTGGATGGTGTGTCGGGAATGGAGAGGCCAAATACATACATTTTAATAAAAAAAATACTATTGCATTCATTCATCCAAGCGTAATGAGTTGTTATTCTTAAATATATTTGAAACTTTGTGTATAGGTTAGTCTTAAAATGATCTTGGTTTGTGGTCAACTCATGCCTCATCAGAAGAAAAGGACTGGACACTAAATGCTGAATGGACTGTTGCTAGCTGTAACGGTCACCAGCTGGAGTGCCCTTGAGAGCCACCAGAGGGCACTCCACACCGGACTTATTATATTCACTCACAGACTACATTTCCCATCCTGCATCTACCTGGACTGATTACTTCATACACCTGCACTGCATTATACACCTGCACTGTTTCTGATTACAGTCACACCTGATCCTCATTCTATGGACTATTTATGTCACACACATTCTCACCCCCAGTGCGAAGTCTTGTTTTACTGTTGTGAACTTTTCTGAGCGTTTATGCCTGTGACTGCCTGTTTGTATTTTTGACCTTGCCCGTTTCTGGATTTCTCCCTGTCTGCTGCCTGCCTACGTTACCTCTGCTTTGTTCTCTGACTCTGATTGTTTGCTGCCTGCCCTGATCTTCTGCCTGGTATTATACTACGATTTAGTCCTGTCTTCACTGCTGTATCTGCCGGTTCTGACCATTGCCTGTTTGACCACTCTTATTAATAAATCAAGCTGCAAATGGATCCCTCTGAGTCTAGTGAATCATAACAGAAGACTTCGCCACACCCAGATCCAGCAGCTATGAGCTCCAGAAATCCAGCAGTACGGATCTCGCCTGATCTCCCCAGCATGAGCCGGGAGTTCGCTGGACAGATCGCGGCCTTGGCCCTGGATAGCCTCGATCTGTTCCAGTACACCTGGGGGTTTGTTCCTCTCGCTGCCTCTTGCTCTCTGGGTGATGAAGCAATTAAGTTGTGTTACCGGCTGGGGGCTAAGGAGGTTGACCCGAGGGAGCTCCCCGATCTCTCCGGTCTGGATTGGAGAGAGGCACTCTCCAGATGTCTGGAGAGCTTCCTTCCGTGGCACGCCATGTCACCGTCTGCACTTCACGCCAGTCCAGCCGAGCCTGCACTTCACGCCAGTCCAGCCGAGCCCGCAACTCACGCCAAATCTGCCGAAGCCAAGGCAGTATGCGTCATGCCCGCCGCCCCTGAGACTGAGAGCGTCATGTCCGCCGCGCCTGAGACAGCAAGCGACATGCCCGCCAAGCTAGAGCCTTCACCGCTGGTCCCGTCCAGCACAGAGCTCTCTTCACCGCTGGTCCCGTCCAGCACAGAGCCCTCTTCACCGCTGGTCCCGTCCAGCACAGAGCCCTCTTCACCGCTGGTCCCGTCCAGCACAGAGCCTTCTTCGCCGCTGGTCTTGCCCAGCTTAGAGCCTTCTTCGCCGCTGGTCCTACCCAGCTCAAAGCCCTCGCTGACGCTGGTCGCGTCAAGCTCAGAGCGCGCTGATCCTGATCCAGAGACTGAGCTTCACGTCGCTTCTGCCGATCCAGAGACTGAGCTTCACGTCGCTTCTGCCGATCCAGAGACTGAGCTTCACGTCGCTTCTGCCGATCCAGAGACTGAGCTTCACGTCACGTCCGCCCGTCAAGAGTCTCGTCCCGCCGAGACTGAATCTGTTCCTGAGCCTGAATCTGTTCCTTTTTCTACACCTGTGTCTTCGGATAAGATGGCCGAATCCACGCCTGTGTCTTCGGACAAGATGGCCGACTCCACGCCTGTGTCTTCGGACAAGATGGCCGACTCCACGCCTGTGTCTTCGGACAAGATGGCCGGCTCCACGCCTGTGTCTTCGGACAAGATGGCCTACTCCACGCCGGTGTCTTCGGACAAGATGGTCTCCGCCGAGCCAGTGTCCTCAGCAGAGTTACCCTCAGCAGAGATGGCTGCCGACATGCCTTTCCCTGAGCCGGTGTCTGTTCCAGATCCAGAGCCGGAGCCAGTGTCTGTGTCTGTGTCTGTTCCAGTTCCTGAGCCGGAGCCAGTGTCTGTGTCTGTGTCTGTTCCTGAGCCAGAGCCAGTGGTGCCAGTTCCAGTGCCAGTTCCGGTGGTACCAGTTCCAGTGCCAGTTCCGGTGGTGCCAGTTCCAGTTCCCGAGCCGTTGGTGTCTGTTCCAGTTCCTCCGCCGTGGCCGCCCGAGGGGTCTTCACCGCCGTGGCCGCCCGAGGGGTCTTCACCGCCGTGGCCGCCCGAGGGAAAGTCTCCGCCCTGGCCGCCTGAAGGTTCGTCTCCTCACTGGCCGCCTGAAGGGTTGTCTCCCCCCTGGCCGCCTGCACAGCCTGCTCAACCCTGGCCTTCTCTATTACCGCAGTCTCAAGGTCCTCTTCCGCTCCACGGACCTGGCCCTCCATCCCGCCCCCGGATCCGCCTCCGGGCCACCTCCCACCTGGACAGTTTGAGCGTCTGGAAGCCGCTCTTTGGGGAGGGGCTATGTAACGGTCACCAGCTGGAGTGCCCTTGAGAGCCACCAGAGGGCACTCCACACCGGACTTATTATATTCACTCACAGACTACATTTCCCATCCTGCATCTACCTGGACTGATTACTTCATACACCTGCACTGCATTATACACCTGCACTGTTTCTGATTACAGTCACACCTGATCCTCATTCTATGGACTATTTATGTCACACACATTCTCACCCCCAGTGCGAAGTCTTGTTTTACTGTTGTGAACTTTTCTGAGCGTTTATGCCTGTGACTGCCTGTTTGTATTTTTGACCTTGCCCGTTTCTGGATTTCTCCCTGTCTGCTGCCTGCCTACGTTACCTCTGCTTTGTTCTCTGACTCTGATTGTTTGCTGCCTGCCCTGATCTTCTGCCTGGTATTATACTACGATTTAGTCCTGTCTTCACTGCTGTATCTGCCGGTTCTGACCATTGCCTGTTTGACCACTCTTATTAATAAATCAAGCTGCAAATGGATCCCTCTGAGTCTAGTGAATCATAACACTAGCTACTCTGCTTTCTTAATCCCTCTCTGTTCTACCCATGCTAACACGAACGTGAAGCTTTCCCTCCAAAACGTATCTAAGTAATACTTACTGTATATAGGCTATATAGCTTTCAGTTGTCACCCTACCACTCCAAATGTAAAAATGAAAGCTTTAGCATAAAGTTCTGCCAGGAAGACTTAATTGTTACGTCACTTTACCTTTCATCTATCCAATCACATTATCACACTCGTGGTATAAAAGATCGGTACTTACTCATGTTTGAGTTCGCAGATGCTGACGCTCCAATTCACCACCATCCTCCCCACCACCTCCAAGTCTAATTCTTCCCTCCATCCTCCCCATCACCACCACCAGGATGGTCCCTTCCATACTTCACGGGGGTCGGCTGCGCCTCTGCCTTCATCTTCAGGCAGGATATGCAGAGTCCGGACCCTCAGATTGCGAGCTACGGACGGGGCCTATGCCAAAGTACTTTATTGCTTGCTGGGTTGTTAATAAATGGATAATTGTCACAGTATTTATTCTCCCGAGTCTTTCTGGTAGAACTGACATTTAAAAATATGCAATAATAGTCAAACAAGGATGTGTATGTGTTTTCATTTATATTTACCATTCAATTTCGCAATCGCTGCTGTCAGTCCCATGGAAGAACATGACAGCGCGACCTGTGTGGGGAACTCTACAGGCTAGTGAGTTCAACGAGTGTCGCAACTCTTCTCTCTCTATGGCTCTGAACGTTATATATATAAAGCTTGCAGGACAACTTGGTTGGCATTGCCTTTTCAGCGTGAGAAATACACGGTGTGAGTGTGTGAACTGGTTGAATTGCGTGTGTCTCACGACCAATGCGTGAGACTTGAGAACCCTGACCAAACATATCTAGTTTTCACACTCTGAGGTTTTAGACTGTACACCAAGGTTATTTTCGTAAACGAAAACTGAAACTAAGACTAAAACTATTGGTCAAAAAACATTTTCGTAAACTGAAATAAAATTAGAAATTCATAATAAATGAAAAACTAAAACTAAACGAAACTAACAACAGTTACTGAAAAACTAACTGAAATAAAATAATAATTAGCAAAAATAAATAATCGTTTTCGTATTTAATAAGCTCTTTACTTTGGTGGAAAGTCTGACCTGTGGCTGTTTAGGGAAATGCCTGTAATGGCGCTTCACACACGTGAAGTTGCTGAGGCGATTAACTGCTGTCCTGTGACACGCTCAATGAAGGACCGTAGCGTCGAACACATCGCTAGTCCTAAGCGGCTGTTCATAAAGGATGCGTCCGTGGCAGTGGAATGGGAAATAATAACTCAAGGTAATGAGACGCAAGTTGAACTTCTTTTAACTTGAGCGAAGCGTTTTTAGAATGTCCTTTCATTTGCGTGCGAGACGCGGATGCAACAGCAAAACAAGTCCGTCAAGCACAAAAATACCTTTAATGTTGTGATGTCATGCTTTCATGAAGGTTGACAGGCTGAAAGGTGCTGTTGTTATCTTTGTTTTTACTAAAGATTTTCTGCTAATAATATTGTTATCCATGTGGAGAAGACACACACACACACACACACTCTCACTCTCACTCTCACTCTCTCTCTCTCTCTCTCTCTCTCTCTCTCTCTGGTCCACTATCTTTGTTGGGATTCTCCATAGACGTAATGGTTATTATATTGTACAAACTGTATATTCTGTCTCCTTACACTAAACCGACCCCTAACCATCACACACACACACACACACACACACACACACACACACACACACACTAACCCGACCCATCACACACACACACACACACACACACTCACACACTCTCTCACACTCACTCTCTCTCACACACACCTAAACACTCACATACACGCACACACACACACACACACACACACACACACACACACACACACACACACACTCAAACGCACACACACAAACACACACACACACTCAAACGCACACACACAAACACACACACACACACTCACACACACACACACACACACACACACACACACCCATACACACACACACACACACACACACACACTAACCTGACCCCTAAACCGACCCATCACACACACACACTAACCCGACCCCTAAACCGACCCATCACACACACACACACACACTAAACCGACCCCTAAACCGACCCATCACACACACACTAACCCAACCCCTAAACCGACCCATCACGCACACACACTAACCCGACCCCTAAACCGACCCATCACACACACACACACACACACACACACACACTAACCTGACCCCTAAACCGACCCATCACACACACACTCACACACACACACACACACACACACACACACACACACACACACACACACACACACACACACACACACACACACACACACACACACTAACCTGACCCCTAAACCGACCCATCACACACACACTCACACACACTAACCTGACCCCTAAAACGACCCATCACACACATTTTCAAAAAAACTCATTCTGTGTGATTTAATTTAGGCCCACAGTGACACAAGTCCCCATGAGTGTGTGTGCATTCAGGTTTAAGTCCCCACCACGATAGAAAAACATGTACACACTCACACACTGCATAGATACTTCATTATTTAATCACACTGGCTTCACAGCAGGTTGTCAGATTAATTTAGCTGTTTTTTTGTTGTATGTACCAGTGTCACTCTGAAAAAAGCGTCACTCTGCGTCTCGCTTTGGTCTACCCTGGAAGTGTTCTGTTTGTTCTGCTAAACTGTAATTACTAAAACTAAAACTGAAACTAAATAAAATAAAAACTAAATAGAAATGTGTTTGCAAAATAAAAACTAAACTTAAACTAACAAAACCATTAATGAAACTAACTAAAACTAAACTTAAATTTAAAGCAAAATTGAAAACGATATTAAAATAAAAACTAATTTAAAAAAGCAAAACTATAATAACCTTGCTGTACACTGCAAGATGTTTAGCTAAGATAACATTTGTTTACCACTTTATTCTGAAACATTCAAGCATTTGTGGTCTGTCTGTCGGAAACGTATAGACTTGTGCCCTCATTTAAACCGCAAGTACAAAAGTCAAGCTACATTTGAGGCATAAAGATTAATACATTTCAAATGATAATAATGGAAAACACATCAAATTGATAGTAATGAAAAACACATCAACATGATAATAATGATTTCTTAAAATATGATGATGACATCTGATTAAATGATAAAACATAAGCGAATGATAAAACATAAGCAAGAAATACTTTCATTTTCTTTTTCTGATTCATCAACAACTTTCTTCACACGTTTTTTTTAAAAGAAAGCTGAGAATCTATTATTATTCCTCAATATTTATGTGCAACCTCAAGTTTCTGTCCCTGGAAAAATAATTCTGCTTTTACATTGTAATTAGCTCTTTTAGTAAAAAACATACAAACTGTTTTAATGTTTTTGACATTCTGGGCCCTATCTTGCACCCAGCGCAATTGACTTTGTACAGCGACGCATGTATCATTCCTATTTTGCACCCGACACACAGCGGACTATTCCCTCCACAGACGCACGTCGGTAAATTAGGGAATGAACTTGCGCTCCCGGGGGCGGTTCAGCGAAAAGAGGAGGCGTGTTCCGGCGCAAACGTTCCCTGGTGCTATTTTGCAGTTTCAGAAAACAATTCCTCCACTGACCAGAAAAAACCTCGTCTAAAGTCTGTGGCGCGTTATTCAGATGCTATTTTAAGGGCGCATGCTTGGCCATAATGTAGCGTGTGCACAACGCACATACACTTAGCTTCTCTCATCTACACACAGACGCAGCAGTTCTCATTTTTAGAAAACTATACATTATTACAAGGAAAAATATTAACACACGAGGGAAATCATTGTTGTGTCCATGAAGATGTGAAAAAATAGGCATAAATCTAGTTTACACATTTACCCAAATTATTATACGCCTGTTTAAGTGAAGCTAATTTGGGTGTGTTTCTCCATCCCCAATGTCACTTCTCTGTGTTTTACGGCCCTGACGAGAACGTCGGTCTCCTCGGCTGTGAACCGCTCCTGGCGTGCGCCTTACAAATCCGCCGTTATAATAGCAAGCCGCCATGGAACAAGCGCACCTATACTTTAAAGGGATGGTTCACCCAAAAATGTAGGAACCAAAATGTTCCAAACCTGTATGAGTTTCTTCGTTCAGCTAACCATACAGGAAGATATTTTGAAGAATGTCAGTAAACAAACAGTTAATGGGCAGTGGCGGCTGGTGGAAAGTTTTCTAGGCAAACATCCCAGTATGATTTAACAGAAGGAAATCTTATTAAGACTTAAAACATATTTTTGAAGGCTTCAAAAATATTTTAAATAAAGATAATTGCTTTTACCAAGTTGAGCATTAAACTTGAGGATGATTCTCACAAAACTGTATTTTCTGCCAGTTTTTTTTTTTTTTTTTAGGTAAAATTAAAATACTTTTCCTTTTTCATAATTCACAATTTATGTATACAATGCAACAGCAAAAACTGTGAGGAAAAAAGCTTTGGAGATGCCAACAGACACAACAGACAAATACAAGCCATCTTAACCTAACTGCATATAGATACAGTACAGATCCATTCAGAATTATTAAACAGACAAAAAATCAGATTTTGTCAAATGTGGCTCGACATCATCAGTTAACAGTTTCTGACACAGCGAGTGTTTGTGTCTGATTCCCATCTGTACATAAACACCACTGACCTCACAAACACTCACCAGACAAAACACTCACCAGACATGCGACCATACTGAAATGTGCTCATGCAAAAAGTTATCAGTGCTCCGAGAGCGCACATACTCTTACTCTTACACTTGCCATTTTAAATGTCTTTACCTTGATTACAATTGTTATCCATCAAAACTTCACTGGTGAGATACTTGTTTGCTTTTATTCAGCAATATATAAAATATAAAGATTATATATATATTTTTTTATAAAATAGTCGAAATATTATTACGACCCCAGGGTTTGTGTTTTGTTATATTTCTGTTGTTTTGTGTCTGTGTTTGTCTGTCTAGGAACGTCGTCTGATTGGTTCCTGAAGGATGATTGATGCTAGGTCCTGACTGGTGCACAGCACTTTAAAAAAGCACATCTTCACTTCCTCTAGAGACATCTAGGCTATGTCCGAAATCGCCCCCTATACGCTTTGAAACAGAAAAACGTTGGAACAGTCTTCCTAACATTGTCCGGGAAGCAGACACACTCTGTCAGTTCAAAGCTAGACTAAAAACACATCTCTTTGACCTAGCATTCACATAACACATTATAAACTTCTATAATTCAATGTTAGGTTGCATAGATTAGGTCAGCCGGAACCGGGAACGCTTCCCATAAATCCTGATGTACTCGTTACACCATAAGAAGAATGGTGTCTACGCTAATATTAGTCTCTCTGTTTATCCCGAGGTTTACCGCAGTCCGCCGGATCCAAGCCGTATCCATATCTGACGAAGGACCTGTGCCTGTACACGACGACAACACAGTCCTGAAGTGTCAACTAGTCTCTCCCCTGTGAAGGCCTCCTCCCTTTCCCTTTCCCTCTGTACAGATAAAACGTTGTCAAAATGATTCCAGTTCACATGGCTACGCGGAAGCGATAAATAATTCTGTATTATAAATATTTAAGGCCAGACAAGTAATTTGTTGAGGTCAATTTGTAAAGAAAGACTACACGCCTGCGCACATATATATTCAAACGCACATCCCTATAGATTAAACACGTAATGTGCATGTGCACGCCGTCACCGTTTTCACACGTTTGCGTTTTTGAAGTTTATGCAGAGAAAACGCTTTTTTTTTTTTTTTTTTTATGTCGAGGCCTGCACCTTGGAACCTATTTCAAGGTTTGCATTCTCGAGCCACCAGGCACTGTTTTGGAGTGAATGAGCGGGCTGGAGAGCGTTAGGGGTTTTCTGTTAGATGGTGTCGTGTTAGCGGCCCCCAAGTTAATAACTAATGATCTTTGCAATGGAAGTGGATCAATCAAAACTAACTTTAGCTGGACAATAACTTTATTGTAGAGCTCCAGTAAAGTCAAAACAATCTCTGTTACTTTAATTTCCTATTATCACTGTAAAGCTGTTTTGAAACAATCTACAGTATATTGTTAAAAGCGCTGTATAAATGAAGGTGACTTGACTTGACTTGAATAGGACACTATTTGAGGAGACAGACATTTGTAGTGGTGTCCGAAATCATAGTGGACGTTATCGAGTGCACGCATTCAATTCCACAATGCACCGCAATAACGAGTGAACAACTGATGTCCGCTCAATGGCTAGAGAATACCGATAATGCACTATTAGAGTTGCGAGCTGAATGAATTCCCGCGTCTCACCAGGAGATGGCGCCACAGCTGAATCAATCATCCACCCATTTTCAAAACATTTACAAATGAGAACAATAGAAGCAGTTAAACTAAAAATAGGACAACAACATGCAAGTGCTATGACCCTTCCCACTTTAATCTAACACAGTACATGTACTTTGTTTTTTATTTTTTATAAATAGATATAGAATAGAAGAGAAAGTGTTAGTATTAATGGATCAAGTGTTGCCGAAAAAGATGCGCATTCAGCCATTTCTTGAAAATTGCCACAAACTCAGCCGCTCTGGTTGAGTTAGGCAGATCATTCCACTAGCAGGGAACAGTCAAGGTAAAGGCTCCTGAGCTGTCGGCTACGCCCTGAGCTGCCGACTCCGCCCTGGCCTCCTGAACTGCCGGCTCCGCCCTGGCCTCCTGAGCTGCTGGCTCCGCCCTGGTCTCCTGAGCTGCCGGCTACGCCCTGAGCTGCCGACTCCGCCCTGGTCTCCTGAGCTGCCGGCTACGCCCTGAGCTGCCGACTCCGCCCTGGCCTCCTGAACTGCCGGCTCCGCCCTGGCCTCCTGAGCTGCTGGCTCCGCCCTGGTCTCCTGAGCTGCCGGCTACGCCCTGAGCTGCCGACTCCGCCCTGGCCTCCTGAACTGCCGGCTCCGCCCTGGTCTCCTGAGCGGCTGGCTCCGCCCTGAGCTGCCGACTCCGCCCTGGCCTCCTGAACTGCCGGCTCCGCCCTGGTCTCCTGAGCTGCTGGCTCCGCCCTGGTCTCCTGAGCTGCTGTCAGTTGCGGCTCGTTGAAAAATAATGTAGCGATTCATCGGAAATGGAGTTTAATTTATTAGGACATTCCTCAAGTGGAATGGATTTGACTGACCGCGCTCTGAAAAGCCAACAGATATGTGACGGTAAAAGTGAGTTGGTCCAATATCATTGGTCTTAAAAAGTGCGTGTGTCTTGTCCCACCCAAATACAATGGTTCCAATGCCCATAACCTGCTGCATCTAGGTCATGCCCTCGTCAGCCTCCAGGGCTTCTGTCACATTTCCACCTAGCCACCATCCTCTGCACTTCACTTCCCAGCATCTATCCTGGTCCCCACCTGCACATCATCTCCAATCACACACACCTGCACATTATCATCACCCTCATCACTGCCATTATAAATGCACACTCCTCACCACAGTTCCCGCAGGCCAACACAATTTTTTTGGGCCAGCGCTCTGGTCAGAATTTCATTTGGTCTCAACGTTCTATTAACTCAACGACTGGCTGCAGTTCACTATCTGGCCACAGTTTAACATTGGTTTAGATGGGGCGATAGGGGGGCGCTATTTAGCTTCTGCCAGGGCAGATAACAAGATGTCATTTATGATGACAAGAGTGAAGAGGGCTGAGAAGAAGCTAGTAGCTAACATGGATCGTATGAGGTATTGGCACACTGACAAGATAATAATTTTTTTTTTACTGAAATCGAGTCTATGGCAGTATGCCTTATCTGTAAACAAAGAGTGGCTGTTCTTAAAGAGTATAACCTCCGTCGTCATTATGAAACTAAGCATTTGCATCAGTTCTCAAGATACAGTAAAGAGGAACGAAAAGTCAAGGCAGGAGACCTGCTAGCAAAGTTATTCTCAACAACGTATTTTGCTTCAGCCGTCAACAGCACAAGTGCAAGTTACCGGATTAGCACATTAATTGTGAAAAGTGGACAAGCTCTTTTATGTGGTGACTTTGTGAAACAGTGTCTAACTGTGGCTGCTGAGACTGTGTGCCCAAATCAGACACAGGTTTTCTCTCAAATTAGACTTTCTCGGAACACCGTCACCCGTTGCATAGAGGATATGGCTCAAAACATCTGTGAGCAAATCGTTGCGAAAGCAGGTCGATTTTCTTTTGCCTTCTCCATCGCCTGCAACGAGAGTACAGATATCTCCGACTCTGTGCAGTTATTGGTGTTTTTGCAAGGGGTCAGCGAGGACTTTGAGGTGTGTCAGGAGCTCACCGACCTTGAAACACTTTCAGGTACAACCAAAGGAACAGATATTTTTTTGGCAGTGGAAAGAGTTGTGGAGAAGAACAACTTGAAGTGGGAAAATATGAAGGGCATCACGACCGATGGAGCTCCGCCGATGGTCGGTAAGCATTCTGGTCTCACTACACTGGTGTCAGAGAAAGTCCGTCAGTGTGGGGTGCAGATTTTAAAATACCATTGCATTTTACACCAAGAGCAGTTGTGTGCCAAATCAATCGGCATGAAGAATGTGATGCAAGACGTTGTTTCCATCATCAACAATATTCGCTCCAAGGCGCTCTCACATCGTCAGTTCTAAGCTATACTGGATGAGATGGAGGCACAGTATGGTGATGTGCTGTACCACCAGGAGGTGAGGTGGCTGAGCAGAGGGAAAGTTTGACGGGGCTTTTTTGAGTTGCGTGATGTGATCAGGGAGTTTTAAGCTAGAAAGAAAAGCAACATTCAAGTGCTCTCAAAATCGTTTTGCATCTTATATTGTTCTTTTTTGTCTTTGTGTCTACATTTAGGGAATTTGGCACATTTGCCTTAAAGAAGTCGGTCTGTACACAGAAGTACACAGAAATCCTCAGCAATCTTATGCTTGAGTTTGACAGCAGCTTTGTAGATTTCAGAGAAAATGCAACAGCCTTTCAGCTGTTTGCTCAACCCTTTTCTATTGATGTGGACACAGTCAGTGAGGAGCTTCAGATGGAACTGCTTGAACTTCAGTCTGATTCAGAACTCCAAAACAAGTTCAGAGATCTTCCCTTACAGGACTTTTACAGACGTGTTCCAGCAACCAGGTACGGTAAGATCTGCAAACATGCACAGGTGATGCTGTCCCTCTTTGGAAGTACCTAGCTTTGTGAGCAGACTTTCAGTCTAATGAATCTGAACAAGAGCAAACTGAGAAACCAACTGTCTGACTCTCACCTCCATGACATTCTCACTCTGTCAGTAAGTCAGCTGGAACCTGATATTGAGGGACTTTTGAAAAGCAAAGATAGGTCTCATGTCTCCCACTGATATTCCAACTGATAAACAGTCAAGAATGTAATGTATGTCACAGGGGCATGTTCTGCCCTGAATTGTTGTAATGATTAATCAAATCTATTTGTATTAAAGGGGTCATAGAATCAGAATTCAAATGTTCCTTGATCCTTTGACAGTTAAGAGTTCGTTATACTATAAAAATACCCTGTAAGTTTCAAAATGTTCTTGTTATTTCAAAAACCAAGGCCGGCAAACGACAGGGTCTAAAAAGTGGATACTTGTGACGTCACACTTCAACTTTGGCCCCGCCCACTGGAGCGTTAGTGAACAGTGACATGAGAACGAGAAAAGATCGATACAGGATCAATACCATTACCTTCCAAACGATCCTAATGCTAGGATAGTGGGGTGTTTTCCCAAACAATGTGAATGTCTCAGCAGTGCATTATTTGTTTGTATTCTGTGGATTTCACTGTGGATTATTTGGTAAATTTCGGTGCAGGCTTTGCAAACAGACTTTTACGAAATGGATCTGCCAGCAACGCCACAAACATGAAAGTAGTCATGTTTATTCTAATGCCTGATCTGTGATCAGTGATTTCTGATGTAATTATTCAAGTTCAGACAGATTATCTCTCAAAATATCGTTCAATACTGTTTATGTATCAGTAAATCAAGCCAGTGACTAAACAATCAACTTCACGTAATTTCTCTTAGTAGGATGAAAATAATCTTATTTAAACTGTGATTAAATTATATAAAGAAAGCGATCAAAGAACGCCCCCTTTCCAATTGCCCAAGCTGTCAATCAAACAGCGCAAGTTTATCTGGACACTTGCCAAAACTCGTTGAAATCAATCATCACAAAATCATGACGCTGTTACAATGTACAGTACAACGAAGCTTTTACTGTATTTACATTGTGTTTGCATTGTTATTTGGTGAAAGCCAGAGGTGTAATTTCATACGCCGTCTGTCTTCTGCTCAATGCTCATCACTGCAACCTTTCATGTGATGGGAATAGATCATTATGATCAATACTTTTCACAATTCCTTAATCTCGATAGCTCTTATAGTAAAAACGTAGTAAAAGAGTTCCACATGTAATACTAGCTATTTCATTTGCAAACATGTCAGCCAATCACAGCAGTGGGCGTTTACACTGAAGTCTAAATATATATATACACACACACACATATACATACACGTATATACATATATTATATATATACATACATACATATATTGTGTGTGTGTATATATATATATATATACTGTATATATGTATATGGATCTCATTCTAAAGTCTTTTAAATCTATTCACTGGATATCTTTATCTCTTAACCCAAGATGAACGTTATGTTTTATCTAATAGCCTACAGTAGCCTACCATATAGGCTATGTTTTGTAAATACTGTAAATGCCTGTCATGCCAATAAAGCTTTGATTATTTCTGCCGCACATGAATTTTACGGGAAGTTCACTTTACAGCAATTTAACATATTTCATTTTATTCAGATTTATTAATAATAATAATAGTAATAATAAATAAAGACACAATCGGTGAATGGATGCGAGTTGGGATGGATAAATATATTTATAAATAATTATATATTACATATTACTTTTATCATTTCTTGATAATAATAAACTTAATTTGAATGCTGTCTATAGGCAACATACACTCACCTAAAGGATTATTAGGAACACCTGTTCAATTTCTCATTAATGCAATTATCTAATCAACCAATCACATGGCAGTTGCTTCAATGCATTTAGGGGTGTGGTCCTGGTCAAGACAATCTCCTGAACTCCAAACTGAATGTCAGAATGGGAAAGAAAGGTGATTTAAGCAATTTTGAGCGTGGCATGGTTGTTGGTGCCAGACGGGCCGGTCTGAGTATTTCACAATCTGCTCAGTTACTGGGATTTTCACGCACAACCATTTCTAGGGTTTACAAAGAATGGTGTGAAAAGGGAAAAACATCCAGTATGCGGCAGTCCTGTGGGCGAAAATGCCTTGTTGATGCTAGAGGTCAGAGGAGAATGGGCCGACTGATTCAAGCTGATAGAAGAGCAACTTTGACTGAAATAACCACTCGTTACAACCGAGGTATGCAGCAAAGCATTTGTGAAGCCACAACACGCACAACCTTGAGGCGGATGGGCTACAACCGCAGAAGACCCCACCGGGTACCACTCATCTCCACTACAAATAGGAAAAAGAGGCTACAATTTGCACGAGCTCACCAAAATTGGACAGTTGAAGACTGGAAAAATGTTGCCTGGTCTGATGAGTCTCGATTTCTGTGGAGACATTCAGATGGTAGAGTCAGAATTTGGAATAAACAGAATGAGAACATGGATGCCTTGTTACCACTGTGCAGGCTGGTGGTGGTGGTGTAATGGTGTGGGGGATGTTTTCTTGGCGCACTTTAGGCCCCTTAGTGCCAATTGGGCATCGTTTAAATGCCACGGCCTACCTGAGCATTGTTTCTGACCATATCCATCCCTTCATGACCACCATGTACCCATCCTCTGATGGCTACTTCCAGCAGGATAATGCACCATGTCACAAAGCTCGAATCATTTCAAATCGGTTTCTTGAACATGACAATGAGTTCACTGTACTAAAATGGCCCCCACAGTCACCAGATCTCAACCCAATAGAGCATCTTTGGGATGTGGTGGAACGGGAGCTTCGTGCCCTGGATGTGCATCCCACAAATCTCCATCAACTGCAAGATGCTATCCTATCAATATTGGCCAACATTTCTAAAGAATGCTTTCAGCACCTTGTTGAATCAATGCCATGTAGAATTAAGGCAGAAGGCGAAAGGGGGTCAAACACAGTATTAGTATGGTGTTCCTAATAATCCTTTAGGTGAGTGTATAGGCTATAATATATTAATATAATCATTTCAAAATTCCAGCCTTATTTTGTCATTCTTAATTAAAAATAAATATTATTATTATAAGCCTATCCATTTCTGATAATTCCAGGTTGCTATGGTCACGCAGGTTGTTTACGTATTTAACTCATGGGCATGATGAGAAATAGATTTCGTTCCCTCAACATATTTATTATCATGTTCCCACAAGTATATATGTTGTGGCCACAACAGGACTAAAGGTGATGATACACAGGGCAACTTTTAGAGCAATGTTGCTGGGCAATCTTGCCGAGCGATTGTTGCCTGGGCACTTTCTCATTGAAAATGGGCAATACATTTCTATATGGATAATTCAGATTGGTCATGGGCCCTGTGTCTCACCTGGTGTCTCACCTGTGTCTCTCATTGCCCAGCAACATTGCTCAAAAAGTTGCCCTGTGTATCATCACCTTAAGTGAATCGAACATGTCCCCCCATCCCCCTCCCGATATTCGATATTCACATAGAGTTAAGCCAGAAATCTTGGTAATCTTTGATGTCAGTGAAGATACGGTCATGCAGGTATTAACATGCATGTCAGGCAGCCAGCAACCAGTTACTGCACCAGTAACGCCAAACTATAATAATAATAATAATAATATGTTTATTTTATATAGCGCCTTTCAAGAACCCAAGGTCGCTTCACAATGCAATACAAATAGCAAACAAACAGCAAGCAAACAGATACAAAGGCCATCTGCTTATTACAGACAAACAGATGGAAACAAGCATGAAACTAATTGACAAGAATCAAAGAAAAACACATTGTACTATTTACCCAAAGTATACAATTACGACAGAGTATGTAGCAAATAGAACTAAGAAAGTGGAGAACAAAAGAAAACGGTGTTGAGGATACTTATTTATTGGGCAAGCTTGAAAAAATGAGTTTTGAGTAGTTTTTTGAAGGACCGGATGTTGTCGGTCGCACGAAGATTCAGGGGCAGCTTATTCCAAAGCTTAGGGCCAACAACACTAAAAGCCCTACCGCCCACCGTAGAGAGTCTGACCCGGGGTACCACAAGTAGGTTTTCAGTGCTGGACCTAAGGGCCCGAGTTGGAACGTATGGCTGTACCAAATCAACAAGGTATTTGGGTGCCGGGCCATGTAAGGCTTTATTCACTAGGATTAACAGTTTGAATTGGATGCGGTTTATTACGGAAAGCCAGTGCAGTTGGTGAAGGATTGGAGTGATGTGGGTAGATTTTTTATTATATGTGATGGCTCGTGCAGCAGAGTTTTGTACCATTTGAAGGCGGTGTATTGCTTTGGTGGGTAGTCCGCTGTATAATGAGTTACAGAAGTCCAGTCTGGAAGTGATGAAAGCATGAATAACAATTTCCGCATCTATAAAGGGCGAATACGAACAATATTCCGCAGGTGAAAGAAGCAAGATCAAGAAGATTAGTCAGATGAGTAATCACTCACAGTCTGACTAATGTGTGAGTGAAAGCTGAGCGTGGGGTCGAACAAAATTCCCAGATTCCGAACAGTTTTTGAAGGCCTAATCTCAATACCATCTATATCAATAAAAATGTCATGTCCGGGTGAACTCTGTGATCTAGGGTTAATCAACAGGATTTCCGTTTTATTAGCATTAAGCTGTAAAAAGTTAGAGGACATCCATGTTTTAAGTTCGTGGAGGCAGGAGGTAACTGAAGAGGGTGGAAAAGATGAGTTGGGATTGAACGTGAAGTAGATTTGAATATCATCAGCGTAGCTATGAAAGTTGAGACCATGCCGTCTGATGATCTGGCCTAACGGTAGCAAGTAGATCAGAAATAGAAGCGGACCAAGAACAGAGCCTTGGGGCACACCGTGAGAAACAGACACAGAGCGTGAGCGATTCTTACCTATCTTAACAAATTGCTGTCTATCACATAGATACGAGGTCAACCACTGAAGTGCCGCACCCGTGATGCCTATTTCAGACAATCGTGAGATAAGTGTAGGGTGGCACACAGTGTCAAATGCTGCACTGAGGTCAAGGAGAACCAGAATACTACATGCACCAGAATCAGAAGCCAGAAGGAGATCATTTAGTACTTTTAATAGAGCTGTTTCTGTGCTGTGGTATGTACGAAAACCAGATTGAAGGGGTTCAAAGAGATTATGTCTCTCTAAGTGTGATTGCAGTTGTGCCACAACTACCTTCTCAAGTAGCTTGCCAACGAATGCAAGGTTTGATATTGGTCTATAATTGCTATGAGTGGCGTTGTCGAGGCCGGGCTTCTTGAGGATGGGAGTAATGGCCGCTACTTTCAGATTAAGCGGAACAGTGGCAGTGGCAAGAGACCTGTTAATAAGGTGGGTAATAGGTTGAATGAGTAAAGACAAATGAGTTTTTAGAAGGTATGTAGGAATAGGATCAAGTGTACAGGAGGTAGAATTTGATTTGTTAATCATCTTTTCAACCACAGATGTAGTAGTGAGTGAAAAAGTGTCTAGCGGACAACCAATCAAATATGGAGTTGAAGGAGTAGTGGCAGTAGAAGAAAACGACTGATAAATGTTGTCAATTTTTTGTAGGAAAAAAGACTGAAAACTTTCACAAAGATCGGCAGAACCAGTAAGAGCTACGGTGGACGGTTTGACCAGTTTATTTATTTCTGTGAATAGAGCTTTAGGTTTGCATTTAGCTTTGTTAATAACAGTAGAGAGATAGTTAGAGCGTGCGATGTTTAGTGCTTCTTTGTATTTCACTACTGAGTCAGAATAGGCTATGGCGTGGACAAGAAGGGAGGATTTGTTGTGGAGTCTTTCAAGGCGCCTACATTGAGTTTTCAGAACTCTGAGCTCAGGGGTAAACCAAGGAGAGGAATGAGTAGACGGAACAGTTCTAGTTATTAGAGGAGCAAGCTTATCCAATACATCACCAATCGATTTATCATACGTAGAAACTATCTCATCAGGACACAGCAGATTGAGTGAGGAAGGAAGAGCAGAAACAGCAATGGCAGCAGAGAAATTTTCAACAGTTATATTTTTCAGATTTCGGTAGGATATAATTGTGTTAGTTATAGGTTTAACAATGGGAAGTGAAAAATCAAAGAGAATTAGTTTATGATCAGACACTATGCAAATACCTGCACGACTTCACACTTCACAGAGTTCACACCATTCAAAATGAGTCTTCATTTCTCGGAAGAGCTTCAGCATTTTCTAAATGTTTTTTTAATAGTAGTCATTAGTCAAAAGAACATTCATTATAGGTGCTTTTCTGTGTTGTGACTCAAGCACAAACTCACACTCGTCATGAGTTCAGATTCCCTTCAGATTCCCCAAATGTTGAGGATACAACTGTGGAGGTTTGTTCACAGAATTTGAGCTTTGGACCCAGATTAGACTTTTCTATTTACCTAAAACTTAATTGAGGCACAAAATGCTGATGATGCTTTGACTTCATGTATTTGTGCTGTGATTTTAGCCTTTGTCTCCTTTGGCTTTTGTCTTGCTTAGTTGGGGACAGGCCCGTCGCGACAAGGCAGGCAAACCAAGCAATTGCTTGGGGCCCCGAGCTGTCCTGGGGCCCCAAGACAACGACTGGTTAAGAATAAAATGCAACGACAAACTGTGTGAGCGCCGGGGACATTTCATTTAATATTCAACAATATCACTAATCTGCCTGCATTGACACCATTATATGAGAACTGAACTGAGCTGGACGATGACATCATGGTTTTCTCCAGAGCGACTATATTTATCAATGAACTACATTTTTTACAACAAATTTGTTTTAAATAGTTCATCACTAAACTTACTTAAGCTGGACTGTGATGCTATTTTATTCTAGAAACAAACTTTGGTGCATTATTTTCCTGTTATCTCTGTAAAGCTGCTTTGAAACAATCTGTATTGAAAAAGCGCTATATAAATAAAGGTGACTTGACTTGATTGATAAGTCTGAAGTACCAAGATCGTGCAGTTGCTTATTTTTTAGGCTACTAGGTTTCCCGAAGCCATCCCGCTAACGTTCACTGAAGAGCCCTATACAATTGTGAAGGCAAAGAACGGTCCAAGATTCACTTGGATTCAGTCGCGCCAAATTAGTTTTTGCGCATTCTCTATGTGGACCATTAAAGGTGTTACAAGAACAATTGCTTTCTGTAAATCAGTCCCCTTCTAAGAGTGTGCTAGATCATGTTACATTCAGTATGGCAAACAGCATGACAGTCCCTAACAATCCCGTATGAAAGGCAGATATGACAAAAAGTCTGTTCAAATCTCATTCAAGGTTGGTGATCAAGTTCTTTTATTGATGCCTTTGACTGGCTCCGCTCTCCAAGCAAAGTTTACAGGGCTGTATGTGATTGAAAAAGGTCAAGTGAGAATGACTATGTTGTGCGAACTCCTGAATGAAAGATAAAGAGTCATATATGCCACAAAAACATGCTTAACTCACTCTGTAGTTACGTCATAGGCTGTGTCTAGCATGCGTACCCTTCGGCGTACCCTAAAGCCCCATTCACACCGCCAGCGACACGCAGCATGATTCCATTCATTTCTATGGAGGGCTGGCGACTTCTGGCGACATTGACCGTTGGCGACAGAATGTGGGCGTGTCAAGCGACATGAGACACGACAAAAGTTCCGAAATTTCAACTTTATGCAAATGAGAAGCGAATTTCGCAAGCGACAACCAATAGGAGTGAAGACTGTCAGTGGAGCTCACATCACCGTCTCGAGCCTCGACTGCAGGCAAGACAGAACAGAGTGATTTGATTCACTGTTTTATATGATTTGACTGTAACCCATACATGGATATAATAAAATGATGCATGGAAAACAAATTGTAGACAGTCTTAGTGAGTTTGATTTATGCATTGATAGTTTGTGTGTTGTAATTGTATGATGCAAGTTTAGCACTGCTGCAGTTCATTTGACAGTTTCTCCTGCATTATATTGATTATTAGAGACAAGAAAATTTATTATTTGTCAAATTCGAATGACCTTTTAGTAACTGTTGATTTACTGTTAATCTAGTTAATGATTTAATGCACTGAGCACTGCTGTGGTTATAACAACACTCTCCAATAGCGTACTATTACTTTTAAATCTTTTAAGCCTAATTCCTAGTCAAATTAGAATGATATCTTAGTTTTATATATCACTTGTGACTGTACTTTCTATAGAAATGTCCAGACGCACAGTCTACCAATGACATTAGAGCGACAGCACTACGAACGCCCACAAGCGACTTCACAGTACAGAGACTAGCAGCATGCCGCGACAAAATCGGTGGCGGTGTGAACGGGGCTTGACGCGCACCTCTCCAAAAATGTAACAATTCTACGCAAACCGCAAGCGCTGTGATTGGTCTGCTAGAACCCCTCCCTCGGGTTTCACATGCTCCCTCTGCATGTGTAATTGTGCCAATGCGGACAACGACGCAGAAGTCTAAGGCTATGTTTACACGGAAACAATCTGAAGAGAAAACGCAAAAGTGGCGTTGCGTTATCACTTTTTATTCTGCGTTTAGACGAGCGTTATGGGGGGGAAACCTGCGTGCATATGGTGACGCAAAAGTGTGTGAAATTCGATGTAGTATGCACTCCAGGCGGCTAGGTGGCAATGTGAAGCACTGCCACACAACAACACGAAGTCTGCGCGCCTGCGTACAACCTTCACTGTTTAGAAGACTTTTGCGTTTTTACTCTTTAGACGGGAACGCGATGGTGGAGCGTTAAGATTTCCACTCTGAAGTTGGAAAGTAGAAGTTGGAAAGGGTAGTTTCACTTTTTTGCGTTTTTAAGCCCCAAAAACGCCATCGCCATCTAAACGAAAGGCACATCTGATAAAATATTTTTACGTTTTCACCCGCGAACGTTCTCGTGTAAACAGGGCCTCAATGAAAACCAACACGTAGAGGCAAGTGCAGTGTGTTGTAGGCCTATTCCTGTTTTCTTGATGTAATAAATACATAATCGGCCGGCAGGTCAGGTGCATAGTGCAATGCATCGTGACTCGTGAATTTTTTTTAACTCTATTTACAATAGACGGTAGTTTTCTTATTCCCAGCGAAATAACAATACCACCTGTCTTTAAGAACGTCTTGATCGACTGTGATACAACAACTCTCCTGGCCTCCCTCTTCTTCTTTTCATGGCGTTTCTGGTACCCTGATTTATGTTTTCTTTTCCCCATCATTTTTCAGTCAGTTAGTCTCCTGCTATTCCACCAAGTTCATCGTTAACTCCAGGCAGCTGCCGCCTCAACTTTGATTGGTTCTGTTCACGAGCTGGGATGGTGGGACTTACAGTTTTATTGGATCGGACTAAACCATTTTTAGGGAGGTAAGAGAAGCAGATATTTGGAAAAAATCCATCTTCTTCCGCTTAACCGGGGCCGGGTCGCGGGGGCAGCAGTCTAAGCAGAGACGCCCAGACTTCCCTCTCCCTAGACACTTCCTCCAGCTCTTCCGGGGGGATCCCGAGGCGTTCCCAGGCCAGCCGGGAGACATAGTCCCTCCAGCGTGTCCTAAGTCTTCCCCAGGGTCTCCTCCCAGTGGGACATGTCCGGAACACCTCCCCGGAAAGGCGTCCAGGAGGCATCCGGAACAGATGCCCAAGCCACCTCAGCTGACCCCTCTCGATGTGGAGGAGCAGCGGCTCTACTCTGAGCTCCTCCCGAGTGACCGAGCTCCTCACCCTATCTCTAAGGGATTGCCCAGCCACCCTGCGGATCAAGCTAATTTTGGCCGCCATATATATATATATATAAAAAGCTCCACAACATATTTGCAATGCTTGTGACTGTATTGCCTCAACAGTTTTAATCCGTTATGCAATAGATGCAGAACTGTGTACCATATTACCATAATATATCGCTGATCTGATCAGTGCACATATATACTTCTAAATGACTATCTGCTGGCTCCCTGTTCAAAAATACTGATCAGAAAGCAATACTTTTGATCCTTAAGTGCAATTTCAATTATATTTATTATTAACAAATTAATGAAGGTACACCTATCTGTCTAAAAAGTTCTAAAGGTGTACTGCCTTAATATTCAGTGAATATGACAGTTTTGGGCATTACAACAGTGATGAGGAAATATCGTCCTGGCAAAGGGCCGTTTTCTTCGGTACAGTGGTAACCACACACACACACACACACACACACACCCATAAAAAAAACATTTAGTCTATCAAGATCTCAACAGAGGCTCAATAAATGAAAGCGTTTAATTGTGTAATGTTAGTTTCTTTTTTCTGGCTGCTGTAACTGCATATTTATAATGCACATTTGTTTTGGAGTAAACAGCCTAGAGAAAATGTGATCAGGTGGTGTTGGCTATGTTTTGATGATAATGATGATGACATAATCGTCACTTAGTTGCATGTTTCACTGATTTCATCCAAAGTCTAATCTTTAAATACATGGTTGATATTCTGAATGAGTTCATGAATTTTTGATTTCGTATTATTGATTAAAGTGATGCAAAAGCATGAAATCTAGCTGTGTTGTGAAAATCTAAATGGTAGTATAGGGGTGCAACACATTTTGGTTTTGGCTCAATTATTAAAAAAATAATTAAGTTAGATTAATCTTTTTTTTGTACACAAGCAACATACACATCTCTGCTACAAATGAACACTTAACGTTTTTTTTCTAGGACCTACCATTTTCGTACAGTTGCACTGAAAGTGACAGAAGTGCAAATGTTACAACTTACCTCATATGCAGGGTTAATTGTAACAGACAGAGGGGTTAGTTGTAACACGTGTGTGTAACACACATAATTCAGTACTATTTTATCTGTATAGTTTGATAATGTTTGTACATCTGTATAGACAGATATCCATACATCCATCCCTCATCCAATCATCCTTCTATTATGGATCAATATCATGGATAGGGATATATGAAAGGGCTGCACAGTTTTGCAATAAATAAATAAATAAAATCATCAAATATTGTAATTGCTATTGAATTATATTTGTATGTGGCAGCTGCATGCAAAATTATTATTATTAATAATAGCAATAATAATAAAAACGAGTTCAAAATCACATTTTAAAGGGTTGCATGAAATTACAAGTGATCAAACAAGTGAAAAAAATCATACATTTAACATTTAAATTCCAACATTGTTGGTCCAACAAAGTTAAATGTGGCAAAATAAATATATAAATAAATACTCAAACCTGAAAAGTTGTGTGGCTCCCTGTTTTCATTTCATTATCGTTGTACACTTGGCGGCTTAGTTGTAACACTGTGCTGAACTAACCCCGCTGTGTCAAAAAATATTTTAAGCCTATTTAAGCCCGGCTAAGCCCAGCTAGGAGTTGCTGATATGTTTCAAAATGGTGCTGTTTTAGCCAACAAGACAGTGATTAAGGTCATAAAGTTAGATTTGGTGACGCACACAGACAACTCTCAGACAACTCCCAGCTTACAAGTTGTAATGAAGAGCTCTACATGAATGTGTGAAGGGGTTTTTTTTCGAGTTGAAATCTCATAATTGGGTGTTTTTGCCACTACAGACACTTTGAAATTTTAGATCTATGTTAAAGTTTGTTATATGATGCTTTATAAATACAAACAGTGTCATTACACACCTTGACATAAAAACAATTACTGAATAATGTGATTTAATGAAAAATTATTAAGCATTTATAGATCCAAACACCATTTTTGCTGATGTCTCACAACTGTGGTCTGAATATTGAGAATTTGCTAATTCTATTCCAATATGACATTATTTCAAATGAATTTTTTTCATATAAACATTACTTTAAACCGTCTTAAAGTTATTTTTTTATTATTACAGATCATTTATTTGATTAGATGTGCCTGTCACACACTTTTGTCCGCCAATTCTTTCAAGTTGTTAAAACGTATCATTTGTATTAATTAAAATTACTTTTAACATTCAAAAACAGACATGTTCCAAATCCAAAGCTTGATTGTATTGGTAGTAGACGGACTTACTACAGCTGATTTGTTCCCAATACCTCCCTTCATTACAGTAAACAATATTTCTTTTAGGAAATTTCTGTAATATAAAAAAAAAAAAAAAACAACTTTTATCATGTTTCAAAGGTTGCAGTTCCTATTAACCAGACTGACTTACAACTGCTGAAATTATGCCAATAGCTCCCTATATGCACAGTACACAATTCGTTTTTTATAAAACAATATTTTAAATAACCTATTTGATCTTATTCTATGAATTAATAGTTTCTTTTTTTTTTTTTTTTTTTTGTGTATTAGTAAATGGCTCTGCTATTTTATTTATTTTCAGATGGTCTACACTGAAATATAGTACAACTGTATACTTTTTACTATTGGATTAAATTGACCTAAAAATAAAAATCATGTAATAGCTATAAATTAATCAAAACAGAGATAAAACCTTAAATCTTTACATTTTTGATGGTTTACTTTTTTTTTTTTTTTTTGCCATTTACTAGCGGGTCAAAGTTAAGTTTTGTTTTTCTCCATAAGTTAGAAAAACTATCAGGCTGTTGCGCATTAAAACCAATGTGAATATATGCTCTACCTATTCTAACTAAATCAACATAAGGTGATATATGAAACACAATATTTCAAATGGTTCAGTAAAATATAAAATGAAATATATTTCAAATGAAATGATTATAAATAAAATATATAATATAAAAATAAACATTTCTAAAATTTTCTTAACCAATTATTATAGTTTTAGCTACATTAATATATAAAAAAGAGAGCAGGAAAAGATATCCTTACACAGAAATGGCCAAACCATGTATGAATTGATTTACAAAAATGCAATAAGTAGAAATATAAATTCTCTTGAGTGTTTCTTAGAGAGACAGAGGAGTGTGTTTTTAGCCTCCATATACATAATGATTTTGCACTGTAACTGTATATTCTACCCCGTACACCTAAACACGACACTCACAGAAAACTTTCTGCATTTTTTGCATTTTCAAAAAATATAAATAAATATAATTTATAAGTTATATTTTTGCTCATGGGACACATTTTGCTCAGGTCAAAAATACCTGAACCACACACACACACACACACACACACACACACACACACACACACACACACACACACACACACACACACACACACACACACACACACACACTGGTTCTATAAAAACAAACGTATCTATATTTTAAATTAAATGATTATAAATAAAATATATAACTCAATTAATAATAACAAATGTTCCAAAAATAATTGATTTAAACAGTTTTAGTTAGTATTTAAGTTATTAAATAAGTTGGCTAAAATAAATAAATAAATGAGTAAATATAAAAACACCTTACATTTGCAGAGCGTTGAAGAAGTAGTTCTTTATACAATGACAAAAAAACAATCCAAAAAGCAAATAGTTTAAGTTGTCTAAACAAACCAGTCCCAGATCCTTCAGGGATAAGAGTGTGAACTGAAGCTTCAGACCCTCACAGAGACGGGAGGAGTTACAGACCAGACGAGCCTCGGGACGCAATGACACAGCATATGTAAAGCTAGTCTGCGCTCCAGAGCATATACTTCCAGAGTTTTATTCATACTAAATTCATCTAAACGCATAATCTTAAAAGTTCAAATTAGATATTTAAAATTTTATTAAAATCATATCTTCTATTTATCTTCCTAGAAGACTTCTGTATGGTAGAAATGATCTTGCTTAAATTTAACCTAAGGTATTATTTTTTACTAAACAGCGTCTGTTCAAAAACTTTACAATTTTAAAGCAAAAACTGTGCTTAGTCGTCTTAGATCTTATTTATACAAAAATATTCAAAAATCAAAATATATGTTGAATTTTAAAATGTTAGCATTTGTTGATGGACATGGACATGTTGACGGTCTGTTGGCCGCATGAACAGACTTTGGGGTGAGCTGATGATACTATAGCAGGAGGCATGACCTTTGACCTCCTCGATTTTGGAGGGTATTAAAGACCCTACAAGTTGGTCCTTTAACCCTTTAAGGTTTTAAAGACTTCAAACAGGTTGGATAGTGACATTAAGGATATAATAAATGGATTGCCAATTAAATCAAGCGAGACATTTTCAATTAAAAGTAAATTCAAAGCAGTGAAATAAATAAATATTTTTTTTTTTATAGGTATATGACCTTAATTTTGATTGGAGGAAATAACTAACAAGTTATGTTAAAACTTGTATAATATATGTTGATCTAATCACTTATACTTCTCATGCATCTAAAAAAAAGTCAACATTGCTTCTTATTTATGATCAAGCGTATATTTCTTGACCTGCATTTATGTAATGTGCAGATCAGCAGCACACTAAAGACTGATCTAAATGTAAATACTTGCATTTACTTCCAAACCAATACTAGGTTTACTTCCACGCCCTTGTGTACATGCTTGCACATAGACACATGAGTGCAAAACATACGCACAATATTTCCAGACTTAAACATTCACTCATTCTCCTTTCCTGCTACAGCTAGCTGCTATATTTATTGAGTCGTCACAACTGCGAGACAAAAAGCATTCAGAGATCAGCTTTAGCATGACATCACAGGAAGTGGGAGGCAGGGAGAAGGTCACAAGGTAATTTGGGATAACAAACATTATAGCAAGCATTCTCAAGACCAGTAAATCACTGCATCATGAATGTTCTGGAGAATGTTCTGCAAGTAGTCTGGCAAAGAACCCATTCAAGCCGATTTCTAATCCGTCCAAATCGAGGCACCAATCAGAAAACGTTGAGGCGGGCTTTACACGATGACGATCGCTCTGATTGGTTTTAGGTCTATCCAATTGCGCCCAGAGGCATTTGAGCGACGTCCGTTGCTGACGCCCCTTTGGAAATGAGTTATTAATGAAGCTTTGCCAGACCATAACTCAGTTACTACTGAGAATGGCCTAGTTTTAACCAGGCTACCTCTATCATGCAAGGAGTGAAGAAACCCCACAACAGCCTCAGGGCATTCAAAGACAAGTTCTGCTTTGAAAAATGAAAGTTTGATTTGAATATTCATCAATTCTACAAAGTAGTTAGTTTGCGGTAGTTGATATATGAAATACTTTTGGGAAGCAAAAGGCCGGACTGGCCGGCATCTTCTGGCCGGACTTCCAGCATGTGCAACCAAACCTCTTCAGATGATCCAGAATGCTGCAGCTCGTCTTGTCTTCAACGAGCCCAAGAGGGCCCACGTCACTCCTCTGTTAATCTCTCTGCACTGGCTACCTCTCGCTGCTCGCATCAAGTTCAAGGCATTGACGCTTGCTTACAGATCTATCACACGCTCAGCTCCCTCCTACTTTCACTCACTCCTACGAGCCTACATCCCCACCAGACGCCTACGATCAATCAACAAGCGACGTCTCGTGGTTCCATCACAGAAAGCCACAAAATCACTTTCCAGATCATTCTCATTCACAGTTCCATGCTGGTGGAACGCTCTCCCCACCCTCATCCGGAATGCAGAATCCCTGACAACATTCAAAAAACAGCTGAAAACCCATCTCTTCCATGAGCACCTAAACTAAAAAAAAAAAAAAAAAAAAAAAAACACCTTTCCCTTAAAACCCCACTTATCATGCTTATGCTACTCTGAATAATGCCTGAACTTCGTATTCTGAACCCTTCTTGTGTTGTTGTTATTTTTTTGCCTCTTCATGATGACTCGCTTAATTTAGTCCTGATTTGTAAGTCGCTTTGGATAAAAGCGTCTGCTAAATGACTAAATGTAAATGTAAGCAGAAATGTCCTGCGGCGTGATGAGACTCTCTATTCGTTCCAGTGAAATCACAAAACAAAATGCACACAAACGTGTCCCTGCTTAATATACTGTAACCACTGATGAACATATTAGGTTTTGATGAGGAAAAAAAAAACTATACGAGTGCAGATTAGAACCCGTAACCGCTGACATGCTTGGCAAAAGTTCTAACCACCAGGGCTGCGTTTCCCGAAACCTTCTTAACGCTACGTCGTTCTTAAGTTCTTAAGTCATATAATGCCATTTTTGTACAAGCTAATATGATTCTTTAGGGTCTAAATTAAAAGTTTGTAATATACTTTAATTAAAAATTCTCATTAGTATTGTAAGAAAACACTAATTTTACCTGGTCAAAAACAGCTCTGTTTTCAGCACGCCGTTTAAGTGCATGCGTCTTTAAATGATAATGAGCTTTGCTCCCCCCGCCCCTCTGTTCTGTGCGTACACAGTTTTAATAACACAATAACCATAACACGTTGTTCATTATAAACGTGGGATTATGAATTATATTGAGAATGTCGTACATAGAAAACATGCCGTAATGTACCCTGAGTGTAAACAGCCGCATTCATCGTGAAGCGTGCAGCAAGCGATTTGCAAAGATTAATATAAATATTAATATAAAGGTTAATAAAACGTTACACTCACTTCTTCTGGAGGTTCAGCAGGAACACGAATAGTTGGTACCGATCCTTTTTTCAGGAGCAGCTTCTTAGCAAAACCAGCTTTATACTGACCCTCATTTGTAAAGCAGTCTGGTGTGTGAAATGATTCACGCAAACATGAAAGCATTGACGTTGATCGTGGGGAATATTCCCTTCGAAAACAAACTCAGCCACTGCGTCTTCAGCGGTTCGGATTTAGGAACATCAACATGATGCTGTGTTCCTTATTACACCCAAGAACAGAACACCACAATCGCTTAGACGCCATTCTGCTCATAGACAGTGCTCCAGCGTATCAACAATGGCGGACTATGATCGCTATGATTGGCGGGTCTGTGTTGAAACGCTGCTGTCAATCGACAATCGGTGGAGGGCGTCCGACCGTGTGACGTCAATAGGTCGAACGGCTTGATTTGAGAGAGGGGAAAACATATAAGGAGATTAAAAAAAAAACACTGGATGGATTTTTATCATTTTATGATGGTTGTGTACAGGCACTGCCAACACACATTTCAGTACAATCAACTTGTAAAAGTGCATGTACCATTATATGACCCCTTTAAGCTGTTAATACGTGTTTCCCGAAACGTTCTTAGTTAAGAATACCTTCTGTAAGTCATACGTTCGGAAGGTTGGTCTGGACCGCTCTTAGCTTTACCGTATCACTGTTGCAGGCCTACACGAATATAATTATGAAGTTTTAATAATACACCCAGACAGTGTTCAATTAAGTGTTTTCATGCAAAGAAAAAAATTGTCATTACACTGATTGTTGTTCGATTTTTAATTATATTATTATATATATTATATTATTAATTGAATTAAAGAGCGCTTTTAAAGGCCAGTGAAAGCATAGGCTACTGTCAGGTAAATCCTATTCGGACGCTAATTGTTTCTCATGGGCTCGTACGATATTTTAAACATTTACAGGGTTAAGTCTATGATTTTAGTGCCGCCCGAATCCATAATGTCAGTGTTTTTTCTCACCCAACCCGCGTAAAAATCCCTGGCCAAATTAGTACCTACTGTTTTTTGACAAACAGGTCGTGTGGTAATTAAATTGAGTTTACAAGAAGAGATTCAAAATTAACTGTTTAAATCCTTTTTGATCACTGCCGAGCACCGTACGTAAGATGTACACTTTTATTACTGAAATGCTGGAATGTATTTGCAAGAACAATATTTCATCGCAGCTCCACCTCAGCGAACAAAAATGGGAAAGAGAAGAAAGCACGTAAAAAATTTGAAATGGTCATCATGGCAGCAATATATGATACAATTTTAAAATATGTAGGCTAGGCTATTATAGGCTATTATAGTTTGGATTCTTTTTTATAATATCCCATGAATCGTAATAAATGCAATTTCAACTATTTCTGAAGTGCTTCTTTTATAAAGAACACCGCTTTCTTTCTTACACAATGCAGTGAAGCAGCCCCTGCACGAGAGAATTGATTCTCGAACCATCGATATCAACCAATTCAGCAGCATCGCCACGGACAGCACCGGGTAACATCGCACATAAGTGTCACGGATTCACTTAACGACACACCCCAGCCAGCATCAACTCAGCACACCTGGTCCCGATCACAATCACCGGAGTTCTGATTCACAGCACCTGCACCTCATCACTTCACTCACCACGCCAGCTCTGCATATAAACCCCAGTCAGTCCACAGCTCACTGTCCGGTCTTGTCTTTCGACGCCAGTGACTCCCCGGTTCCTAACGCTTCTGTCTGGTTGTTCCAGGATACTCTGTATACTCTCCGCAAGTATATTCAAGTTCTACACTAACCTCTCTGTGTGTGTGTATTCCAAGCAGGGTCTGTGTGCAGCAGTTCTCCAGGATTCTCCAGACCGCCTCTCTGTGTTCTCCAGTGAATTCTCGGATCTCTAGTCAGATCTCCCGTGGTCATCTATTCCAAGTATCTCTGAGTCAGAATCTATTCCAAGTATCTACGAGGCTGCATCAAGTTCAAGTATTCTCCCTGTGCTTCCCTGTGTGGATCTCGAAGCCTTTCCTGTATTCAGGAGTTGCATACAGTGTCTAAAATAAACCCTGTTAACGTCATTCTCTGTGTCCTCATCCTTGCCGTAGTGTGACAGTAAGAAGGTATATCTTAAGCAGCTTCCTAAGGTATGGTTCGGGGAACACGCCTATCAATGGTATATCTTTAGTTAAGTTATTCTTCGTAGTGTGCTAAGAGACAACGTTATCGGGAAACGCAGCCCAGAGCATTATGGTACACAAGCAAAATCTGCGGATCTATGTATTATTTCAAATCTCGGCACTAACAATATATAATATTAGTAGATCTCATTAAAAGACATAATTGTTGTCTCCCCTCCTCCAGTTGTGGTCTCATGATTTCAGACTATGTTTGCGGGACCATACACTATATTGTTATGTTGTTGATTGAGACACCAGATCTTTAAAAAGTAAACAGATTTGTCACGTGAATCTGTTAAAGCACTATTATGTGAAGACTGAAGTTGATCATTGATTTCTGTTGAATTCATTGATTTCATTTTTAGAAAACTTCAAATGCTTTAGGACAAGTGGAACATATCTTCAGCAACTGTGTGGAGTAATTTTGAATGTTTTTGTCAAACAAAGCAAGTGTGAACATGTAAAACTTGCTTTTTTTGGAAGTGACTTGCCACAGTGTTTGAATGTGCATATCGACATGTTATGGCTGTGGTTTTCAGTTTGTGGCTCGTGGGCTAGAAATGGGTTGCAACTCACACGTTTATTCTAATAGGGTCAGGGAAAAACAAAGCTAAATGCAAATAATAACATGCAACTAACCCTATAATCATGCAGAGTTAGGATAGCATGATAAGTAGAAATCCAACACTGTAAAAAAAGTAAAATCACCGCAAATAGGTTAGCTGTTGTCACGGACTTAGACTCTTATTATACAGAAGTCACGTACCTCAGTTTTGGGGTCACGGTTAGATACGAGTTCGATACAATAAGAAAAATGGTTACGCTTTAGTTTAGGGTCAAATTCTCACTATTAACTATTAACTATGACTTTTGCCTCAGTAAACCCCTAATTACTACTTATTAATAGTTAGTAAGGTAGTTGTTAAGTTTAGGTATGGGGTAGGATTAAGGGATATAAAAAAAGGTCATGCAGAATAAGGCATTAATATGTGCTCTATAAGTAATAATAAACAGCCAATATCCTAGTAATATGCATGTTAATAAGCAACAAGTTAATAGTGAGAATTGGACCCTAAACTGAAGTGTTACCAGAAAAAAAGCTTCAGATCCACAATGCTACAGTAGGTTTCTTTTCATTTATTTTGAACAGACAGTAGTGCATATTACAGTTCCACCTAGTGGCATTTTGTCCCCCCTGGAGAAGTTTGTACAGTACAGCCTCCTTTAGTGTGTTAAGCATTAAGCAGTTAACAGAATGTACTCTTGGATAGGTCATATTTTTTTGCAGGGCTGATTGTCACGGTTGATGTATTCACTGACTCTTCCTTGCGCTGTGTTTATGTGTGTGCATGGGTGTGTGTTGTGGGCGTGGTCGCTGATGATCCTCTGGGAGAATCAGCGCCTATTTATTCTCTTGCGTCTTGTGTTTGTCAGATCGTTTTGTTTGGATGATTCCCTGTGCAGTGTCTGTTCCTCCTCGTGTCTCCAGTCTGTTCTTCGTGTAAGAAGTTTCACCGTTGTGGATTCCCATTGTTCGTCTGAGTTCCAGTCTTCACATCATGTCATCACTCCGGGATTTACTTCACTCATCTGATGACAGAGTTGCTTTATTGCAAACCTGCGCTACCAATTGACTGTGACAGTGTTTCATCCATTGAGTCTGGTTTCTGATATTGTTGTCAATAAACCAGTTTTACTTGCTATTGCCTCTTCTGTGCTCTTTGCCGTGACACTGATAAAAACCAAAAGGTATTTGGTCACAATCAGCTACAAAAATAATGTTTCTCTGCTCCATTCAGTTTTGCTTACTGATTATCTCCTCGTTTGTTTCTGTGTTTACGAATAATCATCACCTGTCACAATACATTTTTAGTAAGAACTTATTAATGAATCATCAACTCTGTAATAATAATAAAATTCTGTAAAAAAAAAACAAAAAAAAAACATTTGTATGCATTTTGCATGCAGATATGAATGAGACGCAATGACCTGTGGTGTTACAGTTATAATGTTTGTTTTGTTTTGTTTGTTTTTTTATATAAAAAAAATGCAGAATACATAATCCAGGCTGGTAAATTTTCTCAGTTCACTGAATCTGAAATTTTGAAATGATGGAAAATCCCTGCTCAGGGAGCCTTTCTGCCTCTTTTACTCTGTGTGCTTCTGTATTGAAAGTAAGAAAAACAAACATGTCCTTTCTTTCTGCCAGCTCATTGAAAGTTTCTAGTCATGCATTCCAGGGGCCTGTACCATGAAGCCGGATTAGGTGGCTAGCCGGCTATGTTTCAGCTTAGTTTCCGCCAACCCTGGGTTTTAGGTACTATGAAAGTAGCTCGGCTTTAATCGGTGTTCGTTGCCATGGTATCTTACGCTGCACGGCTAACCTGCTCCGGGGCAGGTTATGTTCTGGATTCAAGATCTCAGACTGAAGTTTGACCAATCAGCTGAGAGCAAAGAAACATATAGGCTAGGTGACGTAACTTATTCCCAGTGTCTGTTGCAATGACTTCATCTTTTCTTCCAAATCCGGTGGACATCTCAGCGCAAATTGTTAGACGAGCACTTTGTAAAGAAAGAGTTTTTAGCCTGACAAAATCCCCTTGCCTTTCCTGATAGTTACTTGTATGAAAGATACAGCTTTTCCGCGGAAGGAATGTCTTATTTTGCGAACTTCTTGAGCCGCACATAAAGAATTTAACACGTCGAATTCATGCACTTGCTGTACCGCAAATGGTATTGTGTTTGTGTTTTTTTGCAAGTGGTAGCCTACATACTTGCACGGTGGGTGACGCACAGAAGCTGGGGGAAAACACGGTTTGTCGAACCATTCGCAAGGTGGTCCTCGCTCTGCAGGAGTACATGAATAGTTTCATTAATATTGTTCCCCGGACATTTATCGACTATGTCCATAAAAGAGGGCTTTTATAAAATTGCCGGTAAGATTGATAGGGTGACATCACATGAACACTTTTTTTTTTTTTTTTTTTTAAAAGCACATTTCACAAATGTACTATACAATATAATACATGTTAAGAATTATTTTAAATCTTTTTTATTATTCTGTTAATCTTATGATAGGATTCCCTATAGTCTATTGCTCCAGGCTCCACTGCTCTAAGAGAACATGAGGCAGATGTTAATAGGAAATCCTATCACTTCAGGTAGAGATGTGAATTTGTGAGATGATTATTTTCTGTGAGATGAATCTTTAAATTAGTAACATTAACAGATATAAAAATGATCTACTAAACATTTTATCTGCTGATGACTTGTGGTCATGAACGTATGATCACAAGTTTGGATGCTAAATGGCCTGGCTCCAGTGCTTGACTCACGAATTTTCCATGAGTCTGTGTTGTGTCAGCGCTTTGAGGAAAGCAAGTTAAATTTGGTACAGTACAAAACACTGTTAATTTGAACTGAGATAGAAAAACCTACACAATAACCCCCTATCATGACCCTCAGACAGGGCCACAGCCCCGCTTCATGTGGCCCTCAGTAAAACCAGAGTGAAGATCGAGATGACCTTTGGCCTCCTAAAGGCACGTTTCAACTGTGTTCAGCCCTTAAGAGTCACCAGAGCGGGCATCACAGATAGTGGCTGCATGCATGTGCCATTCTGCACATTATAGCCACCAGTAGAACAGAGCGAGAACCACCACAAAACCAGCTTCTCCCCGATGAAACTGACCCGATCACACTTGACCACCCAGCTGGTGCAGATGTAGATGCAATCACCATACAATATTACACTTAATAAAAGCACAATGAAACTGCAGATAAGTCTCAAACTGTTTTATTGGTTTTGTGGGATGAGAGGGAGAAAGAGAGCAAGAGAAAGTTTCATTAATAAATATTAATACTAAAGTGTTACTTGGTTAAATAAGTTCACATACTGAGATCAGTTTAATCCAGCTGTTTGATCTCCATTTTTTTTTTTTCTCAGCTCACAGTCAGCTCCTAGTGAACAGTCTAGTTAAAGTCTCCTTTAGTGTGCAGTCTAGTTAAAGTCTCCTTTAGTGTGCAGTCTAGTTCAAGTCTCCTTTAGTGTGCAGTCTAGCTCAAGACTCCTTTAGTGTGCAGTCTAGCTCAAGTCTCCTTTAGTGTGCAGTCTAGCTCAAGTCTCCTTTAGTGTGCAGTCTAGTTCAAGTCTCCTTTAGTGTGCAGTCTAGTTCAAGTCTCCTTTAGTGTGCAGTCTAGCTCAAGTCTCCTTTAGTGTGCAGTCTAGCTCAAGTCTCCTTTAGTGTGCAGTCTAGCTCAAGTCTCCTTTAGTGTGCAGTCTAGCTCAAGACTCCTTTAGTGTGCAGTCTAGCTCAAGTCTCCTTTAGTGTGCAGTCTAGCTCAAGTCTCCTTTAGTGTGCAGTCTAGCTCAAGTCTCCTTTAGTGTGCAGTCTAGCTCAAGTCTCCTTTAGTGTGCAGTCTAGCTCAAGACTCCTTTAGTGTGCAGTCTAGCTCAAGTCTCCTTTAGTGTGCAGTCTAGTTCAAGTCTCCTTTAGTGTGCAGTCTAGTTCAAGTCTCCTTTAGTGTGCAGTCTAGCTCAAGACTCCTTTAGTGTGCAGTCTAGCTCAAGACTCCTTTAGTGTGCAGTCTAGTTCAAGTCTCCTTTAGTGTGCAGTCTAGCTCAAGTCTCCTTTAGTGTGCAGTCTAGCTCAAGTCTCCTTTAGTGTGCAGTCTAGCTCAAGTCTCCTTTAGTGTGCAGTCTAGTTCAAGTCTCCTTTAGTGTGCAGTCTAGTTCAAGTCTCCTTTAGTGTGCAGTCTAGTTCAAGTCTCCTTTAGTGTGCAGTCTAGTTCAAATCTCCTTTAGTGTGCAGTCTAGTTCAAGTCTCCTTTAGTGTGCAGTCTAGTTCAAGTCTCCTTTAGTGTGCAGTCTAGCTCAAGACTCCTTTAGTGTGCAGTCTAGCTCAAGACTCCTTTAGTGTGCAGTCTAGTTCAAGTCTCCTTTAGTGTGCAGTCTAGCTCAATACTCCTTTAGTGTGCAGTCTAGCTCAAGTCTCCTTTAGTGTGCAGTCTAGTTCAAGTCTCCTTTAGTGTGCAGTCTAGTTCAAGTCTCCTTTAGTGTGCAGTCTAGCTCAAGTCTCCTTTAGTGTGCAGTCTAGTTCAAATCTCCTTTAGTGTGCAGTCTAGCTCAATACTCCTTTAGTGTGCAGTCTAGCTCAAGACTCCTTTAGTGTGCAGTCTAGTTCAAGTCTCCTTTAGTGTGCAGTCTAGTTCAAGTCTCCTTTAGTGTGCAGTCTAGCTCAAGTCTCCTTTAGTGTGCAGTCTAGCTCAAATCTCCTTTAGTGTGCAGTCTAGCTCAAGTCTCCTTTAGTGTGCAGTCTAGTTCAAGTCTCCTTTAGTGTGCAGTCTAGCTCAAGACTCCTTTAGTGTGCAGTCTAGTTCAAGTCTCCTTTAGTGTGCACTCCTTTAGTGTGCAGTCTAGTTCAAGTCTCCTTTAGTGTGCAGTCTAGCTCAAGTCTCCTTTAGTGTGCAGTCTAGTTCAAGTCTCCTTTAGTGTGCAGTCTAGCTCAAGTCTCCTTTAGTGTGCAGTCTAGTTCAAATCTCCTTTAGTGTGCAGTCTAGTTCAAGTCTCCTTTAGTGTGCAGTCTAGTTCAAGTCTCCTTTAGTGTGCAGTCTAGTTCAAGACTCCTTTAGTGTGCAGTCTAGCTCAAGTCTCCTTTAATGTGCAGTCTAGCTCAAGACTCCTTTAGTGTGCAGTCTAGTTCAAGTCTCCTTTAGTGTGCAGTCTAGCTCAAGTCTCCTTTAGTGTGCAGTCTAGTTCAAGTCTCCTTTAGTGTGCAGTCTAGCGCAAGTCTCCTTTAGTGTGCAGTCTAGCTCAAGACTCCTTTAGTGTGCAGTCTAGTTCAAGTCTCCTTTAGTGTGCAGTCTAGCTCAAGACTCCTTTAGTGTGCAGTCTAGCTCAAGTCTCCTTTAGTGTGCAGTCTAGCGCAAGACTCCTTTAGTGTGCAGTCTAGCTCAAGTCTCCTTTAGTGTGCAGTCTAGCTCAAGACTCCTTTAGTGTGCAGTCTAGTTCAAGTCTCCTTTAGTGTGCAGTCTAGTTCAAGTCTCCTTTAGTGTGCAGTCTAGTTCAAGTCTCCTTTAGTGTGCAGTCTAGTTCAAGTCTCCTTTAGTGTGCAGTCTAGTTCAAGTCTCCTTTAGTGTGCAGTCTAGCTCAAGACTCCTTTAGTGTGCAGTCTAGTTCAAATCTCCTTTAGTGTGCAGTCTAGTTCAAGTCTCCTTTAGTGTGCAGTCTAGCTCAAGACTCCTTTAGTGTGCAGTCTAGTTCAAATCTCCTTTAGTGTGCAGTCTAGTTCAAATCTCCTTTAGTGTGCAGTCTAGTTCAAGTCTCCTTTAGTGTGCAGTCTAGCTCAAGACTCCTTTAGTGTGCAGTCTAGTTCAAGTCTCCTTTAGTGTGCAGTCTAGTTCAAGTCTCCTTTAGTGTGCAGTCTAGTTCAAGTCTCCTTTAGTGTGCAGTCTAGCTCAAGTCTCCTTTAGTACAGGGCCCTGACTGAGTCTGTTTCCACCTGAAACATAATTCCACCACAAACATGATCATTACAAGTTTTCTGGAGGCTCATCAAATCACAAAAAGTTCCTTGACTTCCTACAAACACAGGACTGACTGTAATTTATGTCAAGGGTTTTAAATCCTTACCTTGTTCACATTTCTTCTGAAGCCCATTGAGGTAGAGGCCTCAGTTTCTGGGGCAGGTTGTGAAAAATCCTACAATAAAAGAGATGTGTAAGGGCCAGTCCCTTTTTTATGCCATACATTCAAATATTTGCCATAGTAAAAAGCCCAGTGCATTCACATCAGCAACTGTCTGAGAACACACAGAGTGTCTTCATCATTTCGTCCACCCTAATAAATAAAAAAATAGGCCAATGTAAAGCATAACTGTTGTAAAGCAGGTTATGTTTGGTGTTCTGTCTGCTGCATACTGACCTCTGTGTGGGAGACTGTGTGTGTGTGCTGGCTTCAACAGGGACACTGTATTTCCCTCTACTGCAGAACATAGAGTCAGACATATTTAAAACTTAAAAGTAGTAATGTATTGCACACGTACCCAGTGTTACTTACTTAAAGGAGTCAGCACCAGGGTCAGATTGTACAGCACCTGTAATCCCATCTATAATCGGCCGTCCCTTATTGCCTACTAAGAGCCAACTCCTCCGCCAGTGTATTCTGGTTTTCTGAATTTAACTCTTTATTTCTGTTTGCTGCAAACAAGTGTTTGTGATAAAATGTTCACAAAAATAATAAAAGGTTGTGGTAAATACCACTTTGAATTATATTTTAATATTTTGTCTTTATCTGCTGCCAAGAACATTTGGAGTTGGGGTTGCATCTAAAAATCAAGGAATATTAATCTTTCTTAGTACATACATGTACATTTTTTATATATTATACAAATAGGCTATAGGGTATAGTAAACATATAGGCTACACATGACATACATATACATAATTTTACATAAATATAGAACGTATTTGTTTAACTTACACATTAACAATCAGCAATCTTTCTCCAACAGTCTTCTCTTGCTTTGGCACTGAGACCGTATTGTTTCGAGCTTGAAATACATTTAAATTCATCGTAATTCTGAATAATTATCTCTTGCTCCTCCGCGGAAAAATATAACGCTCTCGCTCTACCCGCGATTGGCTGTTCAGTGTCGACGTCACGCTTTTATGTGCACGCGCGCGTGGAGTAATCATAGCTTGAGGATCAAAGCCCGAGTTGACAGAGAAAGTCGATGAGCTGCATCATGGTACCAATAAAGCCTGATCGCATCGGTTTGGATTTGTCAACTCAAAACCAATCCTGTAACCCCGAGTTTGTTCAGCTACCTTCATGGTACAGGCCCCAGATGTATGCTGCAGTGTGTGTGAGTGTTGAGTGTGTGTGATGTAATCTCTTTATGTGAAATCTGCTTCACTGCCTGGCGTTCAGTGGTCTTGATTTTGAAAAGAGATCTTTTGTACACGAAACTCAGATGTCTCCTTTGAAAGAAGTGACAAGTGACTGAAGACGTTCATATTGGGGGATTGAAAGACAATAAAAATAATCATGTCTCTCTCATAGTAATCCATCTGCTGTCTGTTTTGTGTTTTAAAGCGGGGCTCAGTAGCTTCGGGATTTCTTCGCTGTATTCTCGCTTTTTGCTCGCAGGTTTCTCTCTAGAGCTCCACCCACAGCTTCGGAATAGATATTTGACAACACTGTTGTAAAAACTCGTTGGCGATTCTCAGACACCAGAGGCTAGTAGATCAACGACATCAAAGCAGACGGGACATTCTTTAAAACGTCTTCTTCATTCGGGTTCGAACAGCGTGAGGGAGCGCAATAATGACGGCATTTTAGCAGATTTCTTTTGGCCGTAAAGCAGTTGTTTACATCGCGAGACCTGATATCACGCGATACTTCCTGACGTGGCGGCTGGCGGCCCGCCGCCCCAAAGTTGCAAGTGCGGATTTTCCGCTCACGGGCACCAGGGAGGTGCGAAACGACCACCATTCAACCCGAAATAAGTCATATAACCATTCCAATGACTCTGAAGCTGTTCAGTTAAGGTAAAAAAGTTACTTAGATCACCTTTAAATTGAGAGACGGTTATACCTGTAGCTTTCAAAAAAGGGATGGATCACAACGGGTGACTAATTGACCAGCAACCAACTTTGATTAGTATGACAGACTAGTTCATCTAGAAATTTGGATGTTTTAATTGGCAAGCATATTTAAAAAAAAAAAATAATGCACATATATGTAGATGCATTACAGTTAAAAAGTTTGAGGTCGGTTTGTTTGTTTTTTCATAAAAAAAAAGAAGTCACTTATGCTCACCAAGACTGCGTCTATTTGCTAAAAATACAGTACAAATAGTAATATTGTGAAATATTATTACAAGTTTAAATAACTATTTTCTGTTTGAATATACTTTAAAATATAATTTATTCATGTGAGTCAAAGCAGCATCATTATTCCAGTCTTCAGTGTCACATGATCCTTCAGAAATCGTTCTAATATGATGATTTGCTGCTCAAGAAACATTTATTATGTTGAAAACGGTAGTGCTACTTAATATTTTTGTAGAAACTGGTATACTTTTTTCAGGATTCTTTTATGATCAAAGTTTGGTGAACAGAATTTTTGTAACATAAATTAAGCATAGCGTCAGTTCTGGCAGATCATGTTAGTCAAGCTCACATCAGTGACTCTCAGCTGATCCACGTCTACCTATAGGAATACAACGCCTATCACTGTAAACATATATAAGCTCCTTCAGTATTATCAACAGCTATCGCGTTTCTCCGGAGCGAATTACCAGACTCCCTCCCCAGCTCCACCTCTCATCAGTAAGTATGGCATTCTGATCCCCTTTGAAAAAAACATTTTTCAAATTATGTTGTACTTTAAAATCTTGAATTAATGATATCTGCAATGCATTTATGTTGGTTATGTTTACCCTAGGGAGGGGGAGGGGAAGGGGAAGGGGGAGGGGGAGGGGGGGTATTGCTGCTAGGCTACATGGATGAGCAGGGAGTTCTTGCCCAGAAAAGAATCAAACAGCCAATCCCTACCATATGCAATTGCCAATTGTATTTGACGATAGTCGTCCTGACAGAAATAGCCTAAATGTCTTTAGTGTTTTTGTTCTTTTGTGTTGGACTGGGAGTGTTCCCGGATAGACTAAACAGCTTGTTTAGCCAACTGATATGGTTTGCGGTTTCATGCTGCTCAGCTTTTATATCTGTAATAGGGTGATGAATCCCTGAAAAGTTTAATTTCTGGATGCAGATTTGTCTATATTTATTTATTTATTTATTTATTTATTTATTTATTTATTTATTTATTTATTTATTTATTTATTTTTGCTGTGGGACAATACACAGATCCTTTTCAAAAGCAGGTTTAGTGTATGAGGGTTTGCTGAGTGTGCACCTGTACTCCACCTGACAGCTCACTAAAATATACCCTGAGTCACATGCCTCCCTGCTGTGTTTGCAGGCTTTGTTTGTGCTCTCGTTCTTATGTCACTGTAGTGTCCCCTGGTTTGATGTTTTTATCTCACTGGGTCTTTTAGACAACTTTGAAGTTTACCTGCAGTCCCTTAATCATATGTTTTATCTCTCTTTTAACTTCTCTCACATGCATCCAGAAGGTGAATTATTAAAGATTTATTCAGTGAAAAAAAAAAGGAGATGTTATGCAAAATGTCTGAGCTTCTCTTTTTCATTCAAGGACAGTAGATGGTGATTTCTACTGTCCAACTCTAATAAAAAAACACCATAAGACCAGTCCACACTATATATTCCATAGTCTTCTGAAGTCACAAGATTTCAAGTCTTCTTTGAGCAGGGGATAATGGTTGTTCATCCAGGCCTCGGCCAGGGGAGTGTCCCATGGTGGTGTTGATGGAGGGAGGAGCCATGGAGGAATACTGATGAGGGCCACCATGGGGATGAGCGGAGACAATAATGACGAGATGGAGCCCACCGTGCAGCCGATGAGCCGAGGTGGTGGACAGATGACAGTAATCTAGGTGGCCGCGATGGAGCCGCAGCAATGACCTCCTCAGAACGAGGTCTGAGGACGAGTTGGAGCGAGCGAGGGCAGGGCAGAGTCTAAGGTAGGGCGGCGCAAGCCGCAGCCAAAAAGAGTGGAGGACCAGAGAGCAGCAGACGGTCTGTAGGTTCACAGTGGAGGCGAAACGATGTCTGACCCTGGTGGAGCTGACGTGCCAAGGGAGTCCGGCGAGGCCGAATGGTCCACGCTGAGATCGAAGGCGGAAGGAGCACAGGCACAGGAGCCAGGGTGACAGGTCGAGGCAGATCGTATCGCACAGAGGCTGGGGGCGGAGCCTTGGGCTCCGAATGGCCAGGAGGAGATGGAGTTCCCAATAGGTTTGAGGTGGTTCCTCGCTACTGAGACGGAGATAATTGGGTGGCACTGATGCCTGGAGACTGGGGAAAAAACTGAAGACCAATAAAAAAAAATAAAAAAAAGAGCATTTGAAATTGTCTGGAGAGGTAGTGGGAGAGGGGGCTGGGCAGGGCCAGCGAGACCAGCAGAAGACAGACTGATGTGATCCTCGGTCGCTCTTTGGAGGCGTGGGCTAGTACATCGCGGTGGTTCTGGCTGGGTACTGGATGGGGAGCACCCACTCCACATATATTGCAAAGCTTCCTCGAGGAACCTCCCCGGACAACCGTGCACGTGTGGCGGTGAGATAGGCAGCCGTTCGGGAAGGTGGTTTGATGGGCGAGGTCCAAAAACTCCTTTAAATGTTCCCCGAGGGAGCATTCTCCCTGCTCAAGGCACAAGAGTTTAACTGCTGGAAAGTCCATAATGCTAGCAGGGGTGACAACAGAACAAAAATACTGAACACGGAAAAAAGAAAAGAAAATCTCACAAACTACTCATATTTACTTTTGTTGTTGGTCCGGTGTTGTCACGGGGGTGGTTGTATAAACACACACAAAGATGAAGATGAAGGCAAATAGATAATATTTAATAAATCCAATGGGTAATCCAAACATGAACAAAGCAACATAAAACACATCCACTATAGATGACACTGGACACTAAACTGACAAAAAACTGAACATATATACAGGTGATGATGATGGTGATTGATGAATGCACAACTGAACATGATAAGTGGATTACTTTTGCAATCTCTTAATGAACTTTTTGAAGCGTTAAAGTGTCAGTTGTGTAGCATGTCAATGGATTTTATAAAAAAAAATCTCCCATTTGTGTTCCGAAGATGAACAAGAGTCTCACGGCTTTGGAACGACATGAGGTTGAGTAATTAATGACAGAATTTTAAGTTTTGGGTGAACTATATATCCCTTTTAATTACAACCAATATTCGGCTCACGCAGTGGACTCAGTCAGCTGCCCGGTCGGTTCAGTGCTGGAATTCCTGCAGGATAAATTTGTGGCTGGAGCAGCTGCTACCACCTTGAGAGATTATGTTGCGGCAATCGCTGTGACGCATGTCGTCTCAGTTGTTCATATGCTTTGGGGCTGGCCGCTGAGGGCTCGCCGCCTCTAAGCACAGGATCTCTCACAGGGTGAGAGATGCAATTTCCCTGGCTTATGAGGTGAAGAAGCTTCCTTCACCTCTGGGCGTTAAAGCTTGCTCTACTAGGAGTATCGCATCCTCCCAAGCTCTTTTCAAGGGAGTTGCTTTAGAGGATGTTTGTGTCATCTTCATTTGTATAGCACTTTTAACAATGTAGATTGTTTCAAAGCAAAGCAGCTTTACAGAGATAAGCGTATAATTTATGTGGCAGCAGGTTGGTCCTACAGGTTGGTTTTACAACTTGGATTTAGATGCGGCCCCTGGTTCCCGGGTTCTTTCTGTATGAACTGGTCGCCTAGGTCCTAGTTGAGCCTGGTCTGGCAAAAAAAAAAAAAAAACTAAATATATATATATATATATATATATATACATACATATATATATATATATATATATATGCTGGGCCAGATCCGGTAGCACTTAGCTTGGCATGTGTGGTATATCGTTCCCATTGCATCATCGCTACGCAACGTCAAGTGAACCTATGAAAGAGAACGTCTCGGGTTACTCGCGTAACCCATGTTCTCTGAATAAGGAACGAGACGCTGCATTCGCTGCCGAGCTCCTCTTGCTGCCGAAGGAGCTTCTTCTTCATCAGTGGAAAATCTGAGGAGCAGATGGCATGTTCACTGTATAAGAGTGAGTGACGTAGCGCCGTTGAGGAGGCGCCCGCGCCATCAGCCAATGAATTGGCGTGATTCTATACGGGTTCAGACAATCAGCACATGCCTTCACGTGGCAGCCCTGTTTTGACTAATTTTACAGTACCACACATGTTCTAATGAATTTATTCTTTATTGGAATCAAAAGAATGGTTATGAACCACAGAAACCACCAACACTAGGCAAAACGATATGAGAAAGGAGAAATATGCAATTACTTTAGGGAAATTGTTCTTATTTTTCGCATAAATATGCTTGTAACCATTTGCTTTAATATATAATTAGAGGCCAAGCACCGAAGGTGCGGAGGCACCTATTGTTATCTGTTCCCGTTCTTATTCTTCTTCCGACTGGGAGTCTATGGCAGCCCATAGAACCGCTTGCGGGAAAGTTATGAAATTTGGCACACTGATAAAGGACAGTCTGAAAAGTAACCATAGCAAATTTGGAGTCTCCAACTCAAACCCTCTAGCGCCACCAACTGTCCAAAGTTTCACTCATGTTTATGTTAATAACTTTTGAACCACAAGGGCTAGAAACAAAAACGAAAACGAAAAATTGCTATTTTTGCTTATAACTTCTGAACAGTTTGTCCAAAAAACATAAAATTCTCGTTAGATTCAGGGCAATAGTCGACTGATATCCAATTTTACCATATTGGCCATTTTGTCTGTTGGCCATTTTGAATTTTGTGCTAAAATGCTGTATTTTAAGAACGCATGAACGGATTGTTACGAAACTTGGTATGGGTCATCATCACAATGTCCTGAAAGAACCTGAGAAGTTTCGAAACAGCGCCACCTAGTGGTGATTTTCCCCCCAAATGCTTATAACTTTGGGTGTGGTCGACTTATTTTCACGAGACTCATCTCATTAGACTCTGAATCCTTGCCGAGTCCTTCGATACCAAACATGCTAGGTTTCGCCTTACGGTTTGTGTAGCGTTGTGATTTAGCGCTTAAAAAACATTTGCCGATATCTTCGAAACCGCTAGTCTGATCGAGACGAAACCACCGTCAGAAGTTATAATATTTTCACCAAAATTGACACACATATGTATGGGCTCACTATGAGGACACATAAAAAAAATGGTGGGACTGAGCCTCTTGGTGGCGCTATAATAGAACAAAACATGAAATTCCCATTGACTTCAATACAGTTTTGTGAAATAAAATGCTATACTTAACAAATGCATTGGTGTAATATTACGAAACTCAGAATATGCCATCAGCACCATCCCCTGAAGGTACCCAAAATATTTCGAGACAGCGCCACCTTTTGGTCAAAAGTTATAACAAAATTTTCAAAACTGCTAATAACTTTTGAATAAATCAGCCTATTGTAATGCCACTGGTCTTAATATATTCCTTTGGTCATGCTGAGAACATAGATACCAAGTTTACCTTATTTGGCCTAACTTCCTGTCCGCCATCTTGATTTTCATTCAAAAGCTACTTTTTCTAACTCCTCCTACACCATTTGTCCAATTTTCACCAAAATCGAATCGTATCATCTCCAGACTGTGCCGACTAAAAGTTATGGATTTCGTGTCGATTGACAAAACCGTTTTCGTACACCGCAGCAGCAAAGTTGAGGCATGATGCCAAAAGGACTATTCAGGCTGTATCTCTGCAATGCCTTGACATATAGACACCAAACTTTGTATGTGTCATTGTCACTTCACTCTGACCACATCACATCAGTTTTGTGACTGCGCCACCTATTGGTCGAAAGTGATAATCCATTAAATCATATTTTTAATTACTGTTTATATGATTTTTCAGCCATTTCACCTAAAATCCTCTTTAAATGTCTTTAATTGCTCATTGTTGCAAGAAACAGTTGCAAGACACTTTCAGACATGTTGGCATGTCTTGTCGTCTTATTCTGCTTGGCCCCGGTAATTGCTGCTTGCAGCTATATTTGTACTTGTAATCACTTCCCAGACAGCAACATAGTGTCGGCCCAGATCTGGCCCACATCTGGTACGTATGGAATCCACATGTACCAGATGTGGCCCGGATATGGGCCGACACTATGTTGCTGTCTGGGTTATCCATCATGCAAATATTCTAATTAGAATATTACATGGCCCAAACATGTATCAGGCACCAGTGTTCCTGGTCTAGGAGGAATACAAAGGAGTAATGGTCATTTTAAGGACCTGACAGCCGCCATTTTCAAAATGGGGCCTTTCTTGGAGTCAAACTTTGGTAACTTGGAGTCAAACTTACTGTAAACCACTGAGAAACCTTTTGTTAGAATTTTTTTGGGGTCTAGCCATATTTGCAGCTGTCTATATTTGACACTTGTAGTTCTTTAAAGACTGATCACTGAGCATGTTTTCACTCGAGTAAATAATAGTAATTAAAACACACTGCTTTAGGTCAAAGACTCCATTGAGCTGCTCTGTATTATGAGTGCACTTGTAATTGCTCTGGGCCTGCTGTCCTGTGTTAAAGTCCTGTGAAATGGGATGCTGGGAAAAAGTGAGGTGTGACTTGGGGTGATCTCTGCTTTCTTTTCACTATCTACTATTGATATAGGGGGGTGTAATTATTAATTAATGTTGTACATTTTGGTTGTGAGTGGAAATCAATAGTATATTTCCAAAGACTGGAGACATTCTGGTCTACAAGAAGAAGAAGAAGAAGAAGAAGAAGGAATATATTCATTTATAGCTAATCTCAACTTCTCGATTGTTATATCATTAAAAAATGTGAACTATACCTATTACTGCTTGATTGTTATTGTTGAAAAATGTAAATTATCTTATCAGTTGATTATATATTTATAGTACATTCTATTTTACCTGCATGCATACAGTACATTCATATATACTATATAGCATATCTCTGCTGAGTGATTTATATTGTCACAAAATGTAAGCTGTTATAGCACAGTTCTCTTTATAAAGTTGGATATATATTATCTGTAAAATGTGACTATAAAGCATGAAGATATTAAGGTATTATAAACATTATTAATATCATGATTTTCTGTAAAGCTCCTTCGAAACAATGTGCATTGTGAAAAGTGCTTTACATATAAATTTGACTTGACTTAAATGAATGAGAGAGGCAGAGTTCGCTGTTAAACATCAATATGATTGATGGTGTAATTAATGTGTCTAATTCCATTGACAGTCCTGTCCTACACCTGTTGCTAGGCAGCTTTTGCATGTAGCCAGGCAATGGTTGCTATGTAGGGCCAGAGGGTGAAATTTCAGTCATTAATTGCATGTAGAAATCCCAGTGGCCATGCAAAGTGCTTTCCTGTTGAATAATTCTCTTGTACACATGCTTTTTAAACTTTGACCTTGAGAGCAATGTATAGCACTCACTACACACACTCACACATAAAGAGATACATATTTGCATATCCACAAACATGGATACTAGTAAATACTACATGACATGTATATACACATATATTTACAAACTTCTAGATGTAATTAATCGCTATTACTCAATTTGAAAGCACTAATAAAAAAGTGAAAATGGCACAACTTTGCAAAAGCAGGTAGCAAATAAATATAGCTGATTTTGACACAGCCGTGGGTAGGTCAGCAAAAAAGTTGTTATTTTAATACCCTTTTTATTTTATCTTATTGTGTCTGAAACTACACAATAAGACTATGAATGTTTATTAAAGGGACAGTTAATCCAAAAATAAAAATTCGGTCATTATTTACATTATTTAAAAAAACAGTATGTTGTTATTTCTCATATGGAGAATTCTCAATGATTTCTCATTCGCACTGTTATTCACTCCGTCCAGGATTTTCTGATCTCGCGATCAATATAAACCAGTGGCCGCATTATTTGTCTTATTTATGCAATTGTTTCCATTAAAAAACATTAACCTTAGGGGGAAACAATAAAAAGCAAGACTGCAATTGATTTCAGTTATTCAGCATAAAAATCTATCATTAATACTTATTTTATAAATACAATAAATATTGGTGTTTTTAAACTCGTGTGTTGCGACATTGCTGTCGGATCCAATAGTGTGCACTGCATCATGTTTATTTTCAGTCTCTCTGAAAAGCCTGCTTTGAAATGTGTCTAGTTTAAAAATGAATCTGCTGTAAAACGAAGCGAACAAACAAACAGTGTCTTACTGATGCGATCTGACTGGAACTTGCTGGCAATGCAAATACTGTTTTCCCACAAACTGGCACTTCAAAATGTCCTGTAATCCTCAAAGACATCTCTATCGTTTTGTTGCTGGAGTAATCCTGTATTTGCATCTGTCTCATATTTACTACTACATGACATGCTTGAATCAGTGGGCGGGGCTAAAGAGGCAGTGATGTAGAGATAGGCATTGATCTTCTGCAGAAGTAAGGCTTGTTCGACTTGAACCGGCGCTGCACAGACCGATCGGTGAATGACATCAAAGTACCGCTAGAGCGAATAGAAAGTAGACGGCTCCTTATGCTTTTGAATTGCTCTCGCGGTACTTTGATGTCATAAACCGATCGGCCTGTGCAGCGCCTTTTCAAGTCGAACAAGCCTGTAGTCTTTCGTCGCACTATGACATAATAATGTGACAAAATCCAAAACTAGAAGTTTTCTGAGCTTGGTTTCAATAAAAGCTGTTTTAGGACTAACAATGAAGTTTTAAATTCTGAAAGTTGCAGGATATTTTTATAGTACAGTGACATCTTATGTCAAAAGATCAAGGACAATTGTATTGCTCAATTTATGACCCATTTAAGAATGTAAATAAGATAACCTTTGGTTTTTATATGATCTTAAATCTGAAGGCTTCTGTGTGCCGAGTTCTTCTCACCCTCACTGAGTGTTAATGAGTGAGAGCTGATAAATGACCAGCCGTATCCTACTGAGATAGTATGAGCTACTACATCTGTTTCTTGTCTCTTTTTCTCTCTCTCTTTCATGACAAGCAGTTGAGAGGAGGATGGGGGTGATGCATATGAGGCCGACTCACTTCAGTCTCCTGTCAGACTAGACACGCGCTACTGGTCCATTGTCCTTAGATGGTGATTAGAAGAGGACCAGCCCTGTAACTGCTGCACATCTAATCCCCATCATTTAGACTCAAACTCACTGTGGAGCGGTTTTTAAATGTGTATCATTCTGTAATGTTTAAATACTTTAATCTCTGTTATGTAGAGACAGTTAGAAGTAAAGTGTTTTGATTTCCCACAAAAGTGTATTTCTGAGGCGCTATCAACATTTCTTTTTTGTTTGATCATCATGCGTTGTCCCACACAGCAAATTGGTGTGGAACTATTTTTGACTAATGAGAGATTAGCATAGAATTTGCTTAAAAAAAACAGATTATTTTTCTTTGTCTGTGTTTGTTGTTTGAAGTAGATCACGTGATCAGTCATGTTATCCTAGATTAAATATTTCCTACAGTACATCTAAACATTAACTCTATTAAAAGTTATTCGACTGTTATGTAAATATGACTGCATTGTAATCCACATGGATTCAGGTTACCTGCAGTAGCTAAAGTACATACAAAATTCCAGGAGAAACTGATTTTCTACCAAACTAGATTAACATTCTGCTATGATATTAGATTGGCCCTTGACCCTTTTCTGAGCACCATCATTTAAGAGCATTTACTAAAAATACAGAAGTCATCAGATTTCCAAGAATTTTAACTCTGCTCACCTTAAGATGCATTTTTTGCATTATATCTTCTATTAATATTTTCAGTCATTTTTGAGCAACTGAATTTTTTAACGGCTTCCTCAATCTGAGGAATAGTGAAAAAGAGGCAGATATCATAATATAGATCACACTTTCACTTTCCAGTTTTATTTTTATTTTTATCAAACACCAATCTTCTATCTCATCTATGCCACTTCATTCATTCTTAAAGTGAACTTCTGGCTGCATGGTGATTAAATTTACACTTCTGGACTGCTGCCTTGAGCATGAGAATACAGAATGACGTGTCCAGTGTGCAGTTGTTATCTGTTACCTGTCTTTTGTGTGGACTTTTTAGTTATTTCCTTTCTGGAGCCTCATTTCAGAGTCGGTTTGTAGTTTTCTTGTTGATTGTTCTCTGGTTGTTCCTAGAGTCTTGTTCGCTTATTACCCCTAAAAAAATTATTCATACCTTAAAATAGCTTGAATGTAGCTGAACACTTTTGCTTAATTTAGTATACGTGGAATCATGAATATGCTAATTAGCCCCGCCTCCACGCACTCACTCTAGAGATCCACTCGCTCAAATTACTGAGGTAACCACTGTTTCACTGCTCTTTACATTGCACTTTAGTTATCGAGAAATAGTGCTGAGGTCCAACTAAAGATATAATTAAGTATATTTGATTTTTGCTAAAATGGAACTATTGCAAGTACACTTTAGGTACACTTTAAATATCTTGCATTTAAATTATACAGGGATCATACTATCCTTACTAATAGTGATATTAAACACATTTAGGCTTAATATTCAGAAATGTGCATTGTGCAATAAAGAAGTACTGCAAAATAAAGTTTAAATATAATATTTAAATCAGTAAGTCTTAAGCGATATGTCAGTAAATATGTTAATAGTTTTGTATACTTAGCAGTGGCGTGCACAGACCTCCTCCTCCAGGGCAGGGGTGGAAGGACCAAAAAGGGCACTTTTTTTAAAAACGTTAAAAACTGTATTTAAAGCAGTACCCGTGTTACGATCCTGGGTATCTGTTTTGTGTGGGATTTGTTTATTTATAGGGAGTTAGGGAACTTACTTTGTAATTTTGTTTATTCCCGGATTAGGTCATTTATATCTGTTTGTTTATAAGTTTATTTTGTTTATTATTTTGGCCTTGGGGCACCCTGAAGCCATTGCTCCTTAATTTGTCTATTTCTTTCCACTTTAAATAAATTATACTTGTGGAACTTAGTTTGTGTCGTTGGTGATCTGTCGGCTGGAGCTGGTTTCCTTTAACCAACATTAAAAGAGCGTGCCAAACCCGTCCCTATAATACGGGACGTAACAAATGGGGGCTCGTCCTATTGTAACGAATTGGGACACGTTATAGTAGCAAGTTCGTCCAATGGTATGTATCTCTCTTTTTTTCTCCTTTTGCTGGTGCAGACGTTTTATTGGCAGTTTTTTTTTGAGAATCGGGGAAAGGGGTATAGAAAAATGGAATTTAGTATTGAGGCCTTTCGGCGAAAGCCTTCGTATGGAGATTTAGAATTATGTCGTAAAGCGGATTTGTATTTGATTGCTGATTATTATGAAATTCCGGTAGTAAAGTCAGCTCGTAAAAAAGAAGTGCGGGACGTAATTCAGGCCGCTTTGGAGCAACAGGGTGTGTTAACAGCAGTTCAAAATCCTGAAAGTGAGGATGGGGACATAGAAGGTAGAGCAAGTGATGAAGAAGAGGGTTCGAGCAGGCATCCAGTGCTTAGTTCACTTAGTGGGGTAGGTACGGAAGATTTAAAACTTGCTATCCAATTGAAACAACTGGATTTGGAAATTAAACGTCAAGAACATACTACCCAACTTTTGCGTTTTAGACAATGTGAATTAGAGACACAGGCAGGTCGACCGCTCGGTGGGTCTAAACCAATACTACCTGCTGCTGTTCGAACTAGTCGGAGTTTACATCATGTTTCTGATTCATCGTTGCCTGGGCCTTCTGCAACTTCTCCGGATTTTGATATCAGTAGACAAATCAACCTCGTGCCACCGTTTCGGGAGGCCGAGGTTGATTCATATTTTGGTGCGTTTGAACGCGTTGCCGCTGCTTTGAGTTGGCCGAAGGAAGTTTGGCCTCTTTTGTTGCAATGTCGTTTAACTGGAAAAGCTCAGGAAGTTTGTTCCGCTTTATCCCTTAACGACAGTTTAGATTATGAAAAAGTAAAAACCGCTGTGCTAAGAGCCTATGAGCTTGTCCCTGAGGCGTATCGCCAAAAATTCCGTTTACATGTGAAAACTGCCAATCAAACGTTCGTTGAGTATGCGCGTGAGAAGAGCGCACTTTTTGATAAGTGGTGTCAGGCCAGCAAGACGAGAAATTTTGAGCAGCTTCGTGAGCTCGTTTTGATTGAAGACTTCAAGAATTCGTTGCTCGATAAAATTGTGGTGTACTTGAATGAGCAAAAAGTCTCTTACGGAGGCCGCTGTGTGTGCTGACGAATTTGTATTAACTCACAAAAACGTATTCGTTGCACCTGCTCGTCGAGAAACATCAAATTTTGTCAATCCAGAGAGAACCTCTAAATCGTCTAAACTCTTGAAGCCATCAGTGCAACCTGATGATCGTGAGTGTTTTTATTGTCACGAAGCGGGTCATTTGATTGCTGTATGTCCTGTTTTGAGAAAGAAAAATAGGACTAAACAGCCTAAAGGAGTCGGTTTTGTGCGAACTATTGCTAAACCATCGAAACCAGAAATTGATGCAATTTTTAAGCCTTTCATTGGTCAGGGAATGATTTCTTTGAGTGATCTGGAAAATGATCAAGTACCTGCTACTATGTTGCGTGACACTGGGACAGCGCAGTCTTTTATTTTGGAGAGCTCGTTGCCATTTTCAGAGAAAACATATTGTGGTTCTGACGTGTTAGTGCAGGGAATTGCTATGCAAGTAGAAAAGATTCCCTTGCATAATATATATATTCGATCTGAATGGGTTACTGGGTTTGTAAAAGTGGCCGTTCGTGCTCGGTTACCTATTAATGGCGTAATTCTGATAATTGGAAATGACTTGGCAGGTGGAAAAGTTTTCCCTCTTCCTGAAGTCATTCAGAATCCGCTAGATGAAACGTCCGTTGTGTGTAAGCAAGCTGCGGTAGATTTGTCCGTGTTTCCTGCTTGTGTGATTACTCGAGCTCAATCACAAAAATTTCCCACCGTAATTGATCTTTCTGACACTTTTCTTGCTGACGAAAACGTGACTGATTCTGGTACATCACTGTCTGAAATGTCCGCGTCTAAACCGCTGTCCACTAGCAGTGGTGCTGAATTTGGTTCCGCTGATTTGTTACTTTCTGTAGATCGGAGGCTGTTGGCTGTCGAGCAAAAACAAGATCAGTCGCTCGAATTTTGCCGAGATTCTGCTGTAGATGCGAAAGAAATTGTGAATAAGTCAACTGGTTATTACTTCAAGGATGGGGTATTAATGCGGAAATGGACACCTTCAGTGTCGGATAATTCAGGTTGGGACATATTGTACCAGGTAGTCGTTCCTAAATGTTTTCGAGAACAGGTGTTAAGTGTGGCGCATGATAATGTGGCTGGCCATTTAGGTGTGGCTAAAACGCTTTATCGAGTTTTGCGTCATTTCTTTTGGCCTAGAATTAAGTCTGATGTTACAAAATATTGCAGATCATGTCATGCTTGTCAAACGGTTGGGAAGCCTAATCAGGTTATTTCCCCAGCACCTCTAAAGCCGATTCCTGCAATCGGAGAACCATTTGAGCGAATAATATTGGATTGTGTCGGGCCTCTACCGAAAACAAAAGCAGGGCATACTTACCTGCTTACGCTCATGTGCACAGCAACTCGTTATCCAGAGGCGATACCACTTCGTTCTTTGAGAGCTAAAGCCATTGTGAAAGCTTTAACGGTGTTCTTTTCTACTTTTGGGCTTCCGAGAATTGTTCAGACGGACCAGGGAACCAATTTTATGTCCCGGTTGTTTAATCAAATTCTGTCTCAGTTGCATGTTAAACATATCGTTTCCAGTGCCTATCACCCTGAGTCTCAAGGAGCATTGGAACGTTTCCACCAAACATTGAAAACCATGTTACGCTCATATTGTGTCGATTCCGAGAAAGAATGGGACGAAGGTTTACCACTGTTGTTGTTTTCTGTACGTGAGACGGTACAAGAGTCTCTGGGGTTTAGTCCCGCAGAGTTAGTTTTTGGGCACACAGTGCGCGGTCCACTTAAGCTGCTCAAAGAAAACTGGTTGTCTGAAACAAAGCCATCGTGCAATATATTAGATTATGTTAGCTCGTTTCGAGAACGTCTGCATAAAGCTCGAGATCTGGCTCGGTCAGCTTTATCAAATGCTCAAATAAAGATGAAGGTGTGTTTTGATAAAAAAACAGTCATTCGTTCCTTTGTGAAGGGAGACAAAGTCCTTGTTTTGTTACCCCTGCCTGGCTCTTCATTGCAAGCAAAGTTTTCAGGACCTTATGTTGTGGAGCGAAAGCTCAGTGATACTGACTACATCATCTGTACACATGATCGACAGAGAAAAACCCGAGTGTGCCACATTAATATGTTGAAGCGTTATGTTGTTCGTGATGAACAAATGGAGTTAAACAGCTCTACTGTTCCAGTTGCTTCTCTGTCTGTGGTACCTTCCTGTGGGGATGAAGACGGGTTAAATATACGGAGTATGCCAGTGTCTAATTGTAAAAAAGGCTATAGTTTGCCGTCAAATCTAACCTCTCTTTAAAATTTCTCCCTCTGTATTTGAGGCACACACACATGGCACCCTACCTGAGCCAATCAGCGTCCAGAAACCTTGAGCATGGGACCTCCCCCGCCCTCACAGAGACAGTATGACAATACAGCGGGACTCGGAGATTGACGCTGAAGTTACATCGGTATAAACTGTTTACATACCGCATTTCGGACGAAGTGTTGTGCGTGAATGCAAAAGTAAGTTTGTAATCCTTGATTATATACTGGATGAGTGCTGCATTCGCTCTGGGAAACAAGTTATTGTGCCCGTGATGTAACGTTATATCATAGATGTGTGTGTGTGCGTGCGTGTTTCCCCTCGTGTATTCATGCCACTCTAGCTCGTATGTTTGTATACATAACTTTATTATTATCCGGACTAGAGTTATACTTCTTTTATTATTACATGTTATGTTATTGTTTGAAGCAGAGTTTGCTGTATATTTTCTATATTTAATGGGAGAATTGTTGTGGAAAATTCGCTGCGCTCATGCGCACTCATAATCCAGTCAGAGCAGCGCTATACAATCTCCACAGCATAACAAGGTGTCAGATTACATCTGTGTTGAATATAATATAGGAGTTACAGCCTACCTTACACTTGCTTTCAGTTTGTTTTTTATAATAATGTGCATGTTTAATTACTGATGTTAAAATATCATACTGCATTATTGCTCATGTTTAATTGTTGTAATTTATCATTGTTATTATGTATATTCATGTTTATTTTACTATTTATTTTTTAGAAAACCACACAAACACAACCATACAAGCCAGTCTGTTGAGTGGTGACAATAAATGGGTTATTCCCAGAAAAGTGCATCTTCGTTTGGTCTCTAATCGGACAGTCTTTGGTGGGTCAGCACCCTGAGCTGGCAACTTGTTGCATAAGTGCTACTAATCAGAAGCATTTTTTCATGGTCCTTCGAGCCGGATTTGGACTTACCAAAGAGATAGAAGATGTCACTATATGAAGAGGATGAGCCAACTGTGCGAGTCAGGAGGAGGACTGTCCTTCCCGCACGTTACGATGAGTACGATCTCACTGGCTTCACCCTCTCTAAGCCTGTTCCAGAACCCATGTCACCACTCACTCATCCAGGCAGACTGGCAGAGAAAGGCGCAACTGGATTCACTCCAGTGCTACCAGGTTATGAAGATGACAATCTGTCACAGTGGTCCGATGATGAGCGCAAATCTGCATCAGACATCCTAAGGGAAGAGAATAAGGATCTCCGCAAAGTCCTACAAAGGATACAGCAGGAAAGGGACACAGTTCAGAGCAAAAATGACCAATATGCAAAGGAGCTTTCTCAGCTCAAGCAGCAAATGAAGCAGCTACAAATTCAGATGGAGCATCAACTTCCTGGAAGTCAGCCACATTCGCCTGATACCCCTACGAGGCAGTATGGCTCCAGTTCTCCTGTGCCTGCACCACGTGTCCGCCCACAGGCACGTTCTGAGGAAACTAGCTTCAGACCTGTACCAGCTCCGCGCATAAAACCGCAAAAGGAGCATCAGACCGAGGACAAGTTTCAAAGTCCTCCACACCACCCAACTCCAGCATCTGCTTACAATAGAGAACAGAGCTCTTCTTACCACTATATGCCACAAGGGGTTCAGAGATTAGAGGCACATTACTCCCACAGACAAGAACACTCAAATTCTCCATATTGGGTCTCTCAAGACACTACAAGACATCCACAAATGCCATGCCGGTCACTTACTCCATCACCTCCCCCTGAACGAGAACTGATGTATAGAGGTCCAACCCCCACAATTCCTGATTTTATACATCCTAACCCAAGAGAGTTCTCACGACTGAAAATTGCTCTGGAAAATATCCTCCCAGCTAATGCGACAGAAAGGTTCAAATTCCAGATACTGATGGATCATCTGAAATTAGAGGAGGCTCTGCTAATTGCTGACTCGTACTGCCATTCGCAACACCCTTACACAAGGACGATGGCTGCTTTAGATCAGCAGTATGGTCAGCCACATCAACTAGCTCTACAACGGATTGCAGAGTTAATGGATGGCACAAATATAGCTAGTGGAGACCAGAAGGCCTTTAGACTTTTCGCTCTCAAGGTCCGTTCCCTGGTTGGCATGCTGGAACAATTAGGCAAGAAGGGAACTTTCGAATTACAATGTGGGTCGCATGTGTCTCGGCTGCTTGGGAAGCTTCCACATGACCTCAGATCAGGGTTTCGGAGGTTTGCACATCCACATCATGTGCCCATCCCTACACTTCTGGATTTTGCAGAATGGCTGGAGTTTGAAATCCAAGTTCAAGAGGACACTACAAGGTTTGCAAGTAATCAACGTAGAGGGCCCTTACCACGAACAAGAGAGACTTTCAGAGACTCTAAGTCAGCCGCTAAAAGCACTACAATCTTACTGAACACTGAGAAGGAGAATTCTGAGTCTATGCCATCTGCTTCACCACTTAAGACTTCTCTGAGACCCTACTGCACCTACTGTGACAACAGTAAGCACTCCCTCAACAACTGCACTAACTTCAAGCTGCTTACTAAAGACCAGAAACGAAGCTGGGTCAAAGACAACAACAGATGTTGGCGCTGTGGTAGAACTCATAAGTAAGCAGAATGTAACCTAAAAATGCGATGCAAACAGTGCAACAGTCGACACCTAATGGCTCTGCATGACATCAGTGCTTGGAAGCCAGAGAATCCAAAACCTGTTCACGATGAAACTGCTGATACCAACACCTGTCTGCTCAACACTATGAATGAGATTCTCCTGATTCATAAACCGCCCACCAGCCGGAAAGTTCTTCTTAAAATCACAAAAGTGATTCTTAGAAATGGAAAACGGAGAATGGATGCATACGCAATCCAGGATGATGGATCTGAGAGAACTATCCTCCTCCACAATGCAGCTCAGCAGTTGGGCCTCAAAGGTCAGCCTGAAGACCTACCCCTTCGAACAGTCAGGCAGGAGTTTCAAGTTCTCAAAGGTGCAGCCGTCTCATTTACAATCTCCCCAATGGCTCAGCCCACCAAACAGTATCACATCAAAGGTGCCTTTACTGCTCAACAGCTAAGTTTAGCAGAACACTCACATCCCGTGAATAATCTGAGAAAGAGATATCAACACCTTAAAGGGCTTCCACTGTATGATTTTGACGCAGTCTGTCCAGTGCTGCTCATTGGTTCTGATTATCCCCATTTGATCACTCCCGTAGAACCAGTAAGACTAGGCCCTCTAGGGGGACCAGCGGCTATAAAGACACGTCTTGGCTGGACATTACAGGGCCCAGTCCAACACTTTCGGCAGGAGATGACTGAACAGTACTGTCTCTTCACTTCGGTTTCGTTCCCAGAATCAGATCTCTACAAGCAAGTGGAGAAATTATGGCAGATGGACATACTGCCCTGGCGCAACGAAAAGATTTGCATCAGATCCAGACTGGACCAGGAAGCGGTGAACCTCTTGGAAAAGAAGACAATCAGGGTTGAGGTGGATGGTATCAAGCGTTACGCAACCCCTCTCTTGCGTGTCAAGAACATGCCTGAACTCAGGGCACCCAAAGAGGCAGTCTTATCACAGCTGAGGGCCACTGAAAAGAGACTGGCAAAGAATCCAGAGCAAGCAGCCGCTTATACTGCTGAGATTTCAAAACTGGAACAAGCAGGTTATGTTAGAAAATTGCCACAGAATGCTGAGCCAGATCCTTCCAGCTCCTGGTACATCCCGCATCACATGGTGCATCACAATGGGAAAAACAGGATAGTTTTCAACTGCTCGTTCCAATATCACGGACAAAACTTGAATGAGCTTCTGTTACCAGGACCAGTGTTAGGACCATCTCTACTTGCTGTGCTGCTCAGATTTAGGGAACATTCAGTAGCAGTCAGCAGCGACATCAAGGGGATGTTCCACCAAATTCGACTACTTCCAGAAGACAAACCACTCTTGCGTTTCCTCTGGAGAGATCTGAATATACAGGAACAACCCAGTGTGTACGAATGGCAAGTCCTCCCATTCGGCACTACCTGCAGCCCCTGCTGTGCCGTATTTGCACTCCAGAAACACGTCCTTGATCATAGCCTGCCTGGAGATGATGTCAGCAATTCGGTGCTGAAATCCTTTTATGTAGACAACTGCCTACAAAGTTTCACTTCAGCAGAAGAAGCAAAGTGTTTTGTTGACAAAATAAGGAACCTGCTGGCAGATGGAGGCTTCGAGCTGAGGCAGTGGTCCAGCAATGTCCCTTTAACCATAAGTCACCTGCCTCACAATGCAATTTCGGACAGTGCAGAACTCTGGATTTCACAAGGCCAAACAGACACCCATGAGTCGACATTGGGGCTCCTCTGGAACCATCAGTCTGACACAATCTCCTACAAATACCGTGCCAAAGACAGTAGTGAGACTACCATGCGTAACATATATAGAATCCTAGCCAGCCAGTACGACCCATTGGGTTACCTCATCCCCTACACCACTCGCGCCAAGATCCTCGTTCAACGATTGTGGGACAAAAAACGGGATTGGGATGATCCACACTTGCCCACAGATCTGCTACAAACCTGGACCGAATGGGAGGAGGAGCTACCAGCCCTACAGAATATCGTTCTTCCTCGGTGTTACAGTAGCCCCACCAAAGACACAAAAACGAGCCTAAGAGATATACATGTTTTCTGTGATGCCTCCGAACGTGCCTATGGCTCTGTGGCATATCTTCGAACAGAGGATCAACATGGGCAAACAGAGGTAGCTTTCTTAACAGCAAGATCACGTGTAGCACCAAAGAAACAACAATCTGTTCCCCGACTAGAACTGTGCGCTGCACTGACAGGAGCTCAACTTTCCAAAGTACTCAACAATGAGTTAAACCTGCCCATACGCCAAACGATCTTGTGGACCGATTCCACTACGGTCCTCACATGGTTACAATCGGACTCCTGCCGATTTAAAGTATTTGTTGGGACTCGGGTGGCAGAAATTCAGGATCTTACAGAACAACACAGCTGGCGATATGTACCCTCCGCCAACAATCCGGCTGATGACATCACTCGGGGAATGAGTCTGCGCGAGATTGGCCCGGACAAACGCTGGTGCCAAGGACCGCCTTTCTTAAAAGATCCGGCCAACCTGTGGCCTGTTTGCCCCAGTCCAATTGATATGGATGATGATGAACTTCGCAAGACTGGGTCCAGTACTCTAGTCTGCTTCACCTCCTCTGAATTCAGTCAGTTTAAGTCTTTCGAGGAACTAATCGAGTCCACGGCTCTTCAAGAGGCCAAAAATGGTGAGGCCACAGCCGATGACTACAGAAGTGCCGAGATCCGTGTTTTGCAGCAAGCACAGCAAGAATGCTTTTCATCAGACCTAGAACAACTAAGGACAGGTAAACCACTTTCACGGAACAGTCGACTAGTCGCACTGGCCCCAGAACTTGATGGAGAAACCAAATTAATCAGAGTTGGCGGACGTTTACGGCATAGTCCCTATCTTGAACCTGACAACATGCACCCTATAGTACTAGATCCAAAGCACCCCATCACGAAACTTATCATCCAAAGTTATGACTCCAAACTTTGTCATCCAGGTCCTGAGAGGGTGTTCGCTGAACTCCGCCGTAAATATTGGGTTCTACGGGGTAGAGAGGCCATCAAGCATCTGCAGCGAGAGTGTGTGCAGTGCCAGAAATGGAGGAAAAAACCAGAGGTACCTAAAATGGCGGACCTCCCCCCAGTAAGACTACGTCTGTTTCAGCCCACCTTTTACTCCACTGGTGTGGACTGCTTTGGCCCCTATACCGTTAAAGTGGGTTGACGCAGTGAAAAAAAATGGGGAATAATTTTCAAATGCCTCACCACCAGAGCAGTATACATTGACATCCTGCATAGTCTAGAAGCCGACTCCTTCCTTATGGCTCTCAGACGATTCACGGCTAGACGAGGAAAACCCCATGAGCTCTTGTCAGATCAAGGCACAAACTTCAGAGGAGGTGAAAGGGAGCTAAAGGAAGCTTTTACAGCTCTTGCTCCAGATCTGCAGAGACATCTGGCTAAACAACAAATTGAATTCCATTTCAACCCTCCTAGCTCACCCCACTTTGGAGGTTGTTGGGAGCGAGAAATTCGCTCCTTGAAAAACGCACTGATGGTGACTCTAGGAACTCAATCAGTGACTTTTGAGGTCCTTCAAACTGTGTTGGTGGAAATTGAAGGAATCTTGAACTCCAAACCACTGGGATATACATCATCTGATGTTTCTGATCCTGACCCCATTACCCCAAATTGTCTCCTAATGGGGCGGCCAGATGCTTCACTCCCCTTGACAGTATATCCCCAGTCTGAGCTGATCAGCCGACGGCGATGGCGTCACAGCCGGATCCTCGCGGACCAATTCTGGAGACATTACCTTAAATTCTACCTCCCGGGTCTTCAGAACCGTCAAAAGTGGCGAAAGGATACTCCAGACATACAGGTTGGCACTACGGTGTTGATTATCGACCCTCAACTACCCAGAGCTCTCTGGCCTGTGGGGAAGGTGTCAGAAGTATTCCCTGGAGCTGACACCAGAGTGAGGACAGCCAAGGTTCAGGTGGGAGAAAAAACATACACTCGACCAGTTGCACGAATTATACAATTACCTGCTATTCCTGATTAAAGCAGGGTTTTTCCTACATTGAAAATTTTTTGGCGGCCGCCAAAACGATTTTTTGTCCCGCCAAAGCCTTATTTGACCAGTAATTTGGTTTTGCGAGTGAAGCAGGCTACTGACGGAGTGACGGAGAGAACGATCACAGCGCCCCACCCCCGCACGGGCACTCTCCGTCTTCAGTTCTGTCTTTGCTCCCTCGCATCAAAATCAACTGATCATAAAGGTCGGAAGACCGAATCCATGGTGCACGTGGTGCATTCGGAGAATATTTTTGCTGAATTAGCGTTGGGTGTGAATTGCAGTAAAAAAAAGTTGCCTTATCTTCTCTTACAGCTTGTGACAAGCATTCCGCACATGCAGCTGACATAACTTTAAATAAACGCAAAAAAAAAAAAAAAAAAAAAAATCTATCCAGTTTGAAGTGGTTTTTTAGGGGTGTACCGTGTGCGATATGACGATTTTTGATCGTGGACGATTAAAATGTCTCCACGATCTGCTTTTGAAGAAATATCGTAGAATCGTGCATTATATCTGTTCTGGCGCCTCCCAACATACTAAACAACGCGACGTATGTTCACATAAATGTTAACGCAGCGGAACGGGACACTGCAGTTCATAATTTGCATGTGCTTAATGCCTTGTCGGTTAAACATTTAATTCGCGTGCTGATGCGCTGTTCTGACCTGTGCTGTGAAGCTCACATGCACTAAAAGCCTGTCTACCAGCGCCTGGTACTAAGTTATCTTTCGAGTCTTATTGTGCTTATACTGTTAAATACACACAAGGTTTATATAAACAAAGTCGGTTATGTCTAAAGTGAAAGCAAACTTGAGAAAATTGAGAGAAAATCTGCTTGTCAAATGCGTGTATATTAGACGCGTCGCGCGCAACTCTTAAAGAGACAGTAGTTATAGTAAACACGCTGCCACTTGTCCTTAAAGGGATAGTTCACCCAAAAATAAAAATTATCTCATCATTAATGCACTCTAATGTTGTTCCAATCCTCTATTAATTTCCTTCTAATATTTTCTAATATTTTTCTAATATTAATATTTTGAAGAATGTGGCTATCCAAACAGTAGCTGATCCCCATTGACTTTCATAGGAGAATATACTATGGAAGTCACTGGGGTACATCAACTGTTTGGTTACCCACAATCTTCCAAATAACTTTTATTTTCAACAGAAGAAAGAAACTTATTCGAGTTTAAAACAACTTGAGAGAGTAAATTATGATAATTTGAATTTTTAGGAGAACTATCCCTAATAAGACAACAAAATGCAAAGAGAAAATCACTCACTGCTCTTCACTGATAACTTTAGCTTTAATAAGTATCAATGTATAATTTATACAGTGAAGTCTATGTTTTGTTTTATTTTCATATTTGTTCATTTAATTACTTTCTTTTCTTTAAGAAACAAACTGTTTCTTTGTATTTATTTTAAATTTAACATTTATTGTCAATATTGGGCTTGCGGATCATGTGGGTACTAGAGTACTCTTTGCTGTGTGTGGATGACCATGTCGGTCAGCCACCACCGAAGACCAATTTTGACCCAGGAAAAACCCTGTTAAAGTAATTGTAAAAATTAAAAAGCCTTTTGAATGTGTACATATTTCCTTACGGAAATATGGGGGCGGCTGTAAAAAAGGCTATAGTTTGCCGTCAAATCTAACCTCTCTTTAAAATTTCTCCCTCTGTATTTGAGGCACACACACATGGCACCCTACCTGAGCCAATCAGCGTCCAGAAACCTTGAGCATGGGACCTCCCCCGCCCTCACAGAGACAGTATGACAATACAGCGGGACTCGGAGATTGACGCTGAAGTTACATCGGTATAAACTGTTTACATACCGCATTTCGGACGAAGTGTTGTGCGTGAATGCAAAAGTAAGTTTGTAATCCTTGATTATATACTGGATGAGTGCTGCATTCGCTCTGGGAAACAAGTTATTGTGCCCGTGATGTAACGTTATATCATAGATGTGTGTGTGTGCGTGCGTGTTTCCCCTCGTGTATTCATGCCACTCTAGCTCGTATGTTTGTATACATAACTTTATTATTATCCGGACTAGAGTTATACTTCTTTTATTATTACATGTTATGTTATTGTTTGAAGCAGAGTTTGCTGTATATTTTCTATATTTAATGGGAGAACTGTTGTGGAAAATTCGCTGCGCGCATGCGCACTCATAATCCAGTCAGAGCAGCGCTATACAATCTCCACAGCATAACAAGGTGTCAGATTACATCTGTGTTGAATATAATATAGGAGTTACAGCCTACCTTACACTTGCTTTCAGTTTGTTTTTTATAATAATGTGCATGTTTAATTACTGATGTTAAAATATCATACTGCATTATTGCTCATGTTTAATTGTTGTAATTTATCATTGTTATTATGTATATTCATGTTTATTTTACTATTTATTTTTTAGAAAACCACACAAACACAACCATACAAGCCAGTCTGTTGAGTGGTGACAATAAATGGGTTATTCCCAGAAAAGTGCATCTTCGTTTGGTCTCTAATCGGACAGTCTTTGGTGGGTCAGCACCCTGAGCTGGCAACTTGTTGCATAAGTGCTACTAATCAGAAGCATTTTTTCACTAATGTCAGATTGAATAATTCTGAAACTTTATCCGATCTTAATTCTCACTTATGTCATTTATCTGCGAATCAACGAGATGACATTGTGAGTTTGATCCAGTCTTTTTTAGGATTGTTTTCGGATGTGCCTACTCAGACAAATGTCATCCAGCATGATATTGATGTGAACGAACATCCACCCATTAAGCAACATGCGTATCGAGTCAATCCAGTTAAACGAAAAATCATTGAGGGCCCGTCCACACGGAGACGCGTTTCGCTGTATACGTATACATTTTTTATCGTATTGGCGTTTCGTCCACACGGATCCGGCGTTTTGGGAGACTGAAACCGCTATTTTTTGAAACCGGGTCCCAAAGTGGATAAATCTGAAAACGACACCCTTGCGGTTTCGTGTGTACAGCCAATCCGTATATTTTGTGAAACGATGATGTCATCACATCACGTGTCGTCTGTGTCACGAGTAACAGCAACAACAATAAAGGCGGACTTATATGATTGTATTCGTGCTGCAGAAGCTACTAAGCCTACTAGCTTTATTACAGCAAAATCTATTGCTTCTCTGCAACTGTGATGAGCAAAAAGCGATAATCTTTGTCTTCTTCTTCTTGGTTCGTATACAGCGCGCAAGGTTATGCGCATGCTCAAAGTCTTCTTCTCCGTGTATAGTGTATCTCTGTGGCAGAATTACAGCGCCCCATACTGGTCTGGCATATATACTACACCGTTTTCAGTCGGTTTCAGTGGTTTCGTGTGTACGCAGATATTTCTTGAGACAACGCCGTGTTTACGGAATTTTTTTTTAGAACGAGGAAAAAAAAATGTCGGATCGGGAACGCATCGGCTTCGTGTGGACGTGGCCTGAGTCTGAAGTGAAATATCTACTGGAAAATGATTTTGCTGTCCCGAGCCGAAGTGCTTGGAGCTCGCCTTGTCTACTTGTTCCGAAACCTGATGGTACGCATCGGTTCTGTACGGATTACCGGAAGATAAATGCGATCACAAAACCTGATTCATTTCCACTGCCGTTAATGGAAGATTGTGTGGATAACGTGGGATCGGCTCAGTTTGTTACAAAGCTCGACCTTTTAAAGGGGTATTGGCAAGTCCCCTTAACTGAACGTGCAGCCGAAATATCTGCTTTTGTTACTCCAGACAATTTTCTGAATTATACTGTGATGGCTTTCGGGCTTCGGAACACGCCGGCGACTTTCCAGCGCTTAATGAACACCATCCTTGCTGACGTTAAGAACTGTAAAGCCTATTTGGATGACGTTGTCGTGTATTCGTCTAGCTGGAAAGAACATATGGATACCCTCTTTGCTGTTTTCACACGCTTGCTTAATGCTTCCCTTACGTTGAATTTGTCTAAGTGTGAATTTGCCAAGGCAACTGTTCTGTATTTGGGTAAGCGTGTTGGACAAGGACAAGTACGTCCTGCAGTCCAGAAAGTGCAGGCAATTATTGATGTTCCTGTGCCTCAAACCAAGCGTGATCTCCGCCGTTTTTTAGGAATGGCAGGTTATTATAGAGCATTTTGCCGAAATTTCTCTGATGTGGCCTTACCATTAACTAATCTGCTCTGTGCCTCGCAAAAATTCTTGTGGTCTAAAGAGTGTCAACATGCTTTTGAAGCTGTAAAGTGTCTGTTGTGTAGTGATCCAGTGTTATCTGCACCAGATTATTCACGTTCTTTTAAACTGGATGTTGATGCTAGTGCTACCGGAGCTGGAGCAGTCCTCTTGCAGGATGATATTCATGGAGTTGAGCATCCTGTAGCCTATTTCTCGAAAAAGTTTTTGCCATATCAGTTACACTATAGTACTTTTGAAAAAGAAGCACTTGCTTTATTACTGGCGTTACAACATTTCGAAGTGTAGGCCTACGTGGGATCGAGTCCTATTCCCGTGCTCGGTTTTACTGATCACAATCCACTCGTATTTTTGTCTCGAATGCGCAATGCAAATCAACGAATTATGCGCTGGTCCTTGATTATACAAGATTTTAATCTTGAGATTCGCTATAAAAAGGGCAAGGACAAGGTACTAGCAGATGCCTTATCTCGTTCTTTTGGTTTTGTTTAAAAAAAAAAAAATCAGTAATTTTTTTTTTTTTTTTATGTGTGGGGGTGTTACGATCCTGGGTATCTGTTTTGTGTGGGTGTTGTTCTGTATATGTGTGCAGGGATTGGCTGTCATCGGTGGAGTCTGATTGGTGGATTTACTGATTCGCTGCTTTTAAAAGGGCGGCGCTTATAGAAGATGGCGAGCTCATTCTGGCGTTGGCTTGTTGGCGTGAAGAGCTCCGGATTCCTCCTCCCGTCGGCAGATCCCAAAACCCTCAGTTTATTGTGTTCATTTGTTTATGATGATTTAACTTGGTTCTGTTTTAGGAGCGTAGGGGTGTCCTGCCATTTATTTTGACTTGTTTGTGATTTGTTTATTTATAGGGAGTTAGGGAACTTACTTTGTAATTTTGTTTATTCCCGGATTAGGTCATTTATATCTGTTTGTTTATAAGTTTATTTTGTTTATTATTTTGGCCTTGGGGCACCCTGAAGCCATTGCTCCTTAATTTGTCTATTTCTTTCCACTTTAAATAAATTATACTTGTGGAACTTAGTTTGTGTCGTTGGTGATCTGTCGGCTGGAGCTGGTTTCCTTTAACCAACATTAAAAGAGCGTGCCAAACCCGTCCCTATAATACGGGACGTAACAACCCGTCTGTCTGTTGTGTTTTTGTATATTTTAAGGATTTCCTCACAATTATTTGGAATATCTCGCTCGATGGAGAGCAGCAGTCGGTCAGAGAGCCTCTCTTCATTACCAATGAAAAGATGTTGATACAATTAGAATGCATAACACATCAAACACAAATAGGGAAATTATGATAATATTACTAAATATGATTTACTTTACCAAACAAAACAGAGAATCAAGTAGGTAATTATGAGGAATTCATGTTTAGTTATGTTGATGTTATACATTTTATGCAGGCTATGTATTCATTAAAGTGTTAGCTATCATGAAATCAGTAACACTTTATAATAAGGTTTCATTAGTTAAATTTGTTAACATGAACTAATAATGATCTGCTCTTCTACACCATTTATTAATCTTAGTTCATATTAATTTCAGCATTTACTAAAACATTATTAAAATCAAAAGTTGTATTTGTTAACATTAGTTAATGCATTGACTGTGACATAACATGAACAAACAATTAAAAGTTGTATTATTATTAACTAAGATTAACAAATAGGCCTACAGTAGCCTAACAAATGTTTTGCTCATGATTAGTTCATGTTAGTTAATATAAATAATAAACAAATGAACCTTATTGTAAAGTGTACTTTGAAATCAAAGATATAATTACTTACAATTTAGAGCTGGGGGCTGTTCCATAAACCAAGATTAGAGTATAAGCCAGGCTTATTTCGGTTAGTCAGGCTTATTTTTGGTAGATTCGGTTTCATAAAGCAAACTTCAAAAAGTTCAAACTCAGTTACCCTGGCAACTTACGCTGGGAAACTAGCCTGGTCCAGGGCAGGCTAACTGTCAGGCTAAGCCTCAGTTGTTACACAGATCCTCTAACACTGACCAACAAGAACACAATGATATTACCACTGACACTCTCTCATACCATTATTGGACTTTATTAACCATTATTAGTCCAAACATAAATACACAGTATACAGAAAATCAACTTAAATAAGGCTACAATGAGAAATTAGACAATATAGACTTATGAATACATTTCTCTCTGGTTTGTTTGGCAGCTAAGTACATGTTTATGATTATTAGAAGAACATTAGAACACAATCTAAAAAAAAAGCTTTGTAAAGCAGAAGTTAAAATCACAAAATTAAAAATAAATAATTACAAAAGCACAGTATGAATTTTAACTGGTAAGATGAATCTGAGCTTAGTACTTGACAGTATATTAGCCTACATTTGAATATATCATAAAAATACACTTGTAGGTTTAAAACTCTAAATAAGGCACATCTAATGTCCAAATAACAAATATTTTAGCATATATATATTGATTATGTACTTTATTATGTCTTTCAATTCAAACACATTTAACACAATTATACAAATTGACAGTTCCTTTAAAGACATCATATTTTCCCCCAATAAATATTCCTTATTTTTCCTTCTACTTTTTTTCTTTTGTGATAATACCCACCAATGATTAGAACAATAACCAAGAAGTACATAGTTAGACACTTTTACATATGATTTAAGGGGGAAAAGACAAAAAAACAATAAATAAATATTAATATAAATGTAACATTCACATATTTATATCAAACTCTTATAATGACACATAATTCCTAATAGTTATTCAAGTAATATTATTTGAATATCAAATATTCAATATAAAATAAGCAAATAAATAAAATAACAAATAACTAGCCTAGAAATAAAAGGGAGGGAGGGTTATATAATTTTTTTGTTAATGTAGACTAATATATATTCCTTTATTTTATGGAATATTCTTTGATTTTAGAGTTGCACATATCTTTTCAAAATGTATACATTTGCTCTTAATTTCATGTTATCCTCTTCATAATGTAAAGTACATTAAGAATATATTATATTATATTTATAATATATAAAAAATACATTCTAGAAACTAAATCTAACCACTCATTTAAAACTGGGGATTCTTGCTTTATCCAAAAAATTATTGCATTAAAAGCTGTAATTCTCAGCATTCTAAATAAATATACATCATATTTATTAAGTAGCATAGGTCCTATACCCAAAACTATATTTTGTATCTTTATATATTTAGTTTCTTAAAAAAAATCTTCCCTGAATTAGGCTACTTCTGTTCACTAAAGTACTTCTGTTCGCTAGAAGTTCACTGCAACTTATCCAACATCCTAAAGATAAATTATTATAATTAGAAGATATTTCTAGTGTTATAAAATATCGCATATTAATTTTCCAAGCAAAATGTATATTTTAGTCAGAATTATTGCGCTCCTATTTGCCGCGCATGCGCGCAGCGGCGCTCGTTCAATATGAAGATTAGCAGTAAAATGGATACATTTGCATGACTTTCTAACAAGATGGAGAATATAATTGTAAAATGTAAGTTTTGCACTGAGGGAAAAAAAAAAACATGTCACAAACGCATAAAACAGCACAAAATATACGCTGTTTGATGGTGGATCGATTTGATCCACGATCGACCTCTAGGGCTGCTTCAGAAACGCGTGCACACGCAATTATCTAGACTTGATAAACCTGGATCAAATTAGTGAGATTGCGTGAACTTCAATTACCTTTTATGGAACCACTTTAGCCCCAACTTATTTGTTAGGCTCATTCAAGTCCGGTTTTGGAGTTTAATCCCCGCTTTTCTAAGCGGCTTTTATGGAACAGCCCCCTGGACATGGACTTAAAATTTCCTTTCACTAGATGTAATGTTATTTCCCCAAGCTAATAACACTTGCTATGGCCTTGGACAAAAACGAATGACATTGTCAGACTCAGAATGCGGCTGCAATGAAGTTATACTTTTATGATTGTTAAGCATAACTCACATGCTGCCGCAACTTTTACAGTAGCATGGTAGGATAAATGTAACTTTTCCGTATTAGCTAATTACCTGCTGCCCATGCAGTTTGAAGACTCGCGGCGAACTGCTGCGTAGGCCTACATAGCGCTGCAAAGGAAACTCCGCCTACCACTTCACCTCCGCCAAATGCTTCCGCCAAAAAAAAAAGTATTTAATATTTTTTTGTATTATTATTGTTAGTGGCAATGGTGTATAAGTGTATTGTTATTTATTATAATATTTATTTTAATAATAATAATTATTTACATTTATCAGAGAGGGGCACAATACATTTTGAGACAAAAGGGGCAGGGGCTTGAGCCCCCCCGCCCCCGCCCCCGCCCCCGCCCCCGCCCATGTTCTCCCAAAGTTACATGCCTCCTCCTCCTCGCTATGTTTGGCCTTTCAGTGCAGTAATGTCTATCATGTCTATCATGTTCTCTTGATCAATATGATAAATTTCCTGTCAATGCGATAATACTTCTCTCTTGCTCACAACAGTTGTGCAAATCAGCCTAAATAGGTCTGTAACTGGTGTAAATGAATGGTTAAATGGGTTAAATGGATATTACCATGTTCTGTCACATCTGAATCTAAATGAATTTGAAATTACTTGAATTGACAATCTGTTAGTGATCTGGGTTTTAGTGTGCAATCAGCAGTTTCTTCTGAATATTTGTTGACTAATGGTCTGAAAAGAGGACTATTAACAATTATAATAGCTGAACAACTTTTATTATTAACGAAAAACTACAAGAAATTGTATTACATGTTTAAGGCATTGATATACTTCAAGCAAATTCGAAGAATGAATTAACTGGTGTGACATAATTTCAAACAAAAGCAGACCAAACCGAAGTTCGTTTGGAGTTTCTCCGAGAAAAAAAGAGCGAAACTAGCCTATAAAGAGTTCTTAAACTCCATTACAGATTTGCACAAAACTTTTGCGATTTTTTTCTAAATGTCGACAAAAAACTATTGCGAAATGACGGCGTTTCCATTAACCGATGTTTTTCGACATTTTTTCTCGCGATAAAATCATTCCAAAAACCATGGCAATGGACGTTGGTAGGTTTATGTACTATATCCCAGCCACTGCACTAGCCATTATTATTAATGGAAGGAAACATATGTGTGTTATTCAAGCATTAATGGTAAGGAACGACCAATTACTTGAGCGGCACATATGAGGTGCTTCTGGGTGTTTCTCCCTCATATCTGCTTTAAGCTCTTGATTGTGGCATATATTTGAAGTTTAGAATCCATTATTCCTGTAATTCTTTTGTCTTTTATGAATTTAATAAAGAACTCTGTCTCATATTCTGTTCAAAATACCGCGTCATCTACGTCAGGTGACCTGTAAATGCTCAAAAACCGTTTCCATTGCAGTTTTGCAAAATATTTATTTTTCGAATTGCCTGAAAATCAAGCGTAGCCTAGCGTTATGGTGCGTTCCAGGCAACCTGTAACCCGTGTTTTTCCAACCTTATACCCGTGAAAGTGCACTGGCACGGCAGTCAAACCCGTGACTTCCTACCCGTGACCTCGTACTAGATCGATGTACTCCCAGTTACGAGCTCTGACGTCACATAGCCCGCGAAACCATACAAAACAACAATGGCAGCCCCTACGGAGTGTTTCTGCAGGCGGTACACGGTGAGAATACACTTTAGGACAATATAACGTTGCAGTCAAATTAATAATAATATAATAATAATAAATAAACAAGGAGTAAGCACCTTTGGCGACAGAAATTATTACAAATGCGCATAAGCCCCGTAAGGTCCGCCATGCTGGTTTGTTTACATCTAGCTACCACAACTCCTTGCGCTCAGGTAGTTTGGCGTGACTGGCCTGGAACGCTACAAAGTCGTGAGTCGTGGTTTGAAGTCGTGATTTACGTGCTCAAAAACCTGCCTGGAACGCAGCATTAGTTCTGGCAGGTCACGTTTTTCAAGCTCGCATCAGCTGACTCTCAGATGATCCACCTCTACCTATAGGAATACAACGCCTATCACCGTATAGGCCTACATATAAGCTCCTTCAGTATCATCAGCAGCTATATCGCGTTTCTCAGGAGCTAATTAAATGGCGAAATTCGGCAGGCAAACAACATCATCTCACAAGGAATCGTGCAATCAGGAATTTAGCCACTAAATCTTAAACTTGAACACGAGATTTGCCGCATTGATCATAAGTTGCCTGATTTGGAAGTGACCTCAGTCTGCATTACTGCTCGCATCGCTGCATTGTTGACACAGGACTCGACGTTATTCATTCTCCATCTCTGAAAGTTTCGCTATAAGTGGTATATTTAACCTGTGTGTGTGTGTGTATATATATATATATATATATATATATATATATATGTATATGTGTGTATATATATATATATATATATATATATATATATATATATATATATATATATGTATATATATAAATAAATTATTGAAAATTTTAAATTTATTATTGAAACACTGCTTGTTCTAAAGGCTATGCAGTGGCTATTGAAAACTGATTGCTTTAAAAGCTGTTATTTGCTATAGGTAACATGGTTGTTTTACTTTTAAGGTTATTTAGCCCAGTCATTATTTGGAACATGGCTGTGTTTTAGGCTTATACTTGGTTTCATTGTCACATGCTGTGCTAAGCTTATCAGGCATCAGCAATATGCTGTCATTTCAGCAACATTGCTATCAGTTCGACTGGTGATGTGATTTCAAAATGGTGACATGTAGAATTAAACAGCTTTTTCAAGGCTACTGATATGATTGGAGTCTTCATCCTAGGGCTGTGTAAGTCTGAGTGTCTCAGACATTGGTGGGCTTAAATTTGTCTTAAAAGCAAATACTGTATGTTTTGTATTACACTTTTCAAAGGATATATATATCTATATATAGATATAGATATAGATATATATAGATCCTTTGAAAAGTGTAATACAAAACATACAGTATTTGCTTTTGGGGGAGATTTGGAAAACTACCTTACATATGCTGTGATTTCACCAATTGACATGAGCCATTGACCATCCTTAATTCTGTCATTGTTTGAGGAACTTTTTGGAGTATTGCAGCACCTATTTCTTAAACACATTGCATCAGACATATTTATCATATGTTTTACTTTACACTTGCTAAGAAATGAATTGAAATTGAACCTTTGTAGAAATAAGAAAAAGAAAAGAAGTACCAATTAATGGCACTGTGTCAGAACACAGCAAATATGAAGAAATGCTTTTAAATTTTTGTTCAAACTTTAAAGCATGATTATCCTTCAAAAAAGTGTAATACAAATTGTATACAGTATTTGTTTTGGGGGGGGACGCTGGAAACTAGTGTCATTTAGCTTAATCTTTGGTTTTTAAGGGAAATTAAATATTCTCAGGAGACCCATTGACCCCTGAAGTCATGACTTCTGAAGACCTCTCATGTGTAGATTCACTCGGTTGAAAAATGCTGTTTTGTAATTTACACATCAGAAATTAAGGACCAACTTGTAGGGTCTTTAATACCCTACAAAATCGAGGAGGTCAAAGGTCATGCCTCCTGCTATAGTATCATCAGCTCACTCCAAAGTCTGTTCATGCGGCCAACAGACAGCCTGTCGCATCAACAAATGCTGACATTTTAAAATTCGACATATATTTTGAGTAGATAACCGATAGTATATTCTTAGTAAAGGGTTTCACCCTGTGTGTTTCCACACTGATTAAAGCCCATGTTGCAGTTTTTATTTTTATTTTTTTATTAATATAACCTTGTATGAAAATACCATATGAAAAGTAAATGCAGGATTAAAAATTGTTTTGCAAGACATAAGGGCACAAATTTAATAGAAAACGTGACCGTTTCCTTGACCGTGTTGAAAAAGCGCTTTTTTTCACCATCGCGTCATATGACGTCACATGAGGTAGTCGTTTGCCTCTGCGTTCGCGCTCAGTGCAGAGATAGGTTGGTATTCAGTTGGAGCGGTCATGATTCAGTGTGTTTTCTGTGCTTATTGTATTTCAATTAATCATTGTCGTGGTAAATGATTGTGAATTATGGCCTGTCAGGACATCGAGTCCACAGGTTTCCGAATAAGAAAAAGGACGGTGCCAGTGTGCGTTTTGTGCCGGGTAAGAGACGGGACTTCACTTCTGCTTCTGCTTTGAAAAACGCGGTAGTGTGTAGCATTCACTATAGACCGAATGATTATAATCCCGGGCGGCGATATTAGATTAGATTAGATTAGATTAGATTCAACTTTATTGTCATTACACAAGTACAGGTACAAGGCAACGAAATGCAGTTTAGGTCTAACCAGAAGTGCAATAGCAGCAAGTGCAGGATATACAGTGGTTCATAAGTGCAGAACATGGATATGTACTGAATAAATATAGAGTTGAATACTATTATAAACAAAAATTTACAGATAGATTGTCCTATGAATATAATATACAGATAACTATTACTGTGAACAGAGTTTACAGCTAGATATGTACTGAATATAATAATATACAGATGGCTATTACTATAAACAGAATGTTTACAGATAGATATGTACTGAATATAATATACAGATGGCTGTTACTATAAACATAATTTTACAGATAGATATGTACTATGAATATATATACAGATGGCTGTTACTATAAACAGAATGTGAGCATAATATACAGATGGATATTACTATAAACAGAATTTTACAAATAGATATATGTATAAGTTAGGCTAATGAGCAGTATAACAATGGATTTAAAGTAGTGCAAATAAAGTTTGGACAGAAGCTATCCGAGTGAGTGCAGTGGAAAGTAATTGCATATTACAATTAAGGTACGATATTGCAATGTATATATAACAGATCCGTGTGCAGATATGTGCACACTGTCCCAGCTCCTTCATCGGGTCGCCCGGTGACGGTCCGCCGTCAGCATGTGGTTCGGCCGCCAGCGGGAAACATGACGCTCACGGATCCGTCAGAGATCACTTATTGTACATCTGTTTTACAAAATGTGCCTTGTCTTAATTTAATTCATTAACATATCCTACATAAACTTGTAATGTAATGCATTTATGTGTTTGTTATTAGTCTGCAGCCGACACTATTATTATTATTATTATTATTATAAATATAATATATTATGTTCTATAATTCATTTTCAATCTGTACAAACCGACTTTAATGTTTGTGTTGGCTGTTTCTACATATAAAGTTTTTATACAGTAAGACAGTTGTGATTGTGATCATTTTTTTATTCATCGTCACCAAATGGGTCAATTCAAAGCCTTTATAAAGTCCCTCTTCCTCTGGAAACTGTCTCCTAATGGCTGACACACACAACACATGCAGGTAAGGGTCTAAGTACTAGCTTTGCTATTGCCTGATACATGATGATAATAATCTGTACAGTATTGTGATCTGAGCATAGTGTTATACATATCGTCGGCTAACGTGAATACATCTATAAGCTAACACTGTTCTCTCGCCCTGTTCTCCTCACACCACAACTCACCGTTGTTCTGTCTAACCCTGGCCTGTCCTGCTCACTTGGCTTCATATCAGGCTCATAATTATATGATATCATCATATATATCAATTATAAATGAATTATATATATATATCATACGAGTAAACATTTAGGCTACAATTCCCTTTCCGAGCTGTCATTGCGATCCATTGCTATCCTAATCGCTAGTTGATTTACTTTGACCGCTCTACCTCATGTTACGTCACTTCAGGTTCGGCGGTTTAAGCGATTTTCAAATGCGGAAGTAAAAATTTCTCACAAAAACGACTCCAGAAGCCTAAATAGCGTTTTATAAGTATATGTTTATATTTAAATCTAGTTCCTACATTATTTTTCTATACATTGGCTTACTGGGTACTCTAACCTGCAACATGGGCTTTAAGGATAGTTCGGGAGATACAAGAAAAGTAAAAATGATATACACTTGACTTGACACTTGACCAGCACTCAGGGGTGTATACTGCTAACAAGTAGAAGAGGAGATTGTTGGGGCAACTAGACCAAAACGCTGAACACGTCCACCAGTTTGACTCCAAGACTTCGAAGTGCAGTATGTAGGCAAGGCAAGTTTATTTGTATAGCACATTTCATACACAATGATGATTCAAAGTGCTTTACAGAGAAGAAATAAAAATAACCAAAATAAATAAGAAAAATTAAAACAGTTTAGAATAAAAAGTTAAATAAAATATAGTACAAACAGTTGGATGAACAGTGGCACAGTGCTCATTCAGTAAATGCATAGCTAAACAGATGTGTTTTGAGTCTGGATTTGAATGCGACTACTCTAGGAGCACATCTGATCTCTTCTGGAAGCTGGTTCCAGCTGCGGCTGGCATAATAGCTAAAAGCGGACTCACCATGCTAAGAGTGAACCCTTGGTATTTCTAGCTGATCTGATCCTAATGATCTGAGTGATCTGTTGGCTTTATATTCAGTGAGCATATCTGCAATGTATTGAGGTCCTTGGCCATTGAATGATTTATATACCAGTAATAATACTTTAAAATCAATCCTAAATGTAACTAGGAGCCAGTGTAAAGACTTGAGGACTTGTGAAATATGTTCATATGTTCTGGTTCTGTATGAGCTGCAACTGTCTACTGGTCTTTTTGGGAAGGCCAGTGAGTAGTCCATTACAATAATCCACCCTGCTAGTGATGAAAGCATGCACAAGTTTCTCTAAGTCTTGACTGGAAACAAAGCATCTAATTCTTGCAATATTTTTCAGATGATAGTAGGCTGATTTAGTTATTGCTTTGACATGACTACTGAAACTAAGGTCTGACTCCAGAATCACACCAATATTCCTGACTTGATTTTTAGTTGTTTGACCCCTAGAGTATGCATTCACCTTGAGAACTTCATCTTTGTTTCCAAACATAATGACGCAGTCGAAGTGAAACGGTTATGTCCCTTCTGTGATAGTACAGAGCATTATTTGAGTCAATGCAAACCATTTGCTAAATTTACCACTGACCAGGCCAAAGTCTGGATTCGAGGTAATAATCGTTGTTGGCGCTGTGCCAGGACTCATCATGCTGCTCAGTGTGACCTGAAAAAGCCCTGTAACCTGTGTCAAGGCAAACATCTTCGCCCTCTTCACAATGTAAATGTTAGACCCTCCCAAGAGGATACAGTCAGTGCTGAGAAGAGTTGCCTTACCAGGTCCTCTCCAGACAGATTTTACCTGGACAAACCTGTTGTTGGGACCCGTGTCATGCTCAAGGTCGTACCTGTATATATTCATTATGAAGACTGTACTTTAGACACCTTTGCGCTTCTGGATGACGGCTCTGAGAGAACCATCCTGCTCCCAACTGCTGCCAAAGACCTAGGCATACAGGGTACACCTGAAGATCTCCCAGTGCGACAAGACATTGAAGTTCTTCAAAGGTCATCTTTATCATTTCAAGTATCCCCATCCCATAAGCCTCAAACCTGCTACAAGATTGAATATGCCTTCACTGCAGATCGCCTCAATCTGTCACGGCAGTCTTATCCCGTGGATCAACTGCGGAGAAAGTATAAACACTTACACGGTCTTCCCATTCTTCCGGTGAAAGATGCTCAGCCTCTACTTCTGATTGGGTCAGTTTAGCCACATCTCACTACACCAATTGAACCTATCAGATTAGGTTCTCCAGGTGGACCTGCTACTGTCCACACACGCCTGGGATTGACCCTCCAGGGCCCCGCATCATTCATGGGGCGGCCTGCATCCTCCCAGCAATGCCTACTTACATTTGTCCTTCTACCACAAGATGAGCTCTTTAAGAATGTCCAAAGACTCTGGCAAATAGAAGCTGTTCCACACAGGGATGAGAAAGAGGTGACTCGATCCAAACAAGATCAGGAGGCTTTAAAGTTACTTGAAACCAAGACCATTCGCACAGAAGTAAATGGAATTCTTCGACTGGGGACGCCATTACTATGACGCCTTGGTTGCATGCCCCTTAAGAGTCAGTGATGCCAAATCTGCGCAGTATCGAGAAACGTTTGTTAAAGGATCCAGTGAAAGCAAAGACCTATAGTGCAGAGATGGAGAAGCCCATGCAGACAGGAGCTGTACAGGAAGTAACTAAGGAGACAGACTCTGACGAATGTTGGTATATACCCCACCACCTTTTCAGTTTTAATGGGAAATCACGTGTTGTTTTCAACTTTTCCCATTAAAGGGATACTCCACTTTTTTCGGAAATATGCTCATTTTACAACTCCCCCAGAGTTAAACAGTTGAGTTTTACCGTTTTAGAATCCATTCAGCCGAACTCCGGGTCTGACGGTACCACTTTTAGCATAGCTTAGCATAGATCATTGATTCTGATGAGTCCAGTAGCATTTCTTTCAAAATGACCAAAGAGTTTCAATATTTTTCCTATTTAAACCTTGACTCTTCTGTAGTTAAACCGTGTACCAAGATCGACGGAAAATGAAAAGTTGCGATTTTCTAAGCCTATATGGCTAGGAACTACTCTCATTCCGGCGTAATAATCAAGGAACTGTGTGGCTGTACCATGGGTGCAGCAGGCGTAATGATATGACGCAGCGCCTGAAAATAGTCCCCAGCTCGGTAACTTCTTCCAACGTGACCGGGACTAAGTTTGTCTAACCTATTAGACCTATTTTCAGGCGCTGACTTTTCAGACGTGCTTAAACGCGTCTTTACATTGACTTAACATTGAAATCACTTGCGCCAGACGCTCTATTCGCGTTTGGTGTGAACGCAGCATGAGGGTGAGGGCGAGAGAGAGAAAGAGTGCCTGCGAGTGCGCGAGAGTGAGGTCTGTGGTCTTGGCCATTAGTTGATTTACTTGTTTTTGTGTAGGTAATACATTGTCAAATATATTTAAACTTAAATAAACTACCTATACAAGTAGTTATGTCTCTTTGTATAAATTTGTCCTAATGTGCGTCATTGACAAAATGCGCAAACAGATGTTCGAATAGTTCGAATATGTGTTTTTTTTAGAGGGAATATTCAAACGTCATTTTTGAGCAATTTTGACAGCCCTACTGTCGACAAGACAAAAGTTGTCTGCATTTATTGTTGATGTGAATTAAGTTATCACCACAGCACGTTGAGTTTAAAATATCACTTGATGGCGAAGCATACAACTGATGCAGAGAGCTCTCCTCCCCCTTTGCCAAAAGCAGACCACACTTGATAGTTTGCAGCTGAGACGAATGGACAACTCCACAAGCAATAGACTCACCACAGCGATAGGTAAATGGGTGGCTACAGCATGTAGGCCAGTTAATATAGTGGAGGACGAGGGTCTACTTGAAATTATTTGCATCGCATCTAACGATAATACTATAACCAACTCATGCTTCTCTGTGTAAATGCTAATTATAAATCACTTTTTAGGGATGGTCATAGGCATCAACATATGTTTAAACCACTGAGTAATGGAAACAGCGGCATAAGCACCTTTTGTGACTTTATATAAACGCACACACAAAAAAAACACTCAAAACTAAGAAACAACATTCAAACAGTATTGCAAAAAAAAACAGCACAAAAAGATATGGTGCAATTTATGATTAAGACTTTATAAAGTTTACTGTTATAGAAAGTTATTGTGATTTTTGAAAGTCAAATGCAAGGCTTAGCTGGCTCTAAGTCTCGTCCCGTCATGGCTGCTGTTCCAGAGCCCTTTGCCAAGATGGCCACCACCATGCCAGAGCCCTCTGCCAAGATGGCCTCCGCGCCTGAGCCCTCTGCCAATAGGCCTATTTCACAAAAATGGCCGCCGAGACCGGAAGTAGGGTAAACTCTTTTCCGGTGAAAGCGCTAGCAGTAGCAGTCGGAGGACAAATGTGGAGACTAAAAGCGGCCAGTCCTGTTGCGTACCTTTTTATGTTTGCACTCATAGAAGAAACAACCCTATTTATAATTGCACAGCTTTCCTTGTGACGAAATGTTGAAAAAGCGCTGGATTTGGGCTATACCGAGAGAAGAGGGGCACTTTTTTGTGTGTTAAGCACTTCACGGAGGATGAAGTCCGTGTAACTTACGAGTCTTCGAGAGTCCGGTCGTAGATATCTTACACTGCAGGCCGTGCTTTGCAGGTTTTCATGGAACAACTGGGGAGAAGTTAAATCACGCCAGACACAGACGGCAAAAAGACGTGTCTGTGGTGTGAAGGAGGAAGCAGATGTTGAAAATATAGTGTTGATGCCGGTTCGGGAGTGATGCCCTGACAAAACATGTTTATATTGCACTTGATTGTTATCTGATTTGCACATCATGCACTTTTATTTATTATTATTAACTGTTGGGAAATTAAAATAGTTTGTAGAAGTTGTTTTCTGTAACTTTCTTAAAAATGACTGAGCACGGAGCAGTTTTTCCGTGAGCGGGATTGGAAAACCCGGAGTGAGTCAGGAGCGGAGTGATAACAGAACGCTTAGAGTGGAGAGAGGAACATGCTTTTGCTCCACTCCAGGCTTTGATCACATCCCCCTGAGCAGGGTGAATAGCCTACATCTCGTCTTTCCCATTCAAACTAAAATTAAGACATTTATTACACTATTTGAGAAATGTAACCATATTTACAGCATTAAAATTATGAACAGTGAATTTAAGACATAAGGACAGGGGGGGACCCTGATATTGACGGAAATCCGTCTTATACTCTTGTAGCGACTGAGAACTTTAATCCCTGTTATATATTATGAAGTGTATTACTGAATATAAAATTACATACATTATGATATATTAGTAAATATATGTCTCACATTTTTAAATATATGAAAATTCTTTATGTATTATTCAATATATTGTAATATTAACAATATATTATTCTGTATATTTTCATTCACTGTTAAACCATTTAATATATTGATCATTCATATATAGGGAAATATATTTTCTTTTCATAAGGGGACCCGACAGTAAAATGTGATTTTGTAACATCATGATTTTTTAAAACATGTAATATCACTCACTTTAGTCTAACCATTTTTTAATTATTTGCCTTAATTTCATTATTAGACCTACTAGCAACTTTAGGTCAAATTCACTGTAAAGATGTACAATTCTTAGTTTCATTCATGGTGGTAACATGAAAAATGAGCCATAATCTAGTCACTAGTGGAAGATTGCTGCAATCTCCGGGACAAACTAACACTTAATAACATGAAATTTTAACAAAAGCCACTAGATTTCAGCCTACAATCAGACATCATTTCGATTTATTTATTTATTTTGTTTAGCTATAGTAAGTGTGAGCTTAGTAGTCATCAAGTGCCATGCCATTTAAATGAATGGAACTTTTTTTCCGGACAACATCTGCTATTCTTACTTTTGTCAGCTATATTAATGACAGAGAAAAGAAGCTGTGCACAGTCCATTTTGAGAATGAATGGCGATCGTAGCGGGCGGCGGCGTGACCGGAAGTATCGCTACCCTACTTCCGGTCTCGGCCGCCATTTTGTGAAATAGGCCTATTACATTACAATGTTTTAACATTTACATTACAGCGATGCCTGGAGCTCCCCAAGGGGGCCATATTCCCCAACCGCCAGCACCGCCCTAGCCTCCTGAGCTGCCGGCTCCGCCCTGGCCTCCTGAGCTGCCGGCTCCGCCCTAGCCTCCTGAGCTGCCGGCTCCGCCCTAGCCTCCTGAGCTGCTGTCAGTTGCGGCTCGTTGAGAAATATAATGTAGCGATTCAGCGGAAATGGAGTTTAATTTATTAGGGCATTCCTCAAGTGGAATGGATTTGACTGACGGCGCTCTGAAAAGCGAACAGACGTGCGCTGAATTAGAGACGGTAAAAGTGAGTTGGTCCAATATCATTGGTCTTAAAAAGTGGGTGTCTTGTCCCACCCATATACAATGGTTCCAACACCCATGACCTGCTGCATCTAGGCCACGCCCTCGTCAGCCTACAGAGCTTCTGTCACATTTCCACCTAGCCACCATCCTCTGCACTTCACTTCCCAGCATCTATCCTGGTCCCCACCTGCACGTCATCTCCAATTGCACACACCTGCAAATTATCTTCACCCTCATCACTGCCACTACAAATGCACACTCCTCACCACAGTTCATTGTCTGACCTTGTTTGTTGTTTGTTGTATGTTGTATGTGTATATCAGAGCTGCCCAATTTGGGGCCCGCAGGCAAACACAATTTTTTTTTTTTTTTTCTCTGGTCAAATTTTTATTCTGTCTCAACGTTCTATTAACTCAACGACTGGCTGCAGTTCACTGTCTGGCCACAGTTTAACAGTTTAACATTGGTTTAGATGGGGCGATAGGGGGGTGCTATTTAGCTTCTGTCAGCGCAGATGACAAGATGTAATTTATGATGACAAGAGTGAAGAGGGCTGAGAAGAGAAAGTTTAAAAATAGTTGGCAACACAAGTATTTTTTTTTTTACTGAAATCGAGTCTATGGCAGTATGTCTTCTCTGTAAACAAAGAGTGGCTGTTCTTAAAGAGTATAACCTCGGTCGTCATTATGAAACTAAACATTTGCATCAGTTCTCAAGATACAGTGAAGAGGAACGAAAAGTCAAGGCAGGAGACCTGCTAGCAAAGTTACATTCTCAACAACGTAATTTGCTTCAGCCGCATAAGTGCAAGTTACCGGATTAGCACATTAATTGTGAAAAGTGGACGAGCTCTTTCATGTGGTGACTTTGTGAAACAGTGTCTAACTGTGGCTGCTGAGACTGTGTGCCCGAATCAGACACAGGTTTTCTCTCAAATTAGACTTTCTCGGAACACCGTCACACGTTGCATAGAGGATATGACTCAAAATGTCTGTGAGCAAATCGTTGTGAAAGCAGGTAGATTTTCTTTTGCCTTCTCCATCGCCTGCAACGAGAGTACAGATATCTCCGACTCTGTGCAGTTGTTGGTGTTTTTGCGAGGGGTCAGCGAGGACTTTGAGGTGTGTCAGGAGCTCACCGGCCTTGAAACACTTTCAGGTACAACCAAAGGAACAGATTTTTTTTGGCAGTGGTAAGAGTTGTGGAGAAGAACAACTTGAAGTGGGAAAATATGAAGGGCATCACGACCGATGGAGCTCCGGCGATGGTCGGTAAGCATTCTGGTCTCACTACACTGGTGTCAGAGAAAGTCCGTCAGTGTGGGGTGCAGATTTTAAAATACCATTGCATTTTACACCAAGAGCAGTTGTGTGCCAAATCAATCGGCATGAAGAATGTGATGCAAGACGTTGTTTCCATCATCAACAATATTCGCTCCAAGGCGCTCTCACATCGTCAGTTCCAAGCTATACTGGATGAGATGGAGGCACAGTATGGTGATGTGCTGTACCACCAGGAGGTGAGGTGGCTGAGCAGAGGGAAAGTTTGACGGGGCTTTTTTGAGTTGCGTGATGTGATCAGGGAGTTTTAAGCTAGAAAGAAAAGCAACATTCAAGTGCCCTCAGACAAGCAATGGATCGCCGACCTGACTTTTCTGGTGGACATTACAGAGCTACTGAATACTCTGAATCTTCAGCTCCAAGGGAAGGACCAGGTAATCAGCCAGATCTATGATCACGTCAGAGCCTTCAAGCAAAAACTCTTGTTGCTCAACAGATATCTCTCAACAGGTGAGGCCTAATTGCAATTCAAATTATATAATAAAATGCTTGTTTATAAGCATAATGTTATTGTGTGCAGTGTTTGGGGTAATCAGATACAAAATACTGAGAGATAAAACTAGGCTGGCCAAGCTTCGCTTTAAAGACAAGATGGAGGAGAGGTTTATTGGAGGAAATACAAAAGTAGCATGGCAGAATCTGAATATGATAATGGGAAAAACTAAAGCTGCAAAACAACTATGTTTTCCTAGAATATCGTCAGCTGGTAGAAATTTCTTGCGCATGTCTATCTCACACCTATCGCAGGTGTTGCCTGCACCACCTAATCTACGGCTAAAGAAAACATTTACAAGAGTTGCGAATGTGCGTTTGTATGTTGAAATGTATGTCATTAAATTCAAAATGCCACAAAACAAAGACAAGAAAACATCTTTCTATCCGGTGACCCTCAAAATCTCAAAACACAGTGCATCCGTGTACAGTGATTTATCAGAAAATTACTTTTGTCACTTTGTTTGAAGAAAAATTTAAATCAGGTGCTTAATTACTATTGAAGTTATTAAACACCCCTGAATTCGGTAATGACGTGTTTTATGCAATATTTATATCATGTTTTAATTTTAACTCAATACATTTGAATGCGCTAAAGGTCTATAACTGAACTTTAACATCTTAATATTTGGTAAACGTTAACTTAAAGCCTGCAATGAAATACATCCTATCTACAACAGCAAATGCTTGTTACGGATCTTATTGCGAACAATTCACCCATGCATATATATATTTATGCACTGCGGTAACTATAGTTGCCGGTGGACTTAAATGTTGAGTGTGTTAAATATATTAATAATATTGATTTGAATTAAGTAATATTTTTGCTTCTTGAAACAGATCAGTTTAATTATCCATTCTCAAATATTTTGATAGAAATTTCACAAATATATTAAGTGTATTATAAATAAATAATTGGTTAGTCAAATACTAAATTCTTTTAGTGAAAAAAACTTAAATATGACTGTAAATTTTATAAAATTAACTGTTGGATTTTTAGTCAATTATTTTGTTATGTTTAACTCAAACAATCAAGTAAATGATATTCAGAGATTTTATTAAGTTAATAAAGTTAAATATTACTGTAATATTTACTAAGCCACAGATTTTTTTTTTTTTAGAGTGCTCCAGCGGGGAGGGCTGAGCTCGGTTGACCTCCTGACCGAGCTGACCTAACCGGTTTAACCAGATGGTTGACTTGATGCATAAGATCATCGATGCTGTGTGTGATTTGAATAATGACTGTGTGGGGGATACCAAACGTGTAACAAATCTCAAAAATGAAATGGTCGTAAGAGGCCTAACAAATTCATGGCATGGCATCATGGCATGATGTCACGATCGTGTGTCTTAACGCCAAAGAGCCAATCTGTTCGCAATAAGATCTGTAACAAGCATTTGTTGTTGTAGATAGGATGTATTTCATTTTGCGCAGGCTTTAAGTTAACGTTTACCAAATATTAAGATGTTAAAATAAAAATGTGCAACTGTAGATTAGGTGGTGCAGGCAACACCTGCGATGGGGTGAGATAGACATACGCAAGAAATTACTACCAGCTGACGACATTTTAGGAAAACAAAGTTGTTTTAATATGGTTCAAAGTTGGTTCAATATAAACAAGAAACCAACTCTAATGCGAGAGTTTCACATATAACTGTTGATAGTTAGATATAATAGTTAGATAATTGATCTAAAAATTGAAATTTACGATATGTTAAAACATTTTGGTATTCTGCTGATGAGGCCAAAAAGAAGAACAAATGATTAAGACATAAAACGCAATGTCTGTTTTTTGGATCAGACCTAAAAGACTGATGTCTAAAACTCTGGTGTCAAAGTATTGGTGTGGACAGAATAAACAATGAATCATCCCACCTTTCACTTAAAAATACCACTTATCAACTGTAATTCATTAGCTTAACTGTTGTAACATAAAAAAAACAAAATAACAATAACAAAACAAAAAACAAGTCACATACACAAAATAACTGTGTATCTATGACTGCTGTGAAATGCACATCTTTAAATGTAATAGACGAGTTTGAAGTGAAATAGTTTTATAGGTAACAGAAAACCAGCAATACTCATCTTTCATGTCGATGCTTTATAGACATAGCAGAAAGATGTTCTAAAATAAATATTTGTTTAGTCTTAAACACTCTCATGTAGAAGGACTGTCATTTAATTCTCTTTATGATATGTTCATGTTTTTCATAAATTCCTATTATAGTCCTTACAAACTGTACAAAAACAAAAAGAAACGAGATGTAAACAGCGTCATTGACTAGTATATAAAATGTCAATTACATACATTCAAAACTGATCACAAGTGGCTTTTCTGTATTCATTTTAAATGGCTCATGCGGTATTTACTTTCTAGTAAGTTGACCTCTAGAAATGCACTTTTGTGCAAACATAGTGTTTGAATTTTATCTGGGGGTTTTACAAGAGTGTGGAACCTTGTTTAACAAACTCAAGCTTTGATGAATGTGCAGATCTCAGTGCAGCAGTAAGGGTGTGCAGTACGCACATGCGCAGTAGAGGGTGTATCCGTATGACATGCGAAAGTTGAGCAGGAGAAGAGATAACCTCTCTACAGACTTTTGTTCTCTTCCTTTTATTTGCCTATTTTTATTTGTGAATCGAGTTTTGAATGTTTATTTGTATACTTTTTCTCACTCAATCCCCATGACGAGTGTGGCGGCACTTACTTCATTTTAGCTATTAAACCCTGGGGAAAATACGCCAGCTCTCGTCTCTCGTGCATCTTTTCATCCGATACCACGCGTATGGAAGCTTGTTTCCGCCAATGAATAATAAATAAATAATAATAATTGCGACTTTTTATCTCACAATTGCGAGATATGAAGTCAGAATTGCGTGTTATAAAGTTGCAATTCTGAGAAATAAAGTCGCAATTGCGAGATATAAAGTCAGAATTGCGTGTTATAAAGTCGCAATTCTAGGAAATAAAGTCGCAATTGTGAGATATAAAGTCGCAATTCTGAGAAATAAAGTCGCAATTGGGAGATATAAAGTCAGAATTGCACGATATAAAGTTGCAATTGCGTGTTATAAAGTCAGAATTGCGTGATATAAAGTTGCAATTGCGAGAGAAAAAAAGTCAAAATTCTGACTTTATAACACGCAATTCTGACTTTATATCTCGCTATTCTGACTTTATAACACGCAATTCTGACTTTATTTCACGCAATTCTGACGTTATATCTCGCAATTCTGAGAAATAAAGTCAGAATTGCGAGATGTAAACTCGCAATTGTGAGATAAAAAGTCGCAATTATCTTTTAAAATGTTTTATTTTTTGGCGGAAACAAGCTTCCATAGTTTTTCTCTCTGAGTCTAGGCTATGGAACTTTTTAACTTTTAATTTGAAACATTGTTTTAGAAAAACATTTGACCTGGTCTGAAATGGTTTAACATCATGTGAAAACTTTATAACCGTCTCGGCTTTTTTTGTTTGTTTGTGTTGACTGGAAAAACTGGAAGAGAGGGCAACTCTCTGAGAGAACAAAGGAAATTAACATTTGAACTCACTCTTGTGCACCATTCGAGACGCAATGCTGAGATCACCAAAATTCACCTAAGAATCTATATAGTTTAATGTGAATAATTATCATGCAATATTATATATAGTATTACACATGTTTGGTATCATTTGAAATGTCTCAGTGCGACTGGTACAAAGGTCTCATACCCAAAGAAGTAAACCAAAATATAATAAGGTATTTAAGATTTTAGAGATGGGCTAACTCACACAGAGGAGGGTGTGTCTTCCAGGCAAATGGCATCCTGCTCTCAAAGGTCTAAACTCAATGCAAATTCCCACTTTTAGCAAATGTTTCCATGTAAATCAACTTCTGTCCTGTATTAATGCAAATTCCCATTGTGAACTCATGTTCACATTTGAAAAGAGGTTTCTGCCAATTGGTCTGAGTATTTAGGGAGATGCTGAAGATGGCGCGGCGTGATTTGTAGCTCAAATTAGCCCGTGATGTTGAGAGTGGCCGAGGCTCTCAGCATCATGTATTTTCTAATGTCAGCTTCGCATCTTTTCTCTTTATTCCAGAGCATTTGATGTTTTGTAATTTATTATCTTTGAACTGATTATGAAATTGGCATGATACATACCTGACATAATAAATTGTTACATTTGATTTTATTTTCCCAAGTAGAATTCGTATGTTCCCGCAAGTTTTGCGTCAGATTAGTGACAACTAATATTTGGCATCAATTCAAGTGTACTTGGTTTGCAAAGACAAGAAGTGAATTTCCGTTTGACCAATCTAAATTTGGTTCTGTCTTACCTCTGTTTTAATTTAATGTTACTTTAGATATGTGTACGTGGGAAACCACGGCATGGCCAATCCAAAGCTATTTTAAGAGAAGTAATGTTGGTCAGCTTATCTGTAATAGTGGCCATACCTCTACTGAAGTAAACGTTTAAGTTAAATTCAAGTGTATGCAATTCCATGGGGGCTAAACCAAAGTATCTTTGATTGTGTAAGCGTGAATGTGACCGATCTCAGGTATATAGCAAATACCTCTGTCTGGTGACCAAAACTGATAAGCTTGTGAACGTGAGACCCGCGTTAAACAGAAGACCTTCTGAGTTTAACAGAGTTAAAAAGAATAATCAAACATTCGCTCACTTTTAATGATGCTCAGATATGATTAAAACCTTTTTCATTTATGGAGTCAGATGAAATAACGAGGTAATACATATGAGAAAATGTATTTCATTTAATCTTGTTGTGTTGCGTAAAAGGAAAGACAGTAACGCGCAAAAACCTTCACCCGTATTATTGGAGACCGGCCATTGGACCGATAAACAGGCTTACATTTGTTTTGTTTTTAACATTTTAATGTAGCTTGGGTGTGGGTAAAAAAAAATAAAAAAAAAACACTCTGTGAAAATATTTTAATAAAACCAAACCCTTATTGCAGTGTTTGACCTCAAAACCTTGTTTCACGTTATAAAATTTGAAAGCCTATAGTTTTACATGCTTTCAGAAAACACATTTTAGCTACCTTTTCTGATAACATTTGACAATGTCTGAATACTAAGTTTTTGTTTTTAGGATCTGCATCAATTTAAAGTTGTATGTGAAAGTGTTACATGCCTGTGAAAAACTGTTTACCACTAACGTTTCACGTTTTTAAAGCACATAGTTCCCTTTCGAAAACGGTTGACTTGTATTGCGTCGCTAGACACTATGGGAAAACTCCTTTTCTCGAGAATATTGAAGCCTTTATTTTAAAATGCAGTGCAGCTGCACAGCCAGCATAGTGCAAAGCACAAGCATGCTGATTGGCTGGGCCGCGGGAACTGCACGAACCTAAGACGAGGCGGTGTGGCTGCGCAAATCTATCGGGCGCGTCCCGCCACCAGCAGGCTGAGCCCGCCAAAATGGGCGGAGCTACTAACTATATAAGCGGCCCATTTCGCGATTTATTCTCCTTCAGCGAAGACTCAACTTGTCGCTGATTTTCTCCAGCATTGAAAGGCTTCTCGCCGTCGAATGAGCCCAGCAGCGGAATGCAGCGAATCTGCAGCAGCAGTTCAGCGGTCGGCGGCCTCCTGTTCAGCGCTTCTGACTTGACGCCGTCATCTGCTGAATCGCCGTTTCCCTGCAGCCATCCGGTGACGTTTTCTTTTTGACGAACGATTCGTCTAAAAAGCAAATTTCATTCTAAAAGAGCAGCACAACGTTGTTTCAAATGCCATGTCCCGACTGTCACATGCAGAGCCTCTCTGCATCTCACAGACGAGCACCATGAGTGCATTTCCTGCCTGGGCAGAAACCATGCAGAAACTGCACTCATACAGGGCGGCTGTTCTCATTGCGAGAACAAGCCGCTCTCTTCTCTGCGCTCGCGGCTAGTTTTCTTCTTTTTTTTTTTTTTTTTTTTTTTAGCCCCTTGCACCCTCCTGTTTCCCACCTCCCAAGAGCCTCAGAGGAAGAAATGTCGGGGTCAGAGAACACACAAGTGCACGGAGACGAGTGAGCTCACGCCGGCTCAGACCCCGCGTGCCTCTTCACCAAAGCAGACCAGCGCCCCTCCTTTGAAGCGGCCGGCCTCGTCTCTTTTGGTGAATTGGAGGAAGACTTCCACGATAACAGCCTGTCGTTGGTGGCCTCTGAAGGCGAGGATTGGTCGGGCTCAGTCATTAACCCCACCCCCCCATCATGACGAACTAATGGCGTGCCCACTACTCGGCCCGCCTTCGCACTTCCGCCTCTGCAACGCTCTCAACTCTTGACGGCGCAGAGGAAAAGGTATATAAAGCTGCCCCCCCCTGGAGGATGGAGGTCTAAAATGGCTCATCAGTCCGAACCTTGCAGATCTACTTCAGCTCTTGCTGGCCAAGCCTATGCTTCCGCTGGTCAAGCTGCTTCAGCCCTGCACACTATGGCGGTCCTCCAAGTGTTCCAGGCGAAACTCCTCCGCTCCATGGACGAGTCTGGACCGGACCCCACGACCTTCCGTGATCTGACCTTCCGCCACTGATCTGGCCCTACGCGCCACAAAGACCACCGCCCAGGCCATTGGAAGAAGCATGGCCAGCCTGGTAGTATTAGAGCGCCACCTGTGGCTTAACCTCACGGAGATAAAGGACGCAGACAGGACTGCCTTCCTGGACTCCCCCGTATCTACCAATGGTCTCTTCGACCCCGCGGTGAAGGGCTTCACTGAGCATTTCGCTGAAGCACAGAAATCTTCACAGGCCATGCGACACTTCTTGCCCAAATGCTCCAGTTCGACAAACATAACGAAAAAGAGCACTTTTCCTCTCCTAAACACCTGGCCGGCCGGGTCCCCGACACACGGCGGCCTGCCCCTATACTTTATTCAACCCCTAGTCACTCGGGCCAAGGCCTGGGAAGCCATCCCCGATGTGTCAAAATGGGTGTTGAACACAATAAAACGAGGGTTACTCACTCCAAGTCGCTTGCAGACCTCCACGCTTTCATACCGTGGTCAACACATCGATAGGGAGCAACGTGGCTCACGTCCTCCGCACCGAAGTGTTAAATCTGCTAGCAAAAGGGGCTGTCGAGACGGTTCCCCTTCACAGAGCGAGTCAGGCTTCTACAGCCGTTACTTCCTCGTCCCGAAAAAGGATGGTGGCCTCAGGCCTATTTTTGATCTCAGACACCTGAACAAAGCCCTCATGAGACGGCCATTCAGGATGCTAACAACCAAACAAATCCTCTCGCAAATTTGCCCAGGGGATTGGTTTTTGTCAGTGGATCTGAAAGATGCTTACTTTCACATCCAGATAACCCCCCATCACAGACCGTTATTGAGATTCGCGTTCGAGGAGGTGGCTTATCAGTACACAGTCCTGCCATTCGGGCTATCACTGGCACCTCGTACATTTACGAAATGCATGGATGCGGCTCAAAGGACACTGGGCCTTATGGCCTCCGCATCTTCAGTACTCCAATTAGGCCTACTGCATGTGCGCCCCCTGCAGCGCTGGCTGAAGCCCCGATTTCCGGCTCATGCTTGGCGGTCCGGCCGCCTACGCATCAGGGTAAACCACGGCTGTACCAAAGCATCTTGGTCCGGATGGACAACATGGCAGTGGTGTCATATATAAATCACCAGGGTGGGCTCAGGTCGAACAACCTGTACACCATGGCCAGACAGCTCCTGATAATGGCACACACCAACCTGCGCTCGCTAAGAGCAGTGCATGTACCGGGTATACTGAACCAGGGAGCAGACATGCTATCTCGAGACAACGTTCCCCCTCATGGAATGGTCTCTCCACCCCCAAATGGTTCAACTAATCTGGAGAATCTTCGGGGGGGCAGAGGTAGACCTCTTCGCCTCAGAAGACAACTCTCAATGCCCAACATTCTTTTCAAAGAACAGGGATGCGCTGGCCCACGAATGTCGCCTTTATGCATTCCCTACGGTCTTGATGCTCCCCCAGGCCATCGAACGGATCAGGGAGAACAAGCGTGTAGTCCTCCTAATATCCCCTCTCTGGCGGACCCAAACTTTTTTGATGTAGCTGCTAGAAACTGCCCTGTGGCCGATACCACTGAGGGAGGACCTCCCCACTCTGGCACCCCTGTCCCGACTTGTGGGCCCTCCATGTGTGGCCCCTCAACGGGTACCCAGGAACCTCGGACAGAGTCCTAAGCAGTTACTGAGGCGAGAGCTGCGTCTACGAGATGCCTCTATGCCCTTAAATCAGTGATCTCAAACTCAATTCCTGGAGGGCCACAGCTCTGCACAGTTTTGCTCCAACCCTAATCAAACACACCTGATCCAGCTAATCAAGTCCTCAGGATTACTAGAAACTTCCTTGCAGGTGTGAGTTAGAGCTGGTTGGAGCTAAACTGTGCAGAGCTGTGGCCCTCCAGGAATTGAGTTTGAGACCACTGCCTTAAATGGTCAGTGTTCACCAGCTGGTGCTCAGCTCGGAACCTAGAACCTACTCATGTGAAGTTCTACTGGTACTTTCTTTTCTACAAGAGCTAATGGACCCGGGTCGTACCCCCTCCATGCTCAAAGTATACGTGGCGGCCATAGCAGTCTTCCATGCTCCCTTTCGAGTCGCTTCAGTCGACTGACTTAAAGCCACTTTCGCTCAAGACCGCACTCCTTCTCGCCTTAGCTTAGGTCAAGCGATTGGGCAGTTGTCACATTGGATAGTGAATGCTATCTCTTTGGCTTACGCTTCAATGGGCCTTCAATGCCCCATAGGCGTCAGGGCTCATTCCACAAGGGGCATGGCCTCTTCATGGGCATGGTCCAGTGGTGTACCAATTGAAGACATTTGTGCGGCGGCCGGCTGGTCCACGCCGCCCACATTTGTGAGGTTTTACAACTTGGAGGTGCCGGCTCTGCAGGCACAAGTCCTTTCTGTCTAAGTGGATGTTGGCCTCTAAAGAGCCCAAACCGCAAAGTGTCCTTTCTGTGGGCTCCGACATCTGTCCGGGCCCCGTTGGACTTCTGACTCAAGGTTCTACTCTAAGCCTCAGGCCTGGCAGTCTCAGGCGGGAGTTTAGAGCGAGGTCAGCAGCTAAAATAGCACGGCGTGATTGAATTGGGTTCCCATAGCGTCTAGCTACGCAATACGAGTGAATCGTTTTCGAAAGGGAACGTACTCGGTAACTCATGTAACCTCGGTTCCCTGAGAATAATGAGAACGAGTATTGCGTAGACGGCCGTGCTATTAAGTTTCACGCCCAAGTATTGTCGCTTCAGTTGAATTAACCTGATGTCTATGGCAAAATGGGCCGCTTATATAGTCAGTAGCTCCGCCCATTTTGGCGGAACGCGCCCTGATAGGTTCACGCAGCCACGCCGCCTCGCCATAGGTTTGTGCAGTTCCCGCGGCCCAGCCAATCAGCACGATTGTGCCTTGCACTATGCTGGCTGTGCAGCTGCACTGCGTTTTAAAATAAAGGCTTCAATATTCTTTAGAAAAGGAGTTTTCCCATAGTGTCTAGCAACTAGGGGTGTCCCCGACTATGGATTTTCATAGTCGAATCAGAATCGTCAAGTCTTGCCTATAGTCGACTAAGTCGAATCATGTGTATGGGGGCGGGGCTTTAACATTTCAAAGCCGCAATGTACAGAAAATCACACAAAGATATAGAAGAAAATGTATAAATACATTTTTGCATCAATAAAACTAAGACATAACATAAATTACTCCAGAAAGGCCACACTGCAGACAGGATTTACATTTCACATGCAAATCAAATTAAATCGGCTAGATTAGTACAGTACAGCACAACATCGATGCACCGAAAAAATAAACAATTAATTTACTAAGTTAAATTAGAACAGAATATACCTTTCTAATAAATAAAAATACAAAACGAAATAAATCAGAATCAAGTCACAAGATGAGGAGCAAATGTGTGCAAAATGCCTAAAGTGCAGGGGAACATATATTCAAAACACAAGCCACAAATAGTTAGATTAGATAACCCTGACAGATCAATAAATAAAATTAAAATAAAGAAATGATTAAAATAACGAGAGTTAGTCAGAATTTTCAACTTTGTATTTTTAACTGCAGAAACAACAATAAATGCTAAACTAGGAGTGGCAGACTTTTTAGCTAAAAATGTTCACAGCATCCAAAAATCAAATTAGAACCGGCTGAAAAGTTTTGAAATCACTTGTACCCTACCTGATCGAGGGAACAAATCCAGTCTTTCACTCTGTCTGTCCGTTGGAGTCTTTTGTGCGCGCTGATAAAATACATTCTAAAACACTTAACGTGAAAAACGTTGAACGACTTAATCTCCTAAAATAGTTCAATTAAAATATGAAAACGCTTTACTGTAGTAGGAACGCATTGCACATCGCACTGCACATAGTATGGTTTCTTAATAAAGTGTGTACTGTGTACATGCATTAAGCCACGTTAAAGTGCCTTTTAAGCGTTTTAAAAGCTTTTTTCACGGTAAGCATTTTAGAATATCCTGTGGAAAACCAACTTGTTAACGTTGGCCGGCAGAAGTGCGATAATGGTTTTCCTGATGCTAAATCCAGCCTTGGAGAATCTCCTTTCTGATGGTGTACATCCACACTTTAGATTTTCTTATTATCCCAGACATTGTTAAAGATTTAAATCCTTGCCGCCAAGACGCTCCTCTGTCGGTCACGGATTGAAAGTGAAACTTAAATCTGTCACGGGTGTGTCACGCACGTTAAAAAATATTTATTAAAAGCTTCTTTCTTTGTACATTTTTATATACAGCATTATCATAATAGGCTGAATATTAACGTATTGACAGAAAACCGGTAGTTCTATGTGAAATCAGACATTGAGCGCCCTCATATAGCCAAAGTGGCATGATCCTCGTTTCATAACACCTCTGCGACGATTCGACCGTGAGATCGGTAGTTGAATCAGGCTCCTCCAATCGAAGCATCAAATCTTCGACTATTCAGGGTCACCCCTACTAGCAAAGCAATACTCGTTCCCGTTATTCTTAGGGAACCGAGGTTACGTGAGTAACCGAGTACGCTTTGAACAGTTTCAATATTTTTTTATTATTTGCGTGAGTAGATTACATACAAAGTCAATGCAAAGACATGAATAGATGCGAATTTGCGCTGGGCGCTGCGAATTTGCCCTTGTCAATGGAAGGGACCAGTTTCTTTGCTCTGGCAGATAAGTCCCTTTCTATTGCAACAGTGAATGGGTCTCTGACAAAAACGGTGTTAGAGGCTTGATGTGGAGCGAATAAAATTAATTGTAGCCATCATGCTGTCCATTGTCGTTTTGAGTGCCCCGCTTAGTTTCGCGCACAACACCGCCTGATGCACAATGCAGTGTAAGGAGATCAACTGAGGTGCAACAGCGGACCAACGTGCTGACCAACCATTCACTTTCCCTGTCATGGATGGAGCCCCATCTGTCACAAGCATGCACACACGCTTCATATCCAGACCATTGTCTTTAAAAAAAAAAGCGGATATTTTCCTAAAGACTATATCGCCAGTTGTGTGTCCTTCTAACGGCAGTAGACCGAGCACCTTCTCTCGGAAGCATTTGCTGTAAAAAAAACAGACATATATGCACAACTGAGCAGTATCAGTTTTGTCTGTGGACTCATCTACTGCTATAGACATAGTTTCAGCTTTCATCAGGTCTCCTAACAGCGTTTCATACACATCTGCAGCAAGAATTTCAACCCTTCGAATGTTGCAAGTATCTGACAGGGGTACGTTTTTTATAGCAGATTCCACGCTCGTTTTAATTTCATCGTCATTTATCACCTCATCCACGACGGCCAGCATACAGTCCTTCACGGTTTCAGAGTCTGTGAATGGCCTATTCTTTTTTGCCAATATCCAGGAAACACGAAGGGATGCTGCGGTAGCTCTCTCTTGGGCTGTGAATGACCGCACCATGGTACTACTGGTACGGTTGTAAGAAGCAATCAAACTCTGCACTTTTGCAGCCCTCTCTTGAGATCCCTCAGGAAAATTGGTGCAGAAAGTCTGGTGTTTCTCAACGTGATGCCTCCGCACATTGTAATCTTTAAGTACTGCAACGCACTCTTTACAAATTAAACACATCGGTTTGGCGTTTGGATGTGGCGGTAAAATAAACAAGTATTTATCAGTCCAGGCAGGGTTAAACTGACGTTTTTCATTGGCAATTTTACGTTTCAGTGTTGAGAAAGACATACTGACAGTAATCTAGGCTACTACCGGCACACTCTGCATTGTTTGCGTGTTGCTAGGCTACGTGGTCTCTACTACTGTATAAATTTACGTAGGAATGTGTGTTTTTGTCGGGAACGTGGGCTGGGCCACTCGGAGGTTGCTTCCGGGCCGTCAATTGAATAGCCCAGTCATATTTTATAGTCTCAGGCCACATTTACACATAGCCGGGTATTTAGAGAAACGAATATTTCTCCCCCTCCGTTTTCAAAAATAACATCGTGCACACAACATCGTTTTCAAAAAAGTTGTCGTTTACATCAACCCGCATAAATGCGCCGTCTAGCAACATCATAATTATGCCAAACCTATGGGCGGCAGTGTAGGGAGAAGGGTAAAGCCATGCAAGCCAATCAGAATCCTCAAAATCGACAACAACGAATAGCACGAGCGACTTCCAGTTCCTTTCAAAACAACAGACATGGCGCGGGATTCGTTTGTGTGGACAGACAGCGAAGCAAATGCAAACAGGCCAAAAACGTTTGCACAAAAGTAAAAATGAGTACCACCTTAACAGCATCCATGATCAAATAGTAGCCAAACAAACTCTAAACATAGGGCGCTCACATGACGTAAGCATTTTCTGGTGCATAATGTGACGTTTGAGAACATAAAACCCCGTTTCTCCCAGTTGACACGGCAACACATAACCGGCGTTTTCAGAAATCTCCACTTTGGCCGGAGTTTTTAGAAATAATCGCTTTCTTGGATAAAAACGGCGTTTTCGTGTAAATGACAGGCCAAAACGCAGGGAAATATCTGCGTTTTCCCATCGTGTAAACGGGGCCTTAAAGTGACAGCAGCAAGAGTGTCCTGCTTTTTCTTCATTTATATTTGTAAATCTAACTTCTCTTCATGACTTGGATTTGGATGAAAGTCTCACAAGAAAAACTTGAAAACTGAAATGAAAACTGCTGATTTTCTAGACATGTATGAATTTGGCAACCTTAAAATGTTCAAAAAATTCTGTATATAAAAAAGTCATTAAACATGATTTAAAATATGATTGTATTATAGCAATTCACAGTACAGATCATTAGACAATAAACCCAGAACATACCCTGATTGACAAATTAGTAAAAAAAATGTCTGATAAATCATTGGTTTCCAACATTAAGATGCTCCCCCACCACAATTGAGATGTGAAGATCTTCATTTACGGACGATGTCATAATTGGCCGCTAACCAATCGCACGTCTCCTTGACGGCTGTAAAAGGAAAGCACTTATAAAGGTTCTTGTTTTGGTTTCTACTTTTTACTACTACTGAAAAAACATTTAGTAATTGCTGAATCGAGAAGTGAAGATTGATCACCTGCTTTGAACGGTGTGAACTTGAAGTCTGGCAGGTATTTGCGTAGTTTGGCGTTACTGGCGGTTTTCTTGATTTGGCCGTCTGATTTACTAGTGTCATACTGAGAGCGGTTAGTTAAGGGTTAAAGGGTTTCTGTCATTCAAGTGGTGCTTTTTTAAAGCTCAACAGCTCAAGAACAATCGGGACATGATGCAAAATATCTTATTTTGAGTTCCACATGTAATGGGGTAGAAGAGGAAGGACTACAAATTGGATGGACTACAAATCCCATGAATTAAGACACTATAAAGGGAAACCAAACTGTTTAGACTTCCTCTTTGTGGTACCATGTGGCAAACAGGAAAAGCTGTTTGGTGTCTTTCAAGGCTGTGTAATAGCAGATGAAAAAACCAAGTTGATTATAGAACTGAATTGGGAAGGTAAGGGTTGTTGATTTATGAGACCATAGTGAGTTTGTCTAGTTTTAACATGTTTGTATTTGTTTTCTGTTTTAGTGTTCTTATGGGAATGGTGTTGATTGGTGCCTCAGAGAATTAAGCAGATATATTTGAGAATACAGGTACTGATATTAATTGAACTATTTAATAGGGAGATTTGGTTTTAAGTTTTATTTTATTTTATATGTGTGTTTGTTTTAATGGTTAAGGTTTTTTTAATCCTTGTAAATATTTTATAGGGCAATCATCAATGTGTATTCTTTCTTTTTCTTTACAGATGATGCATGATTGCCGTTTACTTTAGTGAAAGCATTGGTGGCTTATTGGGTGTTTGAAGAGATGACTTTAATGCTGAATTGGGTCTTGTGTATAGAAGTGGCAAAGGGATTGATTTAATTTGTGAAATTGTCTTTGTTTGTTTTGTTTTGTTTTATTTTGTTTTTGTTTTGTTTGTTGTGGACCTACAACTGACGGTGGGGTTCCCATTTCCTTGTATGTGGTTTACTCTGTAAGGTTTTGGGAATAGATGGTAGTGCTTTGATTTACTTTACACTTGTGGAGGTTGGAGTGAAAGTGTGTTTATTGAACTTGTGAGTGTGCACATAGTTTCAGAGCAATTTCCATTGGATAGGATCGGGAACCCTGTTGTCTGTAACGGTTACAATTATTTATTTTTTTTTATTTTTTTTTATTCTCTTTGCCATCTCTGATTACCCCATGTGCTTCTTGTGAATCTTGTATAATAAACTTTGTTATATTTGCAACGAAACACACTGTGGTTGTGGCCCTTTCCGAGTTCTCCTCATCCCTTGTGAGATGATGGGGTTACACACAGAACAAAGATAGCAGTTCTGTCAGCTGTAAAAAATAACTGCAGACAATGTTTATATTCGAAAGGATACAATCACTTCACCTTTAAATCCAAACCCTTCAACCACAGCGTCCACAGCGTCCTTTATGGTCAACTCATCCTCCTCTCCAACTAGAGAGAAAGACACAAAGGCAAAGAAAATCAAGAGAGACATGATCTTGATATTTGATCAGCCATTGAGCTCTGATGAAACAGATCCAATATGTGTGATGTCAAACACGGGTTGAGTACCTGACGCAATGATGGGCTCCACCTCGTCATACTCCCTCAAAACCCACACAAACAGACGAGCCAGATCCACAGAATAGATGAACTGACGCAGGGCGCGACCTGATCCCCAGACCTGCAGAGGTTTACCTTCCTCTACAAAACACACAAACACACGCAAATTTACCAACATGTGGGACGCTCTGAATGTGACTGTGGCTTCAGATTGTTCCAGAAAGTTAAACATGTCTCACTCTTTGCCAGGTACGTCTTGTGTACCAACCCCGGCATCACGTGGCAGTCCTCAATGTTGAAGTTGTCATGTGGTCCAAATATGTTGGTAGGGATGACAGCTGTGTAACGCAGACCATACTGCTGAAAACACGCCCTAATGGACGGACACACACACACACACACACACACACACACACACACACACACACACACACACACACACACACACACACACACAAAAAAAATACTGTATTTGGAAATATTTCAGGTACATATACATTTTTCTTAGGGAAAAAAATACATTAATTAATTATCATTAGCACATGTCAAACTCCAGTCCTGGGGCTCGTTGTTCGTACGTTGCTTATTACATCCGAGATCAAATGACACATCCAAGATGATATCATCGTGCTAATCATGATCCGGCTGACTCGGTTCTTCGAACACAACTGCTGTTTATGATTAGTATCGCTGGATTGAGTTATCTGAGATAACTGCGCGTTCATGCGCTGGTTTAAAAGGGGATATGTATCGATAGTAGAAACATTGATCAGCAACGCTGCTATTGGCTGCTCAGCGTGGCAAAAGAGCGCGCACAGTTTTTCTCCTCAGCAGAGCAAGAACTAATAGTCGAAGTTTATTCGGAATTTTAATGTTTAATCAAACCGCCAGGGAACACCTCAAACTCTGCAAAAGCCAGGAGAGAGGGCTGGCAAAAAGTAGCAGACAATTTAAATCCGTTAGAAGTGGCCATGTTAGATTTTTTTATCACTAGTCTATATTTTTGTATTTTAATAATTGCATAATTACTTTGTTCATTGTAATGTCAGAGTCACCACACTAGAACATGGGAACAAATAAAAGTGAAGTACAAAAATATTCTACATAATGGTAATTTTTTGTTATATAGTCTCTTTTATAAAAGGCACTGTTAAATAAATGGTTGTGTTTAAAAGCAACCAAAAAAAAAAAAAGGCTGCAAAAAAATGAAAAGATCTTACTCTCCTACACTGTAAAATAATTTTTGCTACATTAAAATAAGGCTGTATAGTCATTTGAACTGTTAAATCTTGAGTAAGAATTGCTTTGACTTGTGAAAGTGAAAACTGATAAACTTATGTTAATGTAAAAATATTTTGCCATGAGTTATTGATCACATTTTTCCCCAGTGTAGTTCATTGTAATGACATTGTGTTTTCCTCTTTTGTGCACTTTTACATAATACACCAACACTTGTATCTGTTCCCAAGAAAGTGGTGGCTGAAATATGTGCAGTAAGTGGACATTTTCTAACTTTCCAAAAGAAAGAAAGTATAAGACTTTGTAATGTCCATTTGTTTCCATTGCACTGGACAGTGAATAAACCCTCTCAGATATGGAGGAACTAGCCTGCAAGTGCATAAATAACTTTTACATAAATTACTTAATTTATACTTGTATGCTTTATGGCTGCAATATAAGTTGCAGGATTCCACATCTACAGAAAGGCCTACAGAAGAGTCTGCACAGACAGAGGAGACATAGGCCTACAGGTGGGCAGTGTAGAGACAACTTTTCCTTTTTATTTGTTGCATGAGGCATGTGTCTAATATCTCTTGACCACTGGCTTTTCTTTACAAAGAACAATTAAAATAAAACTCAAGGAACTAAGCATATTTGTCTTTTATTAAACATTTAATGAAAAGGTTTTTTTTTTTTTTTGCCAATGTTGTGTAATATGGCACATGCAACAATGTCACAGGCCCTGTCAGGTGTGCAACCCTCAGACTTATCAGACACTGAAATCTTCCCTTTAGTTAGCCAAAGTTCATTTCATTGTGTGCCCTTGTCCTGGAGCTGCATTGTAACTGGTTTGGGTCAATGGGGTCTTAAAACACCTGTCTGCAGGAACATGTCATAATCACCTATGAAGAAATGCAGTTCTGTTAGGATCAACATAAGTGTATGTAATACAGTGAGCTTGATATTTAATTGTGGAACTTTCCTTACCACTTTGAAATAATGTGCATAAATGTGAATCTCTGAAAATGCTTAAGTCATGCACAGATCCTGGCCATTTTGCTTTCACATTTGTGATATGGAAGATTTTAGTCAACTGCCTTTTTTTTTTTTTTTTTTTATATAATATTATTAATCTGGAATATTAAGAATCCCAATAGTAACTGGGCTGCACATTTACATTGTGAACCCCCTTTCTGTTCACATAATCCCCTTCATTGAGGCCTTGATGGCAGTCTATGGTAGCCTATAGTCTATGGTACCAATCACGTTAGTGAAGCCTGAGTGACACATACTGTAATCGGCATGGTCATGATTGCATGATCTTCATAAAAAAATTATGATAGCCAAAAAAAAAAAAAAAAACTGCTTTACAACATTGGGTCTAAAGTGGCTTGGAAATCCCACAAAAAAACCTAAAACTGTTTTTTAAACCTAAAAGTGCCAGGTAAACTCCGAATGACACGACAGACAGCACTTTCCATCAAGTTCTCCGCATCTCCAATAGTGTAAAAGAAAGAGCCACTCGCAAATAATCTTAGGCCAATGCAAACAGTTTGTGCTGTAGTTAAAGCCCGACTCCGACAAGTAGAAATAAATGTGCGTTTCCAACAATTTAATAATGTAAACGACATTCTCATGAGTCACGAGAAAAAATATACATCTCAGAAAGTGCACTATCGGGCTGCGCTGGACTTCCCGTATCAGCTCCGCTTATAAAGCCGCAGTCTAATCCTGTTTACATGAAATAAGCCTGCTCCCGAGCAGCTTTAAGCTTGCGCACCTGTTGCTATGACAGCAAGTCCAGGATGAGCTTCGAAGAACCAAACAATCCAAGATCATGCCAAATCGTCAACAATCAAATCCAGCTAACTGAGTTAGCGACGTACGAAGAACGGGCCCCTGGAGGGCCACTATCCTGCAGAGTTTAAAACACCAGCACCAAAACACCTGCCTGGAAGTTTCTAGTAATCCTGAAGAACTTGATTAGCTGGATCAGGTGTGTTTAATTAGGGTTGAAGCTAAACTCTGCAGGGCTGTGTGGCCTTCCAGAAACTGAGTAAACTATACACGAAACCCTCTCTCTTGGGTAGGCCTAATGTACATTATATATTAAAATCAACTGCTATATATTTTCAGATATAATAACCCACACTCAAATAACAACTTTGTTTTATACAATCATTTAAGCAATATTTTTTTTATACAAACCTTCTAATGATATTTACATTTACATTTATTCATTTAGCTGACGCTTTTATCCAAAGCGACTTACAATTGCTATATATGTCAGAGGTCGCACGCCTCTGGAGCAACTAGGGGTTAAGTGTCTTGCTCAGGGACACATTGGTGTCTCACAGTGGATTCGAACCCGGGTCTCTCACACCAAAGGCATGTGTCTTATCCATTGCGCCACACCACCCCATATACAGATGATATGATATACAGTTATCTTTCAACCTCCATTGCAAATCAGGGCCCGTATTCTTAAAGCTTCTAAGAATCCTCTCAGAAAACTCCTAATTTAGCTTAAAAACTTCTACGTAGGAGTCTTAGCTAAAGAGCGATTTGGGACTGATCTGAGAGCAACTCGGAGCATGGAAAAGACAAAAACTTTCATCTTAGTGAGGAGGCCCCGTTGCTACGTATGACACAATCTTTTGAAGACTGTGATTGGTTGGTAGTCCAAGAAGGAAAAAAAAAGCGATTTTTAAGTATAGGGTCTACACACACACACATTATATATATGTATATAAATCCTTTTTCTTTTCTTTTCTTTTCTTTTTTTTACATGCTGTTCATTTCCTATAAGGTATTTGATTGGCTTAGAATGATAAAAAAGTGTTCCACTCTTTCCAATTCCAATTGCTGGCATGTCTATTTAAGTGGTGGTTTGAATGTTGGTTTTAATGTAGCAAACATGGAATCAAAAACAAGAAGAACGAGAAAGCCCGACTGGACAGAGGAACAATGTTTACTGTTAGCTCAGTTAGTGGATGAACAGAAGGCCACCCTTAAAGGAAAATTCGGGCTGGGTGTCACAGCACGGGGCAAGAAGCTGACGTGGGAGCTTATAGCAGTTAATAATAAATTATTATCGGTTCATTTCCTCTGATTGTGCGCACCAGGACAGCCTGCTATATTCATAAATGCAGTTTTTTGAGCCTGCAAGGTGGGAATGTCCAGTGGAAACGAAATGAACTGCGACACAATAAGAGGTTCTGAAAGTGCTGTAACTGTTTGTGTGATCACTCTGCTCACAGAAGGTTGTGACGGACACAAATCATCACTGCTGCATTGTTGCCAAATATCTTAATGTAGTGATTCATTTCTGGCGCTACGGCATTTCTGCGCTGTTTCGGAGATGTTAGCGTGTCTCTAATAACATCTGTCACAAACATGATCCCTGCACGATCTAATCTATAGCATCTTATTAACTCACTGTCATCCATTGTCTGCAAAACATTTCTTCTCCTTCGTCTTTCTGCCATTTTCTCTTCTGCTAAAGAAACTCTTAAGCCTCTTATAAGTCCTCATCCGTACTACTAACAATTTTGACCTTAAGACCTCTTTTAAGGGTTAAAATGCTTTCTGAATTACTTTTTTCTTTACTAGGATTTTTATGTAATTTTAAGAGTAAACACCCACATTTCTACGAATTTTCTTAGAATTTTGTCACTAGGAGCAACTCTTTGCATTAAGATTTTTTTATGAATACGGGCCCAGGTTTATTGGCAAGATATACAGAATTTCAGCTGTTTGCAATGAAAAAATCAAACAAAAGTATTTGAAATAGCTCAACACAACAAATGTTTCAAGTGGTTTCCCCAAATTCAACTGAAAATGCAACTTGTAATGACTTCTGCAGTCTCAAAAGTATGCATTATTCAGTCAGTGTATATACACTGCCCGGCCAAAAAAAAAAAAAAAAAGGTCGCTGTTTGGATTTAAAAAGGCAAATTCTTAAGAGTCTATGATTGGATCATTATGTTTTTAGCATGATATATGTTTAGAAACAGTTCTTCTAAGCCTAATTGATGGAGTGTATAGCTTTTCTTTTCTTAAACAATACATGTAGGAAGACACATCATGGCCATATTTCAAGATTCATCAGGCTCAAATTGTGAAAGAATGGTTGGGAGGAGCATAAAGAATAATTTTCACCTCTGATTCCAGACCTTAAAGTCATTGAAAGTCTTTGGGATGTGCTGGCGGAGACTTTACAGAGTGCTGGACTCTTGCATTGTCAATAGCTCTTGATTAAAAATGTATGCACCTATTGATGGAAATAAGTGTTGTGATGTTATTGATATCAAGAGGTGCATTTATTGGTACTTTTTGGTAATTTTAGGACTTACTAATTGACTTAATTATAACATTGCATACTCATAACGAGCATACTTGTTACTGAATCTTAGTGCTGCATTTGATACTTTCGACCACAACATTCTTTTGAATAGACATGTTCGAAATTCGAAAATTATGTTGGCATTAGTGGAATTGCATTGGCATGATTTAAGTCATACTTATCTGACCGTTATCAGTTTGGAGCAGTAAATGAAGAGATGTCATACTGATCACTAGTTCAGTAAGGCTCAGTACTAGGACCTTTTATTTTCACCCTGTACATGCTACCCTTGGGAGATATAATTTAGGATGCATGGTGTGAGATTTCACTGTTATGCTGATAATACTCAGATCTAAATTTCTTCGTGCCCTGACGAAACTTACCAATTCACAAAATTAACGGAATGCGTAGATGATATAAAAAATTGGATGACTAGTAATTTCCTACTTTGCGCTCAATGCCAAATGCCGAACAGTTAGTTCGTGCGTTCATGACCTCAAGGCTAGATTATTGTAATGCTCTGCTGGGTGGTTGCCCTGCACGCTTAATAAACAAACTCCAGCTGGTCCAAAACGCAGCAGCTCGAGTTCCTATTAGAACCAAGAAGCATGACCATAATAGCCTGCTTCTGTTAACACTGCATTGGCTCCCTATGGAACATTGTATACATTTTTAATTCTTGCTGATTACTTACAAATCACTAAATGGTTTAACTCTCTAGTACTTGTTCTATTGCGATCTCAAAATTCTGGCCAGTTGATAATAATACCTAGAATATCAAAATCAACTGCAGGTGGTAGATCCTTTTCCTATTTAGCACCTAGCATTGTTCAGGAAGCAGACACACTCTGTCAATTTAAATCTATACTAAACACATCTCTTTAACCTGGCTTACACAACACATTATCAATTTCTATTACTCAAATCAGTTAAATGATTGTAGGCTGCATAAATTAGGTCAGCCTGAACCGGAACACTTCCTATAACACCTGATGTACTCGTTACATCAGAAGAAGAATGGCATTTACGTTAATATTAGTCTTAGGACCTGTGCCTAGACACACAACGACACGACCACAACTCAGGCCTGAATGTCAGCCGAGATTGTGTCAACTAGACTCTCCCATGTGAAGACCTCATCAACACAACAGCCAGTGGCACTGATCTTCAATAAACCCGCCTCCATACCGGCGTGATGAATCCGATCTTCAACCAGATGGAACTGGATAAATATTTTGAATGCTCCTGATCCACAATCTGACTGTAATGTAATGCTGCCTGAATCTTAACCATGTTCATTTTTTGGCCTGAGGAGAACTGGCCCCTCGACTGAGCCTGGTTATTCCCAAGGTTTTTTTTTTTTCTCCATTCTGTCACCTGATGGAGTTTGGCTTCCTTGTCACTGTTGCCTATGGCTTGCTTAGTTGGGGATGGTTAATATTTAACAGTATTACTGATCTGCCTGCATTGACACCATTGTATGAGAACTGAACTGAGCTGGACGATGACATCACTGTTTTCTCTAGAGCTGCTGTATAGATAAATGAATTAAATTAATACCTTTTTATACAACAGAAATGAATCAGCACTGAACTTACTTAAGCTGGACAATGGCACCATTTTCTTCTGGAAACAAACTTTGTTGCATTATTTTCCTATTATCTCTGTAAAGTTGCTTTGAAACAATTTGTATTGTAAAAAGCGTTCTAAAAATAAATGTGACTTGACTTGACGATGACCTATGATGATGACTCCCTGCTCCTCGGCAGCCGCAGACATTGAAGGGTAGTCAGATGAAGGCCATTGTGGAGGGAGCAGTCTCTTGTCATCCTCCTCTTCCTCTAGCGCTAACGAGTCATCCCGTAAAAGGAAGGGGTGGCATTGGCCATTGCTCAGAGGACTGATCCTGCTGCGCTTCTCCATGCACTCTGGCTGAGGCTGTTAACTCACACGATTCCCTTCTAGTTTCATGATGTGAGGCGAAACTGTACTCATTTACATTTATGCATTTTGGCTCATGCTCGACACATCACTCTAGCGCGTGCTTTCTACACTTCTGAAGAAGCGCGGATGATCTGAAAACACAGACAAGTAAGCTGGAGTTCCGCGATCTTCATTTGAGATTTTCATTGAAAAGATTTTCTCACGACCCTAGCCCCCACCCCCCACCAAATATTTTCTCATCGGATCTGCACAAATCACGTAGGTGACCCATTTTGGTTTTAAAACGGCGAATTTCGCCGAAAGGTGAGGAGTTTTTATGCCTGCATCAGGGTAAACCACGGCTATATCAAAGTCCTGGCCCCTTGGAAAGACACCAGCTGGTACCAGTCTGGTGTAAGCATGGGTCTAGTCTTGAGGAGGAAGGTGATTTCGACGGACCCCTCCAACCTAGGTTGGGGGGCTCTGTACGAGGGCAGGCCAACCTCTGCCCTCTGGTCAAGCTCGGAGAAGCACCTACCGGGGGGGTCCGAAAACTCAGTATCTGGTGTGACCACCATTTGCCTCACGCAGTGCAACACATCTCCTTCGCATAGAGTTGATCAGGTTGTTGATTGTGGCCTGTGGAATGTTGGTCCACTCCTCTTCAATGGCTGTGTGAAGTTGCTGGATATTGGCAGGACCTGGAACACGCTGTCGTATACGCTGATCCAGAGCATCCCAAACATGCTCAATGGGTGACATGTCCGGTGAGTATGCTGGCCATGCAAGAACTGAGATGTTTTCAGCTTCCAGGAATTGTGTACAGATCCGTACATGAATTTATGTCAGCAGCCATATCACCCTGTAGCCCATATCACCCAGCAGCCATATCACCCTGTAGCCCAAGACTGGTTGCCCACTAAAGCTAAGCAGGGTTGAGCCTGGTTAGTACCTGGATGGGAGACCTTCTGAGAAAACCAGGTTGCTGCTGGAAGAGGTGTTAGTGAGGCCAGCAGGGGGCGCTCACCCTGTGGTCTGTGTGGGTCCTAACGCCCCAGTGTAGTGATGGGGACACTATACTGTCAATGAGCACCGTCCTTCGGATGAGACGTTAAACCGAGGTCCTGACTCTCTGTGGTCATTAAAAATCCCAGGATGTCCTTCGAAAAAGAGTAGGGGTGTAACCCCGGCATCCTGGCCAAATTTGCCCCTTGGCCTCTGTCCATCATGGCCTCCTAATCATCCCCATACACTGATTGGCTTCATCACTGTCTCCTCTCCACCAGTAAGCTGGTGTGTGGTGGGCGTTCTGGCGCAATATGGCTGCCGTCGCATCATCCAAGTGGATGCTGCACATTGGTGGTGGCTGAGGAGATTCCCCCCTTTCATGTAAAAGCGCTTTGAGTAGGCCTACCTAGAAAAGCGCAATATAAATGTAATTAATTATTATTATTATTATTATTAGATCCTTGCAACATGGGGCCGTGCGTTATCATGTTGCAACATGAGGTGATGGTCGTAGATGAATGGCACAACAATAGGCCTCAGGATCTCGTCACGGTATCATTCAAAATGCCATCAATATAATGCACCTGTGCTCGTTGTCCATAACCTTCGCCTGCCCATACCATAACCCCACCGCCACCATGGGCCACTCGATCCACAACGTTGACATCAGCAAACTGCTCACCCACACGACGCCATACACGCTGTCTGCCATCTGCCCTGTACAGTGAAAACCGGGATTCATCCGTGAAGAGAACACCTCTCCAAAGTGCCAGACGCAATCGAATGTGAGCATTTGCCCACTCAAGTCGGTCTGCTTGAGTCAGACTGCAGTCAGGTTGAGACCCTGATGAGGACGACGAGTATGCAGATGAGCTTCCCTGAGACATCTGTGGCATTGTGCTGTGTGATAAAACTGCACATTTTAGAGTTTTAGCCTTTTATTGTGGCCAGCCTAAGGCACACCTGTGCAATAATCATGTTGTCTAATCAGCATCTTGATATGCCACACCTGTGAGGTGGATGGATTATCTCGGCAAAGGAGAAGTGCTCACTAACACAGATTTAGACAGATTTGTGAAAAATGTTTGAGAGAAATAGGCCTTTTGTGTAAATGAGAGTTCAGCTCATGAAAAATGGGGGCAAAAACAAAAGTGTTGTTTATAATTTTGTTCAGTGTAAATCGCCAGGGCAGTCTCAGGTCAAACAACCTATAGCATTCACTAAGAGCAGCGCATGTACCGAGCATACTGAACCAGGGTGCAGATATGCTATCTCTTCGCCTCAGAAGACAACCCTCACTGCCCAACATTCTTTTCAAAGAACAGTGATGCGCTGGCCCATAAATGGCCCAGCCGTCCTCTTTACGCATTCTCTCCAGTCTCAATACTCCCTCAGGTCATTGAACGGATCAGGGAGAACAAGTGCACAGTCCTCCTAATAGCCCCTCTCTGGCGGATCCAAGCATTGTTCCCAGAGTTGATGCAGCTGCTAGAGACAGCTCCCTGGCATATACCGTTGAGAAAGGACCTCCTCATGCAGGCGAACAGGACATTCTGTCACCCCCGTCCCGACTTGTGGGCCCTCCATGTATGGCCCCTCAACGGGTATCCGGGGACCACCCGGAAAGAGTCCTAAGCACTATCATGAGACAAGGGGCATGGCCTCTTCATGGGCATGGTTCAGTGGCGTTCCAATTGAAGACATTTGTGCAGCTGCCGGTTGGTCCTCGCCGTCCACATTTGTAAGATTTTAAAAACTAACCGAGACGTCACCCGGCATGGCGCAGCACCCTGGAGCTAGGCCGGTGCATAGTGGATCGGGCGGCAGTCGAAGGCGGGGACCTGGAACACCGATCTCTGGACACAGACACTGGCTTTAGGTTCGTGGAACATCACCTCGCTGGCGGGGAAGGAATCTGAGATTGTGCAGGAGGTTGAGAGGTACCGACTAGAGATAGTCGGGATCACCTCTACGCACGGCTTGGGCTCTGGAACCACACTCCTTGAGAGAGGCTGGACTCTCTACCACTCTGGAGTTGCCCATGGTGAGAGACGGCAGGCTCTTGGACACTCGGATGAAGATAGGGGCAGAGCTGTCAACTGATCACCACCTGGTGGTGAGTTGGATCCGACTCGGCAGACCTAAACGTACTGTTAAGCTCTGTTGGGAACGTCTGGCCGAGTCCCCTGTCAGAGAGATCTTCAACTACCACCTCCGGCGGAGCTTCGACCAGATGTTGTGGCTGACACGTCTCTGCAACATCGCGTGACGGTCGGGGACAGTACCTCTAGGCTGGCAGACTGGGGTGGTGGTCCCTCTTTTTAGGAAGGGGGACCGGAGGGTGTGTTCCAACTACAGGGGTATCACACTTCTCAGCCTCCCCGGGAAAAACCTATGCCAGGATACTGGAGAGGAGAATTCGGCTGATAGTAAAACCTTGGATTCAGGAGGAACAGAGGAACGGTTTTCGTCCCGGTCGTGGAACACTGGACGAGCTCTATACCCTCTCCAGGGTGCTGGAGGGTTCATGGGAGTTTGCCCAACCAATCCACATGTGCTTTGTGAATTTGGAGAAGGCATTCGACTGTGTGCCTTGCAGCGTCCTGTGTAGGGTGCTCTGGGAGTATGTCGTCCGTGGCCCTTTGCTAAGGGCTGTCCTGTCCCTGTACGACCAGAGCAGGAGCTTGGTTCGCATTGCCGGCAGTAAGTCAGACTTGTTCCCGGTGCATGTTGGACTCTGGCAGGGCTGCCCTTTGTCACCAGTTCTGTTCATAATTTTTTATGGACAGAATTTCTAGGTGCAGCCAGGGGCCGGAGGGTGTCCGGTTTGGGGACCACACGATTTCGTCTCTGCTTTTTGTGGATGATGTTGTCGTGTTGGCCCCATCAGACCAGGACCTTCATTTACTGGGACGGTTTGCAGCCAAGTGTGAAGTGTTTGGGATGAGATCAGCACCTCCAACCGAGGCCATGGTTCTGAGTCGGAAGAGGGTGGCTTGCCCACTTCAGGTTGGTGGAGAGTTCCTGCCTCAAGTGTAGGAGTTCAAGTATCTTGGGGTCTTGTTCACGAGTGAGGGAAGGATGGAACGGGAGATTGACAGAGGGATCGGTACAGCTTCTGCAGGAATGCAGTCAATGTACCAGTCTGTTGTGGTGAAGAAGGGGCTGAGCTGCAAGGCGAAGCTCTCGATTTACCGATCAATCTACGTTCCCTGAAGGGCCCAAACCTCTAGGTATCCCTTCGCGGGCTCCGACATTGGTCCGTTCCCCGTTGGATTTTGACTTTTAGTTCTACTATAAGCCTCTGGCTCCACAGCCCCAGACGGTAGATCAGAGCGAAGTCGTCAGCTAATAGCACGGCTTTTTGAAATGGGTTCCCATAGCGTCTAGCAGACGCAATACGAGTGAACCGTTTTCGAAAGGGAACGTACTCGGTTACTAACGTGACCTTGGTTCCCTTAGAGTAACGGGAACGAGTATTGCGTAGAATGCCATGCTATTGAGCTTCACGTTCAGGAACTGTCGCTTCAGTCGACTTAACCTGTTTCCTATGGCAAAATGGGCCGCTTATATAGTCAGTAGCCATGCCCATTTTGGCGGGTTAAGGCGCACGTGAGAGGGGAAGCGCCCTGATAGGTTTGCGCGTACTCGCCGCTTTGCCATAGGTTTGTGCAGTTCCCGCAGCCAGGCCAATCAGCGCGCTATTCAGCTCTGCACTGTGCTGGCTGTGCAGCTGCAATGCATTTTAAAGAGAAGGCTTTAATATTCACGAGAAAAGGAGTTTTCCCATAGCGTCTAGCAGACGCAATACTCGTTCCCGTTACTCACAGAGAACCGAGGTTACATTAGTAACCGAGTACGTTTGTGACGTCAGAAATGCCAACGATTTCAAACCACATTTTTAAGACTGTCTTTGGTTGACAGACAGCAATGGTGTCGATTTATGAATTTACACATGGTTTGTCTTAAAGCATATTAAAAACACCACATAGACACATAAACAACATTTAAGAGCTTGATTTTCACCACAGGGGTACTTTAAGAATTTGACACATGATGATGTGTACATTTAAAAAGGTTCTATGAAAATACCCCTGGAAATCTAAGGGGGGGAAATATCACCCCTTAATGGAACAGTTTGTTTCTGTCGCTGTCAATGTTGTTTTTGGAAGTTACCTTAAAAAATGCAGTTGCCTTAAATCTGAGGGGGCTCTACAGGTGCTGTCTACAATGTATGCTGGAGATGCTTATTTCACTTACATGAGCACTTTTGTTTGATTGAATCCCGAATAATTCCAGTTGATGATTTGGCCTAAGACGTGTGATTATTCAGTATCTAAGTGCAGCATCTTTGAAATATGCGCTATATTTTTTAACATTTGAACTTTAGTGATGATGCAAGACTTGAAATTGAATATTGTGCTTTTGGTTTCTGTAGGTGAAGGTCAGGTAAACTTGTCCCACAGGTGACATCTTGTGGCCAGAATATGTAATTAATTGAGATTTATTTGAGTTTCCAGTGACTGTATTACATTTCATGCTGCCCCTGTGTCTAATTTAAATGCAACGTTCTTGTTGTTCATTTTCAGGCTTTCAGTCCATTTGTCTTTTTCCCTCTGTGTTTCAGTGATGACCATGTGCACAGTCTTGTTTGCACATCAGTGGTTCCAACAAAGAAATCACTTTGCAAAGTGGTTTATTTTGTTGCATGCTTTGCAAGTTTGTCCATAAGCTGGGCACATTTTGCATTCTTGTTGGTAAACATATTGAACATTTCTTGCATTGTTTTTGCCTCTTCACGATGACTTGGTCCTAATTTGTAAGTCGCTTTGGACAAAAGCGTCTGCTAAATGACTAAATGTAAAGTAAATTACTTTCCACTGGATGCTATTTACTTTTCTGTTCACTTTGCACTGTTTTGCCTCCCCTTTTCTTTGTGTTTCATCTGATATGACGTTAACCCGTTGGCCCTCCAGGTGTCGATTGCTTTTTCCAACAGGAGGTCTGCCTCACGCACCAATCTTGCACGCACATTGACGTCTTTTATCCAGCATACGATTCTATCCCTGATAAGTGAATCAGACAGATCCCCAAATTCAAATTCAGTCTTTCGCCTTGCAAAGATCTTTGACATACGCATCAATCGTTTCTTGAGCTTTGTGCTCTCGTAAAACAACACATGGCGATTTTTTCTTACAATATTCTTTAAATGTATTTTTAGGTAAATTAATTTTATTCACTTCTCACTCTGTGAACTGAAATGTGTTGTACACTTTATTGGCTTCTTCAGAATCTGCTGAACGCAGCAAATAACAGCATGCTTGTTCCTTTGCATTGAAGCAATAGCAAAGATTAAAAAGCATTTGGTTAACAGAAAAGACATTATTTTCCAACATCCTAAATTTTTTTATGTTCTTTGTACTGTATTGATCTGTCTACCTAAAACACATTTTTAGTGAAAAGGATGAGGATGAAAGAGGAAGGGAGAAGATGGCTGGATGACAGGATTTTGTTTGAATAAGAAATTAATGTATGTAATCCAAATTTTATGATGTCCTGTTTGTAGGTGAAGAATGAGACATGGACATGAGATGACTGACTATTTACTGATATCGAAGTCATTGACAAACCTCCAGGGGAAACTTTTGAGGTCATTATGTGACTTCATCATGACCTCATCATGACCTCATCAGCCACTCCCACTGTAAACAAACAGCCTGATGGGTTTAAAAGTAGGCTTTTTTTTTCTTTCTTTTTTTTCATAAATCAAAATTTCATAATAGACATGTGATCTGAGATGCACCCATTCAAGAACCAATTAACTTTGACACTAAGAGATCAAATCTCACCTGTTGTGGACATCAATCATGCGTTTGGCGTAGGCATAACCGTAATTAGACTCATGTGGGGCACCGTTGTGCATCTGACAGAGACAGAAAGAGAGAAATACGTCTGTAGAAGTTACAGAAACACAATTAATGCAAACAGACTCATGAAACCAATCAGACACTGGCTTAAATCACTCACATTCATACATGCTTTTTTAATCAGTATTTCTCACCATGATGGGACGGGACAAACACCCAACAGGTATTTTTGACATATACATTTTGGTGCAAATATGATATAAATGATTATATAAATTATATAAATAAATATAATTAATGCTTTCGAGTTTCTGACATCAAAAACCCAAAGGTCGTTTTTACAGTTTAGTCTTTATTTACTGTGGAGGAAATTTGAGTTGAATTAACGAATATTACAATATCAAGAAACACATCTTGTGATGTTTTTTCAAAGGAGAACACACCCAACATCTGCTTATTAAAGTGTTGTCATGGTTGGGTGACTGTAATGAAAACGCAGGAGGAAGGAGTAAACGACAAAAGCAGTTTTTAAAGGTGCAGTATGTAATATTAACAGCTAGCGGTTGAAATGGGTACTGCAGGCCACATTTAAAATATTGGAGAGATGTTTCCCCGCCCCGTCCTCCTCAGAGTCGACTCACTCGAGGACATGCAACAGGAGCATGCGCAATCGACAATGGAAGATTTGATTTATCCATGTTTTAATATGCTCCCATTTTAGATGGATGCCAAGGCTTTTTAGGTTGGGTAGAGTCTGCAATCTCTGACCCAGTTCATTTGCTGGCTTTCACGGCTGCAATATGCTGTGTTTTCTGCTAACTGGCACTGTCAGGGATGTGGGTGAGAGATGAAGGCTTTTATTAATAATAAAAATAAAACAAAATACAAACAAAAACTACCCAGAGAGGGAAGACTTGACTTGACTTGACTTAAATTATTCATTGACTTTAGTTACTTTAGTGTATTACAGTTTTTTTCAATTACTAACATTTTTGCAGACTAGGCTGGTTTTATCAAAATACTTAATGCAATTCACAAAACCACACACCCAAACTGCAAAATACCTCATATATCCTGCAAAATGAAGCACTGCAACCAACTACATATAGCATTATCAAAATCAAACTTTTGCACAAAATGGCACACACTTCATTTATATGACCAGATTTTTGTCTAACCAACTACACACTGTTGGTCATAATGAAGAGCACTCTCATCTTTAGTATGCTTTGCCATAATACTAAAATAGTTCAAATTGTAGAAAATTCTTCAGATTGTTCACATGCACAGAAATATTTGCAGATACACACACGTTTTTATTTTTCACCAAACAAGTCAGTGCAACACATGCACAGAAGATATATTTACATCGGACTGAACAAAAAACAGTAAACTGAAAAAGATTGAAGTGTTAAAGGTGCCCTAGAATTTGAAATTGAATTTATCTTGGCATAGTTAAATAACAAGAGTTCAGTACATGGACATGACATACAGTGAGTCTCAAACACCATTGTTTTCTCCTTCTTATTTAAATCTCATTTTTGAAAAACACCCCTGAAAAATCTCCACATAACACCGACAGTGACGCAACAGTCGGGATCATTAATATGTACGCCTCCAAAAATTTGCATATGCCAGCCCATGTTCAAGGCCAGGCGGAACTGCGCAGCCGAATCATCGTCCGAATCATTTTTCTTCGAGAGACATCATGGCTTGCAAACGAGCGAAGCATGGCAGTTGCTCAGTGTTTGGATGTACAAATGAACACAAAGGTATTTTTTTAGTTCCTTCATCCGAGCCTCTGAAGAACCAGTGGGTTATGTGAATGTCTGATGTGTAATTGTTCAAGTTCAGACAGATAATCTTTCTCTCAAAGTCGTTCAATACGGTTTATGCATCAGTAAATCAAGCCAGTGACTAAACGATCAACTTCACGTCGTTTCTCTTAGTAGGATGAAAATAATCTTACTTAAACTGTGATTAATATACAGATAGCGATCAAAGAACAATCCCCAAGCTGTCAATCACACAGCGCGAGTTTATCTGGACACTTGCCAAAACTCGTTATGAAATCAATGACGCTGTTACACTGCACAACAAAGCTCTTACTGTACGTACATCATGTTTGCATTGGTGAAATCATTAGTGAGAGTGCAGAAACTGCGTTGCAATGATAAGCTTGTGTGTGTGTGTGTGTGTGTGTGTGTGTGTGTGTGAATTTACCATGGTCTCATCTATCGGGTAGGTGGTTTTATCTGGAAAAACACACGTAGACAGACAAGAAACGACCTTCACCACCCCGAACTCCTGAGACATGTACAGCACATTGTCATTGATGTGCACATTATCTCTCTGAAAACAACAAAACAATACAGTCAATGTACAGTTCAATTATCCAACAGTGATATTTCCAACCTTATACTACTTAATGTTATAATTACCCAGAAGTCCAGGTTCTGTCTCATGTTTCTGTAAAGCCCGCCCACCATGGCGGCCAAATGAATGACGTGTGTCGGACGATGCTTCTGGAAGACTGATCTCGTCTCTTCAGCGCTCCTGAAACAGCACATGTAAATACAGTTATCATGCAATTGACACAAATGAAAACTCTTATATTTGAGCTTATTCTTTGTATAGATTCCATTCATCAACTAATATGACTCTTGTAAACACTAAGAAAGAGCTAAATAATTGTTTTTTTTTGGAACAATTAAATAGAAGCTAATTCGGTTAAGTGATTAGGGAACATTGCACAGTTTTCTATAACTTGAGCTTAGAATATAAAGTACATGTTATATGTGATGATTTGATATTGTATTGATTATTGGTGTATATGCAAAATCTTACTTATTTGAATCTATTCAATTTTATTATTTTTATTGATGTCTTTTATTCATTTCTTATATTCATTTTTCCTTATTAATCTTTGCCTGTACATATTATTGATATTTCTGGGTGTATTTTCCTTCAGAATTGATTGCATGATGTGCCTTGGTATCAAAGTGCATCTGTTTTCATCTCTACAGACATGACATAATGCAAGATCTGCTATATTCTCTTAAAAGTGTTAAAACCATAAATTCTCCAATAGGGTCTAGCGGCAGACTTGCACTTGCACTTTCACTCTTGACGTCACTAGCAATCGCCACCTGCAGTCTCCACTGACCAATTCAGAATTACTTCCAACCGAATTCAACAATCATTGCCATATGTATACATATATTTTTTGTCAATATATAATTATACGCTATGTTTAGACTTTAAATCGCTGCAATGCAATTTCTGTCAGGACCACAATCATCAAATACGATTGACAATTAGCATACAGTTTGGATTGGCGGTATGGTTCTGTTCTGGGCAGCCTAGCATGGATAAGAGCAGGGAGAGCAGCAATGATTCAAAGGGGAATCAGAATGCCCTACTGACTGGAGACAGGTGGAGCTGGGGAGGGTGAAGGGTAATCGCTCCGGAGAAACGCGATAGCTGTTGATAATACTGAAGGAGCTTATATATGTATACAGTGATAGGCGTCGTATTCCTATAGGTAGACGTGGATCAGCTGAGAGTCACTGTGCGAGCTTGACTAACATGACCTGCCAGAACTGACGCTACGCTTAATAATTAAGTTATACTAAAAGTTTTATTTACAAACTGCTTTTTGTTCAGATGCTATTTATTATGGTTGCGGTATCTAGCCAACCATGACCATTACTATCGTGAATATATTGTTACGTTTGTGACGTAATACAGCTACGTTGTTTCTGTTGTTGTTTCTGCTGTCTCTTTTTCCTCCTTTAGGATTGGTCCTGGACTTAATGCGAAGCTGTTGGGGGTTGGACCAGAGAACTGGACTATAAATTCCCTGGAATTCCTCTGGAGGGAGCTCTCTGCCTCTTTGATTGCACCTGTTGTTGTACTGTGTGTTAGCTGTTGAAAATGTAGCACAACAGATTGTGATTCCTGTGCTCTTCTTTGTGTTAACAGAGTGCTGTTAGTCACTTTTGATACAGTGTGATCTGTTCCTATAACATCAGTGTCCTAATGATCCCATCTGTAAGTTTGTAATTATTTGAGAAGCCGTAGGGGGTGAGTGCCTTGTTTTTTTTGTAGGCCAAAAGGCCGTCACTTTTTCTCCTGTTTATTGGGTTAGTTAAGATAGGGTATGTTATTTTATGTTTTGTTTCTTTTATTTTGATTAGTAGGGAAGTTAGTTTTTTGTGGGAAAGTTCGTTTCTGTTTGTTTATTGTTTTGGCATTAGCTCAGCCCTGAAGATTTTGCTTCTAAACTTTTCTTTGTTTGTTTGAGAGAGATTGTTTTGTAAAACTTAAATTATACCACTCTGAAAACAAACAACTAATAAGTATGGTTTTGTTGTTTGTTACACCCTGACCTAGACCAGGGACCGTAACAATATCAAGTATTTGACAGAATGGTATTGTTGCGGCAAACTGCCCGCAGTCACGCCTCTCGTCACACGGGAATGAACGCCAGGTGAAGCTGGTTTCAATCAGCGTGGCGCGTACCTGTGGCTTTGAAATAGTGCTCGCACTGCTCATTTCATTGTGCACTGTGAGCAGCGAGAACACGGTGGAAGCGTTGGGTCAAAGACTTTGGTCTAAACTGAATGGGATCGCTTTGCATCTGAAGATACTGCCGGTTAAGAGGAAATGTCTAAGCATCGCTCTATCTATGCGCTAACTTCTGCGTTTGGTCAATCTGCTAAAGCTAATTTTCTGTCTAAAATTTACGGTCCTTAATATGTGTAACCAATTCATTGTCTAGAATATTTATTATGGTAAACGTGGTTAAATTCCCTTCTACTGAAAATACAATAAAATTTTGTTGGTGGTTACCCTACTAAAAATGTGCCTTTGCTTGAGGTTGTATTTGGTATTAAGTTAACTACTTATCCGGGTACTCGTCTGTAAGCTTGCCATTCTACCTACCTTAGTTTAAATATGTTAATGCTTACCAAATTAAACCGGTGTAAACTGTTATGTACAGTGTGAGATTTTGGTGCTTTAACTTATGTGCATTGCTATTTACTTAAGGGTTTTTAGTTGTAAATATTTACTCTGGTTTGTTGTGTGTGTGTGGTTTAAAGGTTTTTCACCTACTGCAATTCTGCAGTAAATTGAGAAAAGGCAACTTAAAAGTGCTCGAAGCGATGTCGCGTTTTTTAGGCCAAAACATTTTTTGCCACATACAGCAAACATCTCCTCACTATCTGCTAGCTGCCTGTCCCCTGAACAGTGCGCGTGCACATGAAGGGGGGTGTGGGGAGTGGAGGAGCGAGAAGCATTAAGAGGGAAGTTAGCTAGAGTTGAGATGTCCTAGACAACGACAACGACTAACGTTAAAAATGTATATTCTTGAGAATTTTGATATGGCCGACACACGACCAAAGATACAACGTTCCGATGAACAAATAACAAAGAAGAGGGAAAAGCAGTCCCGAATTTACATCGGAAAAGCGTTCAAAAGGTGGCAAGAACTCTGCCGGCAGAAGGGCTTCCAATCCGAAATCCAGGTGGCTCTGTTTTTGCTGGACAGGTGATGATGTTGTTGTACCAGCTAACACACAGTACAACAATAGGTGCAATCAAAGAGGCCATGATTTGGAAGCGCTTTGTTTTTTTGTGTTTGGTTATTTTGTAAGGAAATTCAACTTGTTGATTAACCGCATGTAAAACTGGAAGTGAGATTGTTTGGTTTGCACTATTGTTTGGGATGTTTTATACGTTGTACTTTGAAGGAAATACGCGTTGGATTTGTTTGTTTTGACGATAGAATGTATGGATTGCTGTATCTGTAAGTTTGGCTGTCCTATGCTGTTTTTTTTAGGAGGTTTTGAGTTTTTTTTTTTTTTTTGCTAATCCTGTTGTGGGAGGAATATTGAATAGTATATTTGTTCCCTTGTTAGGTGTAGCTGCTCGTTCCCTTTTGGAACAAGTGGGTATAATGTAACTTTTTTTATTTTTGTGTGGTGACCGTGACTAGAGCAGTTGTCTCAGGTGCTTATCCGTGGTATGAGTGAGTCGCCAGTGTGACGTGCTGGTTGCTTTTCGTCGCACTAGCAGGAGTTGGTGCTTAAATGCCCCTCACCAGTAACCACATGAAGATTAGGGGTGAGTTAGTTCGAATTTTTTAATAAAAAAAACAAACAATTTCTTTCTAAATATAGACAGGGAGAGGGAACCATTTTATTCCTCCTGCTGTGGTTTGTAAAACACACCTTCTATTTGTAACGTGTATTTAAGGTGGAAATATGTCTAATCTAGTCGAAGATTTTATTAGTTCTCCTTCTGAAGTTTTGCTTGATTCGTGTACAAAAGATCAGTTTTTCAAAATTGCGGATCATTATGGAATAGAACTTGGAGATAAGAGGTTAAAGGATAGTGCAGTTAGAGAGATGCTTAAAACAAGACTAATAGAACAGGCCGTATTGTTTGAAATGTCAGATACAGCTACTACCGGTCAACCTCATGTCGGCTATTTAACTTTTGAGCAACAGGAACGATTATTGTTGTTACAGTTTGAACAGGAACATTTGAAATTGTAAGTAGAGTGTGAAAGAACTAGACATTAATAACTTATGTTGAGCTGCAGAAATACCGCTTGGAGATAATAAGAGAAGGTGGGCTAAATGGTTCAGCTGATGCTTTGCTGGGTGCTTCTCAAATGTTTGACACTGCTGGAAATGTGAGGTTAGTGCCTAAGTTTAATGAGCGAGACCCAGATACCTTTTTTATATTGTTTGAGCGAATAGCGGAGGCAAGAGATTGGCCTAGTAAGGAACGTACACTGCTTTTACAATGTGTGCTCACTGGCAGGGCTCAAGAAGCTTATTCTGCCCTTTCACTCTCGGACTGCAATAATTACTATACCGTTGAAGCTGCAGTTTTAAAAGCGTACGAGTTAGTACCAGAAGCGTACCGACAAAAATTTAGAACATTGTCCAAGGGTGTAAAGGAGGCTCATGTGGAGTTTGCTAGAGAGCTCACTACTGCATTTAATCGCTGGTGTATGGCGTCTGAGGACTGAGGTAACTATGTTTGAAGAGTTGACTAACTTAATTGTGCTTGAACAGTTTAAGAACTCTGTTCCTGCTCGATTAGCAACATATAAATGAGCAGAAGGCTGAAACAGCTGCTAAAGCTGCTGAGTTGGCTGATGAATTTATATTTTAATGCACAAGAGTAGTTTTGAGTTTTGGAAAAGGATGATATTTTTCAAGATAAAGTGGATTGCATGGCTAGGGATTCATATCTGATCTGTAATTATTGTTGTGGTAAAGGTCACTGGAAAAATGAGTGCCCTGTGCTTAAAGTTAAGATTAAAGGGGGAAAGGTTCCTCGCGTTAAACCAGCTGGTCTTGTGGCACCATTGTTAAATTCTGTTAGCTCGTCTTCTGAAGGATCTCCCCCAATCTCTTTAAAAGATGGAGATTATGCACCTTTTATTACCTATGGGCATGTGTCGATTGTTGGTAAAGAGATGAAAGTTCCAGTGACAATACTGAGGGACACGGGAGCTTCGGAGTCCTTTATTTTGCAGGATGTGTTGCCATTTTCCTCTGTGAGTGATACTGGGACTAGTGTTCTAATTAGAGAAATTGGGTTAAATGTCCTGTCTGTCCCTTTACATAAAATAATGTTGTCGTCTGACCTTGTGAATGGAGAAGTGGTGGTTGGAGTGCATCCATCATTGCCAGTGCTAGGGGTGGATATAATTTGGCAGGGGGCAGGGTTTGCCCTGATACCTTTTCACCTCCTGTGGTTTCATCTCTTCCCCTTCCAGGTCCTGATGAGAGCAACAAGAACTTTCCAGAGGTATTTACTGCATGTGCTGTAACTTGATCTATGACCTCTGCATAGCCAAGGTTATCCTCTGATTCTGTAGTTAGACCAACATTTGTAATGGTCTTGTCTCCAGAGCGCTATTTTCATCTCAATGAAGTGTTGACTGTTTATGGTAAGAGGAGACATCTGGTCCCACAAAGCTGAGGCCCAGTCGAGCGCCTTGCCCGTGAGGAGGGTGATAATGTAGGCCACCTTACTGTTCTCAGTGGGAAAACTGCTGGGTTGAAGTTGAAAGGCCAGAGTACACTGGGTTATAAATCCTCTGCATCTCTCAGGGGTGCCGTCGAACCACTCTGGGGCTGGTAATCTGGGCGTCAGTGTGGATAGAGGGCCAGGAGAATGTTGGGGTTCCTGGGGTGAAGAGGTTTGTGACTGGAGGTTCAGAAGATGGAGGATCTCAGACAGAGCCTGATCATGTCACTGAATAGTTGTGGCTTGCTCGGAGAGTGCAGTCAGGATGCGCTCAACGTTAGTGGGTGGTGAAGACTCTTCTGCTGGGCTTGCTTCCATGGCTGTAAGAAGTTGCCCTTGGTGGGGATTGAACCCGGGTCTCTGGTGCTCCAAGTGTGAGTGGTTACTCACTGAGCTACTGTAACTCCCCAATAGTTAAACCCAATCGCAGAATATAAAAAAAGCCAGGAAATGCTTCCTAATGTTTTTTGGCCAAAGTTGAAGAAGGATGTGTCAAAGTATATCAAGACATATCATACCTGTCAACTAACAGGCAAGCCAAACCAGAAGATTAAACCTGCTCCACTGTTTCCTATTCCTGCTGTTAGTCCACCTTTTGAGCACTTGATTTATTGATTGTGTAGGCCCGCTGCCTAGATCAAAATCAGGTAGTATTTATTTGCTCACTGTAATGTGTGCATCAACTCGGTACCATGCGGCCTATCCCCTCCGTACAATCACTGCAAAATCAGTGGTGAAGGCCTTGACTCAGTTCATTTCCATTTTTGGAATTCCGAAGATTGTGCAAAGTGATCGAGGTTCTAATTTTACGTCTCATTTGTTTTCTATGTTTATCCTTATTATGACTTAAAGAATTAAATTTTTTACTCAACTGTGGCAGACACAGGCTTCCATAGTAGAACCATTTTACAAAGATTTTAAACTTTGAAACCTAAAAGGATTTGTTACCCTGTGGTTTCCTCTGGTGGACAACATTAGTATTACAGCCTTTATCTCTCATTCTCTAGCTGTTATGAATGCTGCATTTATTATACAGTATTCCCACGATAAAGATACAGGCAGCAACAAAAATATTTACAATGCTAAAGTACATTTAATAATTAAACCATTCCATCTTCTTGGCCCGTTGGCAGTACTTATTCGATTTATTTTGTGTCGAGTGCAAGTGACGTCGCAGGCAGCAGAGAATGCAAGTGGCAATTGCCAGTCTGAGAATACAAGTGCAAGTCTGCAGCCAGACCCTTCTCATTCGTGCCTTACAACATGGTGACCTAATAAGACCTGCTAGGGTACATTTTGTCTTGGAGTACATCCTTTAATAGTAGGGTAGGCAATTTCGGAGAGGCTAGCAATAAATAGCAAGCTAGCTTTGAAAGCATTAGATACCACCCTCCCTTCAGAGTGCCTCTACAGCCATGCCTCCTTCAAAACTCAGGAACACATACAGCCAGAGTAGATTCTTCAAAGCATCACAAGAGCCAGCGTTAAATTACCTCATGTCTCAAAGCACATAACATTACAATAAAAATGAACGTAGATAACATACAGAGCTCTTTCTTGTACTACCTGACAGCTGCAGATTAATTTTGGTATTGAGAGTGTTAACATAGAAACCCATAAATCCGAGTCTGAGGACATGAACAGCTCGGAGTACGTCACGGCTTGCCATTGCTGAATGCAATGATTGGAAGAAAATGTTTTGGTCCTAAGCCTTTTACAGAAGATATATGTAAAAAAAAAAAAAAATACATTGACCACTTCTATTGTTGATTACTGTCAGGATGTGAAGTGTGAAGAGAGTTTCAACCAGAATAAAAAAAACGTGTATAATAAAAAAAAATTGCCTACCCTACCTTTAAATGGTTGCACGAGAAGTACTGTAACGCTGGGTGAACTCAAAAAAACAAAAGAAGAGTTTGATCCAAATGCAGAAATGATTTAATGCCAAAATAAACATAACAAAACCATTGCAACCAGGGAACGTCTTGGTTACGTATGGTAACCCTCGTTCCCTGAAGGAGGGAATGGAGACGTACGTCGTGACCGACGGATAGGCATCTCGCTAGAGAGGCCAATCTACTTCGAGTGAAACTAAAACAAGCCAATGTACATTGGCGTGCAATCATTTGCATCAGCTGTGCAGCCTCGCAGCGCGGGTATATAACTAGCAGCTGGTGTGATTGCACTTCAGTTTTTTGCTGAGGAGCCAAGCCTGAAAAGCTGGCCACCCCGGCGGGCAGCAGCAGATGTGGCGACGGGACGTATGTCTCCGTTTTCTCCTTCAGGGAACGAGGGTTACCAAACGTAACCGAGACGTTCCCTATTAGTCGGTCACTATGACGTACGTAGTGACCGAAGAATAGGAATCCCTACCAAAGCGCCACAGCTGCTGCACCCCATCCAGCACCCTGTGCAAGCCTCTACCCCTTCTTGCCTGGAAGGACGATAGGAGGAGGCTTACAGTGGATCCAGTGGATAAAGGCCTGGCACCGGACGCTCCGCCATGTCCAGGCCGAGGGTGTTTGGAGGACTCAACAGGTTTTGACTTTGGAGCAATAAGGGTACACAGTAGGGTGCAGCAAGCCGACAGAGCCGGTACTCACAGTGCTTCTACCCGTTTAGGGTGAGAACACGCGAGGACACCGGCTCTACACGTAGGCTATAGTATCTAGCGAACATGTTAGGTTTCGCCCAGCCCACAGTTCTACAGATATCTGTTAGCGAGGAGCCATGTGCCAGCGCCCAGGAGCGGGCAGGGCACGCCTTGTGCTTGGTAAGCCAAGGCGATGGCATCCACTATCCAGTGGGCCATCCTCTGCTTGGAGACAGCCTTTCCCTTCTGCTGACCTCCATAACAGACAAAGAGCTGGTCTGAGATCCTGACGCTTTGAGTTCTGTCCACGTACATACGCAGAGCGCGAACGGGACAGAGCAAAGCCAGGGATGGGTCTGCCTCCTCCAGGGGCAGCGCTTGCAGGTTCACTACCTGGTCCCTGAAGGGAGTGGTAGGAACCTTGGGCACATAGCCAGGCCGTGGTCTTAGTACAATGTGGTTGTCACCCAGCCCGAACTCTAGGCACGATTCGTAGACCGAAAATGCTTGCAGGTCCCCTACCCTCTAGACAGAGGCCAGTGCAACCAGCAGCAAAGTCTTCATGGAGAGAAGCTTTAAGTCTGCTGATTTCAATGGCTCAAAGGGAGCATCCTGAAGTGCTCGAAGCACCAGGGAAAGGTCCTGAGAGGGTATGGAGGGGGGACAAGGAGGATTTAATCGTCTGGCCCCCCTAAGCAACCTGACGACCAGGTTGTGCTTTCTTACTGTTTAGTCATCTATGTGGTCATGATATGCTGAAATAGCGGCAGCATGTACTTTGAGGGTGGAGGGATACAGCCCTCGCTCCAACACTTGCTGCAAGAAGGAAAGCACTGACTCTATCGAACATCTTCGGGGGTCCTCTCTGCGAGAGGAACACCATTCGACGAACAGGTTCCACTTCAGGGCGTGCGCACGTCTCGTAGACGCCGCTCGTGCAGAAATTATGGTGTTAAGTACCTCCGTGTCCCGTCCAGGGGAACGCCCTGTTCTCTCATGGGAACAAGGGCCCCCTCCGTGACTTTTGTGAAGCCACGGTGAGACAAGGACAGCCCGAAGGGCAGGAGAAGCGGCCTGTGTCGAGGAAGAATCGAGACATGGAAGTACGTGTCCTTCAGGTCGATCACTGCAAACCAATCTTGGGGACGGATGCATTCGAAAATGCGTTTCTGCATGAGCATTTTGAACGGTAGCCTGTGGAGGCTCCAATTCAAAACTCAAAATTCAAAATTCAAAATTCAAATTCAGTTCAAAACCAATTATACATTTTGGGAATGTAATAAATATTGACATGACAATCAATTAGAAACCCTTACAGTTGCATATTTGTTTTCAGAATGGGTTTTTTTTTTTTTTTTTACGGGATTTCCTGTTTTTCTGACTTCCTTTTCTGACCTTATACTTACCTCAAGTTGCCTTTTGGGACATACATGCATACATACGTACATATCATACTTGCCTTTTGAGAGAAGTTTATTTCATCATCATATAAAATAAACAATAATGATGATAATAATAATATTAAAGCAAACACAGCTCTGGTATCGGAATAGTATCGGTATCGGCCGATATCCAAATTCAGGTATCGGGATCGGATCGGAAGTGAAAAAATGTGGATCGGTGCATCCCTACCTAGGAACAATCAGAAACTAATCAATAAGAAAAATTACAAAGGACTACAAAACTTGGCACAGAACAGGAAATAACATAAAATAACATAGAAGTCCACACAAGACCGTAATCATGACAAGTACTCAAATACAAGTACAGTATTTTGGTTAACTTAAGCGGATCAATTCTTTTAACTCATACTTCTCCTTCAAATCGTACCACTACGTTAAACAATCTTATTTTGGGATCCTTCCCTTCATCTTCTCTTTCTTCACTTTCCGTCCCAATTGATCTAGCGCATCCTTTTTTCTTTCTTTTACGACTAGCCTCCTTATCCCTGCGCACTCTCCCTACCTCCTCCCAATCACTTTCCCTCCTCTCATCACTGCCATTCTCCTCTAGTTCACTATAATCAATACCATCCACATGCCTCCCTGCCATCCCAGCCAAGTTATTAGTTAATGACCGACCAGGAGCTGTGAGACAGTACCGCTACCAGACCTATACAGGCTGTCGGCCGATGCTATCCCACTCCACTCCCTAATCGACTCACCAACCAAGATCACACTTCGAATTCCAACCAGTACAAAAGTTTGTGTCCTCAGATCCGTCTTCCGTGTTGCGAGGTCAAAGAACATGAGAAACACTTGGCAAACAAGACACACCTGGGAACAATCAGGAACTAATCAATAAGAAAAACTACAAAGGACTACAAAACTTGGCACAGAACAGGAAAGAACAAAAAAGTCCACACAAGACAGGAATCATGACAAGTACAAAGAATTTTAATACTTTCCCTTCTTTACTTTCCCTAGTCCCTTACTGTTACATATGTACAGCATGTTTAGGTTTCTTCTCTTTTTCCTGTCCTTGCATTCTGCAGATATCTTACTTTTTTGGGCCTTTCTTTCTCTACACTCTGATCCTCACAAACTTCATATGTTAGATACACTACTTTGAATTTTGTTATAATCTATTGATCTATAAGATTTATTTTAATATTTTGCTCTTACAATTTAATATTGACTTGATTAATTTGTCGTCTATATAATTTGACATTTTATTTAATACAATTTGTTATTCCTTATTCAAAATTTGATCTCTGACATAATCTTTGCTCATCTGCCTGGATCTCACTGCATCATGTTGTGATGTCTGATGAAGGTTTTGGGTTTTCTTACACAAGATTGGCATCTTTGGATGAGAGGAATATCCACTCTTCTCCTTCTCTCCCTTCACCCTCTTTCACCACTCGCTCTATGGCTCGTCCCACCAGTCCACTGCCACCCGTCACCAGCACACGCATCGGCCCGTCCATCTGAAAGAGAGAGAAATTAAGTTTGATGAACACTTCAGGGGTTAACAAATGTGTAAATACATCAGATATCCATTGATGTACTATAGTAGCAGAGTCTTTTTATACGGGTTTATATGATCTCAGTACTATCACATCTTTTTTCTCTTCCTCTTCAGCTCACAATGAACTACATGCAGAGAAAACATGTCTGAGCACATGTAAACATGCCAATCTATTGGCAGATGGCAGGGCATGATGTCACACTAAAATGATACCTGTGCACATGAAAGGGCACGAATTCACATGTAATCAAATCTTTCGTCTGAAGGAAATGTGCAGGCATGACTTGAAGTACAGTGAGGAAAATAAGTATTTGAACACCCTGCTATTTTGCAAGTTCTCCCACTTGGAAATCATGGAGGGGTCTGAAATTGTCATCGTAGGTGCATGTCCACTGTGAGAGACATAATCTAAAAAAAAGAATCCAGAAATCACAATATATGATTTTTTAACTATTTATTTGTATGATACAGCTGCAAATAAGTATTTGAACACCTGTCTATCAGCTAGAATTCTGACCCTCAAAGACCTGTTAGTCTGCCTTTAAAATGTCCACCTCCACTCCATTTATTATCCTAAATTAGATGCACCTGTTTGAGGTCGTTAGCTGCATAAAGACACCTGTCCACCCCATACAATCAGTAAGAATCCAACTACTAACATGGCCAAGACCAAAGAGCTGACCAAAGACACTAGAGACAAAATTGTACACCTCCACAACGCTGGAAAGGGCTACGGGGAAATTGCCAAGCAGCTTGGTGAAAAAAGGTCCACTGTTGGAGCAATCATTAGAAAATGGAAGAAGCTAAACATGACTGTCAATCTCCCTCGGACTGGGGCTCCATGCAAGATCTCACCTCGTGGGGTCTCAATGATCCTAAGAAAGGTGAGAAATCAGCCCAGAACTACACGGGAGGAGCTGGTCAATGACCTGAAAAGAGCTGGGACCACCGTTTCCAAGGTTACTGTTGGTAATACACTAAGACGTTGTGACGGCCCGAGTGGTGGCCGCACAAGAGCGGTAATGTGGATGCATACACGCGCGCACACACATGCACACACACGCCAACATGCATACATTTACACAAAGGATATACATTTAAGAACTCTTTATTTAAACTTATTTTGTTATTCATATTCATTTGTTTCAGTATAATGATGGATCACAATAACCACACAAATTAGTTACGTTGTATATGTTATTTATATTTGTTTCTATTTTGAGTTTAAGTTTACCGTGATGAACTTCAGACATGGTCCGCTGCAGCCGCATCCTGGCGTAACAAGGATTGGAGTCCGGGCAGGAACAGAGAATTTATGCATTATTGGTTCCGCCCGGACATACCATTTGCTGGAATTGCCCAGGGGAGGAAGAAACGTTCATGTTGTTGTTAATTGATTTATTTAGTTGTACATTTATGATATTTGATTACATTTAGCTTTCCTTATCTTTATTTACCATATATCTTTGTTTGATTTGATTTTGATGTACTTATGGTTATATGTTGAATGTAAAGTTGAATTGTTTCCCCTCTTAATTTGTAATGGGCCCATCCTTTCCTTTATAAGCTGTTGCTTTGTTCATTTGAGCAGGTCAGTAGTTTTAGTTTGTTTGGTTTTTGGTCTAATTATCTTGATCTCATTTTCTGTTTATTTATTTTTGTTGTAAGAAATTTATGAGTTTGTAAAGTTATTATTTTTTCTTGGGTTCAAATAAAGACCCATTTGTTTTGCAAAGCTTGTGTTCCTTGTGCTTGGCTTCTTGGTCCCTCACATATGGTGGCAGCGGTGGGATAATTCAGTTAGTCAAGGACACAAAGCTGTGTTTTGTTTTTTCTGCCCCTCGAGGCTGTTTTTTTTTTACTCCTGTTAATGAGTCGTACCTTAAAGAAAGGTGGGCCTAAGGCTCCTCCCTTGCAGCAAGAAGAAAGGGGTGAGGAGGACCAGGACATGGTTGAAGGAGCTGAAGGAGGCGAGGCAATGGGAGACAGAGAAGTTTCGGTGACTGAGATGGCAAATCTGCTTCGAGCCCATATGGCCAGGACGGAAGGCCGGGAGACTGTAAGACAGCAGGAGCAGGCTGATCAGGAGCGACGGTTTAAGGCTCTCCAGCACCAGTTCGGGCTTTTGCAAATAGAAGTCCAAGCACGCACCTCTCCGAATCTTCACTTATCTGATGTTGGCCAGGAGTCCCGGGAAAGGCCTAATGAGTATCCTTTAGATTCTGATGGAAGCTCTGTGGCTTCAGCTCATCAGCAGAGTTTTAATCAGGTTGGGAACAATATAGGCCCACCATTATCTCAGATACCTCGATTGGAGAAGCTGAGTGACACTGATGATGTAGAACACTTCCTTGTGACTTTTGAAAGGATTGCTGTTGCTTGTAGGTGGATTAAAACTGATTGGGTTTGGCATTTAATCCCTTTGCTGACGGGTAAAGCAAGAGCAGCTTATGTCAATATGGATGTGAACGAGTCTACTGACTATGATAAAGTGAAGTGTGCTATTCTAAAGAAAAATGATGTTAATGCTGAAACTTATCGACAAAAGTTCCGTTCCTTGTCAGTAGATCCATCGGAAAGTCCCATAGAGCTTTATAACCGGCTCAAAGAACTCTTTGGAAAGTGGGTCCAGCCTAAGAGGAAACAGGTGGAGGAGGTGAGTGAAATCATCATTCTGGAGCAATATCTTAGAATGTTGTCCCCTGAACTCCAGGTGTGGATTCGAGAGAGAGATCCCAGAACTGCAGCAGAAGCAGCGTCTTTGGCGGATGTGTTTGTTGCAGCCAGAGGAAAGAGTAAGCCATGGGCTTGGAAACCTGTCAATGACCGCCGTTCTCTTGACATGCCTCACTTTCAGCAAAGGAAGGTGGAGGGGTCTGGTAAGCCCTACATGGGGAAACCTACTTCAGCCAAATTAAATTTTTCTCCTAAACGACCTCCCATATGTTACCTGTGTGGTCAAGAAGGGCACACTAAACCAAACTGTCCAAAGATCTCAGCTCAGCTTACACAGCTATGTTTTGTACCAAGGAGGGATGTGACCAAATCCCCAAGCTCTTTGAGAACTACAAATGTGGAGATAAATGGTGAGAAATTGACTGCTTTGATTGACACCGGCAGTGATCAGACTCTGGTAAGAAGAAAGTTCATATCACCCTCTTTGATCAGCACAGTCAACAAATTACCTATTTGCTGTGTACATGGAGATGAGAGACTGTTACCTACCGCCAATGTTTATGTCAAAATAGAAGAGCAGACTTACCTGGTGAAGGTGGGGGTTGCTGATAACTTGTCTTTTCCTGTGATTCTGGGCCGAGATATACCAGTGCTGTTGGAGTTGTTGCACCCGACTCGACAGTGTAACGTGGTGGTGACCAGAGCAAAGGCCAACCAGTCAGAGGGGATTGAGCACCAACTAAGTACTTTACCTTTCTTCAATGCAGAGATTGAGACCGGGGTGTCGAAGAGGAGAAAGACTAGAAGAGAAAAAAGACAGGAAAAGGTAAAATATGCTGCTCATACAGTGTCTGAAAATATGGCCTGTGACTTACCTGTGAACTTCCAGGTGCCCACCAACATCGTTCGGATGCAGCAGGAAGATGCTACTCTCACAGAGTGTTTTGTTAGAGCTGCAGAGGTAGGAGAGAAGCCTCTAGATGACAGTACAGCCAGATACGTGATAACGAAGGGAATACTCTATCGAGCGATCGGGGTCCAGAAACAACTTGTGGTTCCACAGTGTGTTCGAGAGATGGTGTTACATCTAAGTCACTCGATTCCTTGGGCTGGCCACCTGGGGAAAAACAAGACTACTGCAAGAATCAAAAAGTGTTTTTTCTGGCCCGGTTTGAAAGTAGATGTGGCCCAATTTTGTAAAAGCTGTCCTGTTTGTCAGAAGGTTTCCCTCAGACGTCCGTCAAGAGCACCACTACAACCACTTCCTATTATTGGTACTCCGTTTGAGAGGCTTGGAATGGATGTCGTTGGTCCAGTGGAGAGGAGTCGCTCAGGGAACCGTTTCATGCTGGTAATAACGGATTACTCCACCAGATACCCAGAGGTATTTCCGTTAAGATCTGTGAAGGCGAAACCTGTAGCTACTTCCTTGGTCCAGTTCTTTTCCAGGGTCGGATTTCCAGCAGAAATTATAACCGACCAGGGCACTAATTTCATGTCTACCTTGTTGAAGCAGGTTTACCAGCTCCTAGGAATTAAGAGTCTGCGTACTACTCCCTATCATCCCCAAACGGATGGGTTGACTGAGCGATTTAACCAGACTTTGAAGCAGATGTTAAGGAAGTTTGTCAGTGAGACTGGTCAAGACTGGGATCAATGGTTGCCCTATCTTCTATTCGCTTATCGGGAAGTCCCTCAAGCTTCCACAGGCTTTTCTCCTTTCGAGCTGTTGTATGGCCGTGATGTCAGGGGCCCATTGGCTCTGCTCCAGGAGATGTGGGAAGGGAGTCCTGAAAAGAAAGAGCCCACCAGTGTTGTCTCCTATGTTCTGCAAATGAGGGAACGGTTGCAGAAGATGACCGTTTTGGCTCAGAATCACTTGGCGGAAGCCAGCGGAAAGCAGAAGACCTGGTATGACCCTCTGGCTCGAGAAAGAGATCTGGAGGTCGGTAAAAAGGTACTTGTCATGTTGACTAGTCGAGAGAGTAAACTGCTAGCAAAATGGCAGGGTCCTTACGAGATCAAGAAACGCCTGGGTCCTACGACTTATGAAATCAGTATGCCGGGTCAAGATCGATCTAATCGGGTCTTGCACGTCAACCTGTTGAAGGAGTGGGTTCCTCGTCCTGAAAAGTCACAGTCACTGATGGTTCGCTGTATTGAAGAGGAAGAAACCGATGAGCAGTATCTGCCGCAGCCAGTTCCTGGGGACATCGGGTTAGATCATCTAACAGCTTCCCAGCGGTCACAGGTACAAGTTCTCTTCACTTCGAAGGTATTTTCTGAATATCCTGGGTTTACCAACTTGATTGAGCATGGTGTGGTACTGAAACCTGATGCTGTCGTGAAACGCCAGAGCTATAGGATACCTGAAAGATTCCAGGTGACCTTGCAGGAAGAGGTAGACCTTATGCTCCGCTTGGGCATTATTGAGCCTTCGAACAGTGAGTGGTGTCACCCCATAGTCCTTGTGCCAAAGACCTTCCATTTTAAGGTGTTACCTTTCGGCCTTCATGGGGCCGTGGCGACGTTTCAGAGGTTAATAGATCAAGTATTACGTGGTTTACCTTTTGCTGCTGCATATCTTGACGATATTGTCATTTACAGTAACACCTGGGAGGAACATGTGCAGCATCTCAGAGAAGTCTTGCAGCGTCTTCAGAATGCCGGCCTAACTGTCAACCCCACCAAGTGTGCTATAGCTAAACAAGAGACCGAATACCTGGGCTATGTCATTGGCCAGGGTGTTGTGCGACCGCAGGTGAAGAAAGTTCAAGCCTTGGAGAAGTGTGTGGTGCCCCAGACACGTAAGGACCTGCGATCATTTCTGGGTATGGCTGGATTTTACCATCGCTTTGTCCCTAACTTTTCCAGCAGGGCTGCTCCATTAACTGACATGGTGGGGGCACGTTGCCCAAACCAATTACAGTGGACTGAGGAGAGATTGAAAGCCTTCCGGGATATCCAGGGAGCTTTGACAACAAGTGCTGTGCTACACAATCCTGATTTTAGTCGTCCTTTCATTGTACAGTCCGATGCCTCTGAGAGGGGAGTAGGAGCCGTCCTATTGCAAGGACCACCAGAGAGCCGACAGCCAGTGGCTTACATCAGTCGTAAACTGTTTCCGAGAGAAGTACGTTATTCCACGGTGGAAAAGGAGTGTTTAGCCATAAAGTGGGCGTTGGATTCCTTACGATACTATCTATTAGGCCGTGAGTTTACCTTGGAGACTGATCATAAAGCATTGCAGTGGTTGGAGAAAATGAAAGATTCTAATGGAAGGATTACAAGATGGTATCTCGCCATGCAGCCCTTCAGATTCAAGATACAACACGTTTCTGGTAAAGTCAACGCTACTGCTGACTATCTCTCCTGCTCTACTGGCGAGATTTCTGAAGGGGGGGGAAATGTGACGGCCCGAGTGGTGGCCGCACAAGAGCGGTAATGTGGATGCATACACGCGCGCACACACATGCACACACACGCCAACATGCATACATTTACACAAAGGATATACATTTAAGAACTCTTTATTTAAACTTATTTTGTTATTCATATTCATTTGTTTCAGTATAATGATGGATCACAATAACCACACAAATTAGTTACGTTGTATATGTTATTTATATTTGTTTCTATTTTGAGTTTAAGTTTACCGTGATGAACTTAAGACATGGTCCGCTGCAGCCGCATCCTGGCGTAACAAGGATTGGAGTCCGGGCAGGAACAGAGAATTTATGCATTATTGGTTCCGCCCGGACATACCATTTGCTGGAATTGCCCAGGGGAGGAAGAAACGTTAATGTTGTTGTTAATTGATTTATTTAGTTGTACATTTATGATATTTGATTACATTTAGCTTTCCTTATCTTTATTTACCATATATCTTTGTTTGATTTGATTTTGATGTACTTATGGTTATATGTTGAATGTAAAGTTGAATTGTTTCCCCTCTTAATTTGTAATGGGCCCATCCTTTCCTTTATAAGCTGTTGCTTTGTTCATTTGAGCAGGTCAGTAGTTTTAGTTTGTTTGGTTTTTGGTCTAATTATCTTGATCTCATTTTCTGTTTATTTATTTTTGTTGTAAGAAATTTATGAGTTTGTAAAGTTATTATTTTTTCTTGGGTTCAAATAAAGACCCATTTGTTTTGCAAAGCTTGTGTTCCTTGTGCTTGGCTTCTTGGTCCCTCACAGACGTCATGGTTTGAAATCATGCATGGCACGGAAGGTTCCCCTGCTTAAACCAGCACATGTCAAGGCCCGTCTTAAGTTTGCCAATGACCATTTGGATGATCCAGAGGAGTCATGGGAGAAAGTCATGTGGTCAGATGAGACCAAAATAGAACTTTTTGGTCATAATTCCACTAAACGTGTTTGGAGGAAGAAGAATGATGAGTACCATCCCAAGAACACCATCCCTACTGTGAAGCATGGGGGTGGTAGCATCATGCTTTGGGGGTGTTTTTCTGCACATGGGACAGGGCGACTGCACTGTATTAAGGAGAGGATGACCGGGGCCATGAATTGCGAGATTTTGGGGAACAACCTCCTTCCCTCAGTTAGAGCATTGAAGATGGGTCGAGGCTGGGTCTTCCAACATGACAATGACCCGAAGCACACAGCCAGGATAACCAAGGAGTGGCTCCGTAAGAAGTATATCAAGGTTCTGGCGTGGCCTAGCCAGTCTCCAGACCTAAACCCAATAGAGAATCTTTGGAGGGAGCTCAAACTCCGTGTTTCTCAGCGACAGCCCAGAAACCTGACTGATCTAGAGAAGATCTGTGTGGAGGAGTGGGCCAAAATCCCTCCTGCAGTGTGTGCAAACCTGGTGAAAAACTACAGGAAACGTTTGACCTCTGTAATGGCAAACAAAGGCTACTGTACCAAATATTAACATTGATTTTCTCAGGTGTTCAAATACTTATTTGCAGCTGTATCATACAAATAAATAGTTAAAAAATCATACATTGTGATTTCTGGATTTTTTTTTAGATTATGTCTCTCACAGTGGACATCCACCTACGATGACAATTTCAGACCCCTCCATGATTTCCAAGTGGGAGAACTTGCAAAATAGCAGGGTGTTCAAATACTTATTTTCCTCACTGTATGTCAACAAGAAATGCATGGCAAGTGGCAAGTGAAATGCATCTCGTTCTCCTTCTCAGGGAACCGGGTTGCAAGATGTTCCTATGCGAACTTTGATGCTATGTGTTGACGCTAAAGAGAACACAATACCCATTTTGGTAAATATTTAATTAATGAGTTGTTAATACAATACATAACAATACAACATAAAGGGTATGATGATTTTACCCCAAAATTCAGCATATTAACACAAAATGATAACTGCAAATCCACCTTTCTCTACCTGGATCCAGTTGTTTCTTTGAATCACAGCAATACATTTGCTTCTCTTTTCTGTCGGCAGTCTGCAAAAATATACCTCAGATTTCTTGTCAAATATATTTATACAGTCAATTTCAAAGCTCTTTCCCATTTTATATGTGCTTTGAAATGCACAGAAAAAGTTAAAATAGATAAAACATTGTGAGTACCAATTTATCCACATCAAAGGACCTAATTCCTAAGGAAATATAATTGCAATTGTACTTTTGAAACAGTTTAACTTCTCATCTATTACTGTGGTACTTATATGAGGTAACATTCATACCTTCTTTACCAGCAAAAACTAATTTAGGTGAGATGTCAATATCAGAAATGTTATCATATCTTTGTCACATATATGGCTGTATTGATCACACAAAGGAGTACAGAGTAGACAGTCCTTTAATAATATTTCCAAGAAGATGCATGTAAGAAAACAAAAGTATAGTTATAGTACAGTATAGTATTGTTTCACAAGACTTAGCACCACTGTATCATCAACATATTTAATAATATGCCTGCCTGATATTGACTTCTGCACCTATTATTGTATAGAATAAATAATAAAGGTGAAATAATACAACCAGGAGAACCCACTGAGGGATAAAGCTCCTGGGAATTTTCTCCATTTGTTCATAGGGTACAACGGGACCAAAGGCGCACCAGGGTAAAAGGCGCCTTTGATTTTATTTTCCTCGGAACCAGTAGATGGCACAAAAACTTGCCGGAGCACTTTCCCAAAACATCCCCTTTTCAAGATGCACGTGGAAATTTGACTGATCCATGACGTGTTTCGCAGGAAGCAGCGCAAATTTGATTCTGTGCTAATTTGATCTAATATTTTATATATTTTTTAAATGTAGTAGATTTAAGTAGCAAATTAGAATCGCTTAATTTTGTTACTATATTTTGAGACAAAGGTCTTGTTAATGATTTTCAGTTTTGTTCAAGGTAATTAAAGTAACAGTTTAACAATAACGGAAGAATTTGTGAATGTATGGTATTTGGGGTAAAATGCGCCCCTGATGTTGGGGCGAAAGACACAATAATTAACATGATAATAAATAGCCGGCTAACTTCCATTGTTTAAAAAATGTATTATAAAATTTGGATTTTTCATCCAATTAATAGATTACCAAATAATCTTTAGTTGCAGCCCTGTTGAATAGTATTAAATGCAGATGAAAAATCAATAAATCAATCAAATAAAATACTAAAATAATAATCTTACCAATATCTGCATGCTTATGAAGTTCCTTTTACTATGTGCACTATTTGGATTTAGTGTCTTTTAGCCGTGAGTTCCCAAATGTGCATAAAATCATTTAAAAACAGCAACTTTAAATGCTGCGTTTTCATTATCAAGTTGTTATTAACATTACATTGAAGGAGCTCTTCTCTATTCATTTGACAAACTGCTTATGATTATGCCTTTATTTGGCGCATCTAAAAAAAAAAAATTTGTTCTGCAGTGTTTTTAACTCTTAAGTAATTTTATTTACAATAGTTTTTTTTTGTATTTTACTAAATACATTTTTACTAAAAACTAAATAAATAACATTTTGACACTTTTATGCGTAAAATGCATGTAAAATGGAGCACTTGTTTTTGTTGTAGATTAAGAAAACATGCATCACAAGATAAAACAATTATATTTTTCAGTTACTTTCAACAGAGTGAGCACAAGAAAATACAAAGTTATAATTATATTACAATGTTGTCATGGTTCTGTTAGTTTGGACTTTTTGTGTTTCACCACCCTCTGCCTGAGTTAGTGGTTTATGTTCAGCTGTGCACTAACTATCTCCCTCATTATCATGTGTACCTAAGTTCTGTTCTGTTTGTGTTTCTTTGTTCGGTCTCGTCTGTGTATATGCGTGGTTGAGCAGTTTATGCCTTGTTCTGTGGTCGCCTTTTGGATTAGGTATCTATTAAAGTATTTACATTGATATCTTCATCGTCGTGTGCCTATTTACAACCACCATATGTGACAAATGTATTATATTGTTTTTCCGTTAAATAAATGCATAGAAATCTAAACTGTACAGTTTTCTACAGTATGTATTTATAGACAAAAATATATACATCTTAAATGAGTTAAAAAGGACGAATCAAGTTAATTAAAAGCAAGTGTTTGTTAGGCCTACTATGGTCACAGTCCAAAATGACACCCTTCTTTCTTAAACTGTAGGGCTGAGGAACCCGATCCAGCAAATCCTACCTACCAAATCCTCTCCCGCTCATGTTTCTAACCCACAATAAGAATTTCAGTTTTGTCTTTGTTACATTTTTTAAAAATGTTGTTCATCTACTTTACAATGCTGGACAGACAATCAGACAACCTCTCTAATTCAACACTGTCTCTGAACTCAACTGAAATGAATAATTGTATATCATCAGCAAAAAATAAGAATTTATCTCATATTTCTGATTAATTGCGTTACCTGCTCTCTGGCTCGTTGGCTGCCGCTCTGTGAGTTATAAGGAAATGATTTTAAAAAATCCTGCTCAATGGTTTATGTTACACACACACACACCTACATTTAAGGACGGTGTTCAGTGTCTGATCTTTTCGGTTACGCTGGGCGGAGCTTACATAAATATTCTCCTGTTTCATTTTAAAAACACCAGTTAAGATGTAAAAAACAGCAAATTGAATCAAATGTTCCCAACTCAAATTTTAACAAAGACCTTACAAGCTTGTTTATAAACACTTTCAACCAATTTAAGAATAGACTAACAAGACTTGTGATATGTTTGCTAAAATTGTTGGATGTGGCACAGCCCAACCTAGAACATTTTAATACGGTCACGTGACCGCAGTCCAAAATTTCCATCAGCCGTCACTGCCCACAAACTGTTTGTTTACTGACATTGTTTCAAATATCTTCCTTTGTGATTAGCAGACCAAAGAAACTCATACAGGTTTGGAACATTTTGGTCTTTTGTCTTTTAAGTTCAAACCCATTTAAGGTGTGAAACAGTGGGGTGACCAGGGGTGACCAATCCCCATGATTTTTTTTAAAATTATTATTTTTTGCATGCAAAAGTAAACTTATATCATACATGTTGATGAACTACCAACATATAAAACCATGTTATGATGCTAGCTGAAGATTAGCCTGAATTGCTAAGAGAGATCATTTTATTCTAAAATGTGGCAGTGGGGTAAAATGAGACAAATGCTGTGGGGTAAAGTGAGATATGAGGCACAAGTTAAGTTTAGTCTTAAACATATTTTAATGTAATATTACATTACATATGTTTTATTTTTAATGTCATAAACATTGTAGAAAAGCCATCATGCCAAGGCAATACACCAGGAAGACAACCTGGGGCAAAACACCCCTCGAGGAGATGGAGAGTGTAGCTGCTGAGGTCAAGGAAGGAAAGAAGTCTATAAGAGCAGCCAAACCAAGAGTCAACCAAACACAGGAGTGTCCATTACACTGGCATGGTTGAGAAAGTTGAGGATGACGAAATACTTGCACAATTTCTCACAAAAGCACAAAAGAGAGGGAGAGACCTATGTTTGCTATAAAGTCAAGTCAAGTCAAGTCATCTTCATTTATATAGCGCTTTTAACAATGTAGATTGTTTCAAAGCAGCTTTACAGAGATAAACGTATAATTTAAGGTAACAGAGATTGTTTTGGCTTTATAGCGGTTCTTTAATAAAGTTATTTTCCAGCTAAAGTTAGTTTTGATTGATTCGCTTCCGTCGCAACGATCATTTGTTATTAAATGAGTTTGTAATTCCCTACAAACCAAGCCTAAACAAAGTACTGGTCTTTTCTTATAAATTTTGATACAGAATTTTATTTTATTTTATGCCTTCGGGGTAGGTACGCGAAACGAATTTTCCCGACAACGCTTTTTAGTGGTAAAGGGATCCTCCATAGGGAGAGACTAGTTGGCACTTCAGCACTGCGTTTTACCAATAAAGGAAAATGATGTGGCACATGTTCCTAAAAGTGATGTGGTGAAGAAGCTGCCTCAACCTAAAAGGCCTGGAGGAACCACACGGAGAGAGCAACTCCTCATCTTTCCCTGTAACCTTCAGGGCTGGAATGCAGAGTATGACAGTAGGCTGATGTTCTAATCCAGGTGGGTCTAGTCCTTTGTTCTGAGTCCCAGGCTGTTCTAGCTGGGTCTGATTGCTCTGCTCTTTTGCTCTGACCCCCAGACACTACTGGCTCTAAGGGTCCTGTGTTCTGAACCCCAGACTGTGTTCTGATCTGTCATTTGAATGTTAATTAAAACATTTTGAATTATATTAGCCTATGTTGTATTTGATTTTGTTCAGAGTTACTTTCAAGTATGTGCTTAAAGGGTAACTAAACCCTAAACCAACTTTTTTTCAACTTTTTTGACATTTGGGTATAAAGTGTTTTAATTCTACAATATATGGTGTAAAAACGTCTGAGTGCTGCCCTCTTCAGGATGAACGGTGGCTACTGCAGTTGAATTTTCCTATTGGTTGTTTGCGGTACTGCGTGACGTAAGCAGTACTACGTGACGTAAGCAGGTTCCAGCTCACTACGCTTTTGGTAAGAGCTACCATGTCCTTGGCGGTATAAAAACCATCTTGTTTCGTCAAAACCACTGTAGCGAGTCAGGAGTTGGAATTGCGAGTATTGAAAACGATCAGGAGAGAGTCGAAATGGGCTTCTCCACACAGCTCGCGCTGAAAAGCGACGCAGTGCCAAACGCTGCTCCTCCTGCATGGACTCCACCACTGCAGCGATGCGGGAGTTAAGACCGCAGTTTGAGCCAGCGGCTCGAATTGATATGGCTCTGGCCCTGTGTCCACAAACAATTCACCCTCCTCCACTTCAGGTGAAGGTGGGGGAGAAAAGTCCTTGGCTTCAAATGACAGCTCTGTTGCAAAGCTACTTGCGTCACTCCAGTCATTCCCCATTTTAGAGTCTGACAACAGCTGTCAATTAATCCGTCACTGCAGGTCTCAGGTGCACGCCCCCCACCCCCCCCCCCCCCCCCCCCCCCCCGCTCAGCCCCGCCCTCGGTTCGTCCCCTCTATCTCCGCTGGGGTCTGCCCACTTTTCCAGCATTTTTCAAATATTGCGAAGCTATATACACTGGGAAAAGCGAATGTGCAAATCATTTGTCCTCCGTGTAATTGCGTGTAGTAGCCGCTACTTCAGAAGTAGATCGGTCATCCGTTTACTATCAATGAATCATTGTGTCACGCTGCGCTGCGCCGCGTCCAGTGTAGACAGTCAGTATCACGAAATATACATTTTCAAGTAGCCAGCACTAGTCAATATAAGTACGATTATGCAGCGATTTACAAATGCACAGAAAGCGGTTCACAAATAAATGCCAGGCAGAGCTGTGTTTGTAAAATAATAAAAACATTTGTAAATATTTATTTATTTGCAAATCTCATTTTATTTATTTGTGAATCTTTATAATTTTTTGTGAAACTCTTTATATTTATTTGTGGATCTTAATCTATTTATTTGTGAAATTTTATATTTTTTTGCGAAACTCTTAATATTTATTTGTGGATCTTAATCTATTTATTTGTGAAATATTTATATTTTTTTGTGAAACTCTTAATATTTATTTGTGAATATGAATCTATTAATTTGGAATAATGCAACAATTCTAACCCCATAAGTAGGCATCTGATTGGCTGTGTTTTTATGTTTGAATTTGAACAAGAATTTGAACATTAAATTTGAATATTTTCGGATGTTGTGCAATAATATATTATCTATATCTATCTACAGTCTATATCTATCTACAGTCTATATCTATCTACAGTCTATAATATATTATCTATATCTATATTATTACCTATTATCTATATCTATATTAGTACTGTTACCACACTACACATACAGTGCTTAGCATAAGTAAAAAAAAAATTAAAAAAAAAGGAATAACAAATAATCTTTTGGAAATTGATCTTAATGCCTTAATAAAAAATAAAAAAAGAGTACAATTCCAACCTTTAAGGACACCAATTTTCTTTGTGAATGAATAATAAATAATGAATAAATGTTCTTCCTTAAAATACAGGGTGCATAAGTCAGGACACCCCTATGTTAAATTCCCATAGAGGCAGGCAGATTTTTATTTTTAAAGGCCCATTATATCGTGGATCCATCCAAAATCTGCTGTATGCATCTCGCTTCATCTCAGCTGTCTGCCTCGTTCCTTTGAGGATGCGTTCAGCCAGAGACTGTGCTGAGTCATCTCCCCTGACAAAGCACACCTCTCTGAAGAGAGGTTATTCGAGGCCTGCGCAGCTGATGCCACTCTGAATTTCCAGCCTGCTCTCTGGTTGCCACCTCAGTCTTTCTTGCCATTTCAAATGTGACATTCAAACTTTTCAGGTGGAAGTGTTGTTCCTCGGTCTAGCTCATGCGCCCAGTCTGTCGGGGCAAGCCGGTAGTCATGGGAAGCTGTGTAAAAGGTGGAGCATCCACATGGATATTTAGGTAGAATGGGCTGCTGATAAGAAAGCACGCTTCTCTTTTGGGCTAAGCCAAGCGATGTCTCCACCAGTGTTTTCTCATCACTGATGACCATTGTTGCTATGAGGGGCCTCTCTTCAAGCTCAAAGTCTTTGTAAGGATCCTCAATACATAGCAGCCCAATATCACATGGGTTCCCATTCACACCCTTGTAGAGTGTACTTCTGTTAGACAAAGTGATACAGTTAATATCCTACTGTGACAAGGTTACAATTATAAAAGTAAAATATGTTATATGCATGGTCTGCTGGCTTCAGTAACTGGGTCAATGATGTGGTGTGTCAATTCTGGTGTCCAAAGCATATTCATAATATTAAAAATATATTTCTCCATTCTCCAGGGAGTGGCTGAAACCGTGAGAGCTCGTCGGCTGCACGGTTCAGGTCTCCGGGAATGTAAATAGCTCGAAGCAACCTCAGATGCTTCTGACTCCATAGGAGGAGGCGGCGTGCGAGTTGCGACATACAGCGAGAGCGTAGACCACCTTGGTGGTTTATGTACGCTACAGTCGCGGTATTGTCCGAGCGGACTAGTACGTGCTGATTCTTGAGCAAGGCCCGGAAGCGGTGCAGAGCCAAACGTACTGCCAGCAACTCGAGGCAATTGACATGCCAAAGGCGCTGGGGTCCTGACCAGGAGCCATGTCTGTTGACACAACAACATGCCTGGAAATTCATTCTAAGGGCACACCAGCCCGTAGAAAGCTGAGGTCCATCCACGGGGTGAATGTCTGACGGCAGGCTGGAGTAACTGGTACTGAAGCAGTCTCATATGAAGCAACCCGAGCGGTGTGGCTGCCGCTGCGGATGCCATATGCCCCAGAAGCCTCTGAAATAACTTCAGTGGAACCGCACTCTTGCCCTCGAATTGTCTCAGGTAAGTCAGCAGTGACTGCGTGCTCGCTCGAAAGCTGCGCGTACATGGCAACCGAGTCGATTTCCATACCGAGAAAAGAGCTCTTTTCCCAGTTGACCCGAAGGCCCAGGCGGGCTAGGTGCCAGAGCACTAGGTCCCTGTGTTCGCAAACCTGATCTCAAGAGTGAGCTAGGATAAGCTAGCCTTAGCGGCACAAGGGCTGCCTCAGCAACTTTCGTAAAGACGCGGGGAGACAGGGCTACCCCGAATGCGAGAACTGCGTACTGATATGCCTGCCCCTCGAAAGCAAACCGAAGAAGCGGTCTGTGTCGAGGGAGAATGGAGACATGAAAGTAGGCGTCCTTCAGGTCGATCGCTGCAAACCAATCCTGTGGTTGAACACATTCGAAAATGCGTTTGGCCGTGAGCATCTTGAACAGAAGCCTGTGGAGGTCCAGGATTGGCCGTAACCCACCGGTTTTCTTCGGTAAAAAACCGTGAAACAAAGTGCTTACGTGTAAAGTTTCTAAAGTAACTGAAACTTGGTGTTGGTCTCTTATAATTCTGTTAAGATTCTAAAGTAATTAAATCAACCCGAAGTAGTGTGGTGGCAGAGTTATATTAGATTGGTTGTTTCTAAAGTAACTTAAACAAATGTGTGTTTCTAACGTACTTGAAACTGATTGTTAAGTTGTTATAATTCTGAGGAAATTCTAAAGTAATTGAATAGACCCGACGTAGTGTGGTCACTGAATTATTCCACAACTATTGTGTGTTTTAGTGTAGACTAGTGAGTCCGACGCGCCGTGACTGTGAAGTTTAAAACAAGAACCCAAAGCAGTGTGGTTTTGTCCGACGTACTGTGACAGTGTTACATTTCTTAACTGTTTTGCGTAATTAAATTTAAGGCCCAGTGGATTGCTGTGGTTAAGTTTAGAAGCCTTGGTAGTGTGGCTACTTTGATCATTTGCGTCCGAAGTACTGGAGCTGTGAATAATTAGACTTACGAATATTTTAAAGCAACTAGATAACGTGTAGTCATTTAAATCAGACATTGTGAAAACAGGAGATACTGTAAAGCCCGATAAGACTTTTGAAAATGGAAGAAATTATTGTTAAATACATCGCTAAACACGGTTCTCAGGGAATGTTTGACGGAATAGAGAATATTGTTGATAAACCGTACAAGTGGGCTATATCTAAGTTTGAAAATGATCCCAAAATGCCTAAGAACAAAAATGGGAAAATTGCTAATGCGCTTCAAGCACTTGAAGCACTTCATACAAAGTAACTAGGAGGAGAGTAGATGAGTTTGAGGCTGAAAATGAGCGACTCAGTGTTGGGGTAATTTCTACAAAAAATTACCTGGCTAGTGAAACGATATGGAAAGAAGAAAAGGTCAGGATGCAGAATGAGATCGCACTTCTTAGAACTAACAATAGTATGCTTAAATCATCTGTGGAAACATTGTCCAATAATTTGGAGGAGGCGAAGGCAGTTTATGATAAAGAATGGCACAACTGAGAAAAACCCTAGTAAGACATTGTTAGGTGTCACATTGTGTAACCCAGTTCCAGAAATGCCAGATTTACAGGAAGACAGGACTTAGGGTTGGGAACAAGATTTTCAGTCATTCAGTAGTCAATACTCTGACTGTAGAGTCAGATTTCCCATGGCACCAGTCCATGCTACTATGACTATGCGTGCTAGTGAAGAAGGGGAAGAACCAGAGGCTTTAATCCAACTGAACTAGAAACTGTGATCAAGAATATTGGGAAATTTGATCCTGCCAAACAAGATCCATTAGATTTTCTGAAAAACTTGGAGGAATAAGCTGAAGTTTACAATTTAACAGATGGTGATGCATGTGTTTTGTTAAGAATGTGCCTGCCTGACACTTTGTCTGGAGCCTTAACTCAGAAAGTAAAGGACAGAAATGCTAATAAGTCAGAGAGGAAAAAGGCACTGCTTGAAGTCTTAGGTGTGATGTCAGTTAATTGGGATAAAATATCTGAGATGCACATGAGGAAAGGGGAGCACCCAACAGCATTCTCAGAACGATTATTGGAGATGTTTAAAACTTTCAGTGGCAATCCGGACATTACTAAGAATGATATCAGTTTCAAGTCTGCCTTGATTAACAAATGTGACTCACTCACCCGGTCAGCTGTGATAATGCTAGTGACACCACTCTCTGAATATAATGACATTATTGCTAAAATGACACAGATTTACAACAATAATGCTAATGCAAATAGTCAAATGAAAGCTGCCAAATCTAGACATCCAGTTGCTGCCTTTGGCGAGAGAGAATGTTCTACATTGTCTAATGGTTTCCATCATAGACCAAGGAGATTTGCAAGAATAAATTCAGAAGGTGTTATTCTTTGCTATGCATGTGGAAAAGCTGGTCACATTGCTAGACATTGTCAAGACAATGAGAGACCTCTTCAAAACTTTGTGTGTCATGCATGTGGAAAGGATGGTCACATTGCAAGGCACTGTTTGGAGAAAAGAAAGGAAGATCAGGAAGTTGTTTGTTTTGCTTGTGGAAAGATGGGCTATCGTTGTTTGCTTAAGAAAATAGGCAATTTAGAAAACCAATTGGCACTGTTGAAAGGAAATAAAGAAGTCATTCACACCTTATCAAACATATCACTACACGAGCAACATGACTGTAGCTCAGTCACAAGCAAATGCTGATGCAAATTAGAATTAGTTTTATGATAGTAACACATTGTAGAAAAAGGTTTACTATCAAAGGGGGGGTGATTCTTTATGATTTATGAAACATGTTTTATTAGCATTGATATGTAGTTGTAATTTATAATAAATGTTTTAATGACATTGTTTATAAATAATGTTTAAAAACATTACCGATGTTTAATGTTTTGAGATAAAACTTCTGTGACTTTGATGTTTGAATGTGAAAAGATGCTTGTGGGGGAAAGGGGGGCAACCTCTTCTTTTGATTATAGTTTCAGATATAAGCATCGAGATGTTTGTCTGAAGTGTGTAACCTCCTGGAGAAAGATGATCTGGTCGTTTGAAGGACGAGAAGGAAGTGGAGCCAGGGGGATTTTCTCAAGAAAAAGAATAGAGATTTCCAGACCTGTAAGATCCAGAACTCCAGGCCTAAAAGACCTAGAAACCCTGAGACCCACCATGGGATGGATGGAACTGATGAAGAGGCACAGACTCAAACAACACCAGTGACTGCTTCTTCTAGAAGGACTTGCGCTCCAAGTGGAAAAAAATGGACAATGAGAAGTGAAACAAGAGGAGATTTCAGAAACAAACCATTTCAGAGACTACGGACAGCAGTTTTTCCACATAGAGGGAAAACAAGTGGATAAAGGATGTCCAAACTGAGAAAATGGACACAAAACACAAAATGACACACACACACACACACACACACACACACACACACTATATTGTCTATTGATTGTTGATTATTTTAGTTATCAAAACTAAACAATATGCTAACATCACTGATGTGAACATCACTGAACATCTGACATTGTGAGAGCCCAACAAGGCCTTGAAGAAAGACAAGATTTTTGCACAACAAATGCATGATGGAGATATGGCCTATTCTGGTTTAATTTTGAATGTAACCTTTAAACGGCTGTATGGGTATGTATCTTTCTTATTATTTGCCAATGCATTATGTTATGTGTTCTGTTTAAATGTCAAATTGCAGATAACTTAAGGATCGCTTTAGGACACTCCTACTGGCTGTGATGGTTCTTGAATGTCTTCTCACCCACATCCAAGAAAATGTTTGTATGTCATATTGCCAAATTTTAGAAGAGTTTCTTTGATAATTCTGCCCAGTTGGATGGGAGCTGTAACCAGTGTGCATGAGGTGTCGACCCAAAGACGGTTAAGATTCTCCGTTGGCCAGAGGAGGACAACCTAAGCCAAGGCTTCACCGCCACTGGGCACCTGCCCGATAGAGAAGGGAGGTGTAATCTGTGAGAAGGGAGTGGATGTGATGCTTCATTTGGGCCAAGAGCATCAGAGAGGGGACTGTAAGAAAGTGTAGTCTGCCTCGACCCAGATTCCACTCCAAACTATATTTCAGAATGAGCTCATCCCCAAAATGGCTTAATTATCATAGAGATGAAAGAAAGTCAAGTTATATTGTTTCTTCACCATTTGGGTTGATCACATCCTGAACAAATTGTCATAAGTCTAGTCTGTGTTTCTGTCTTGTTTCATGTTTAGCAGCTCCCAGTTATGTTTATTAGTCTTCCCAGGTGTTTCCTATTAGCCACACCCCGTTGTTATCTTGTTTAGCTTGTTTGCCCTTGTATTTAAGCCTGTGTGTCTAGTTCAGTCTTGGTCAATCCTTAATGTTTGTTTGCTGGTTGTTATGCGCCTAGTGATGGCCAAATGAAGCGTTTCGAAGCATTATTGCTTTCTGATACAATTGTGTCGAAAATGGTTCATTACTCGAAGCTTCATTCAGATAGAAATTGCAGCACCATCTCCTGGTGAAGTAAATGTGATGCAACAAAGCTGACAACCATAACGCCCCGTTTATTACGTGTTTACCGAGGTGATCAAAGCTGAAACAGTGTTTGCTGTGAAACTCATTTATGTAGGTGAATTTTACAGATACTAATGAATTTCATGTGTTCACCTTGATAATAAAAGATTAAGCAGGATGTGTCTGTGTAATTATTTCTTTAGACAAGGACAGAAGATCAAAAAGTTTGAAACCATCACAGAAATTCTAATGGTTTATATTAAAATAGTAACCATTGGCTTTTTACCATTTAAACCACTACATAATTCTTTTTTGTAGTGTGTTCGGGACATATTCCATTAGGATTTAATGCCCCCACCAATACAACCCAACACATAGAGACCCACAGAGACCACTACAATTCCCATTACAACCAATAAATTCCCATGAAAAACATTAAATCCAATAGAATTTCTGTAATGGTTTCTATAGTTTTTTTTTTTTTTTTACCTTCACTTTTATAAGAAATACAGCCGCCAGGTTTCAAACCTGCCATCACTGGATTGGGCTGTCAAAGCAGCCATGTGGTTCACTACAGGAGTGAAGCAGTGTGTTTGCTTCAGACGTCATTTTCACGTGACTAGTGACGTAATGATACAAGCTCCGAAGCAGTGGTTCATTGCAAGGACCGTTCGAGTTTGAAGCAAGCTTCGGAGCGTCGGTGTCAGACGTAACATCACTACCTGCGCCTTGTTTCCTGAGTCTGAGTTTACGTTTGTATAGTCTGAGTTTGTGTAATAAAGGAATACTGCAAATGGATCCTACTTCCTCGTCTGCCTTAACCTCCCGTGACACAAATGGTAGTCAGTTGTAGAATGGGAATGTGTGTGGGACACAGAGAACCTTCTCAGACAATGGGGTGTCACAACTTCATTAACATACAGACCACAGCTGTTGCAACAAGAGCAACTTCATTTACATTAAGAAGAGGATAAAAGGTTTAAGATTCGGATGTTCTGGGTTCATTCTGACGCTGGTGAACCCAAGGTGCTTCGTGTACCTTGCCACTGCTATGCTGTAATAAACTTCATTTTTGAGATCTTTGACGTCCACATCATTTTTTCTTACAACGAGCACTAAAAGAGTAGGTACTTTATAGGGGGTCAGCCCTATGTTCCCACAGCCCTATGTTCCCACCTTTCTAAGAATTAGTTTTTTTTACGATTTGTCTAAACCCCCACAGTTTTATCCTTAAAGATATTATTTTTTATTACGAAACCACCGAAATTTCTTCAATATCCGACGCACAGGGCACCCTTACCCCCAATTTCCACCGGCTGCGTTACGGCTGTGTTACGGCTCCGGCACGGCAGCGGAGTCAATAGGTTTCCATTAAAGTCAATGAGTGTATTTCCACTGAATGCGGTACAGCTGCGTTCCGACTCCGGCGATCCGCAGCCCTCCGGAGCAGATACGCAGAGCTTCTATTTTTGCCGGATGCCGGAGAGCTACGCAGCACTACAGGGCAGAATGCGCAGGACAGGAAGTCGAGCAAAAAAAACAGAACAAACCAAAACAAAATAAAAGATCCGGTTAATTTTCTAAATAAAATACACCGTGATCATGGCGGATCATATTTCCCTACACTACACCTTGAAAACGTCATAATATGCCATTCCTCATAACGTTCTGTTTATAGAAACTATATATCGCGCGATCATACGTGAATTAGCGAGATCTCGTGGGTCCTCGTGACTTCAGCTGTCAGTCATGGACGCAGCCGTTCCGCAACAAATACGGACCTGGTGGGTATTGACGGACGACGGAACACGGAGCTGTCACGCAGCGGAGCCGTTCCACAGCCGTTACGCATCTGGTGGAAATTGGGGGTAAGGCGTCAATATGAGACGCAGATAAATATGAGCCTAGGAGGCGCCTCCTAGTGGTCTAACCCTAAACCTACCCCAGACCTAAACCTACCCATAACCGGCGTCTCATATTGACGCTAAAGGGTGCCCTTTGCGTCGGATATTGAAGAATTTTCAAAAGCGTCAGTATATGACGCCCTAGGATGAGAATGCGTTGAATATGTTGTTAAATTACTCCATTTTATATGCAAAAATGTTCGTCCACAAGCAAAAGTCGCTTAAATCTCCATTGTTTTCCTCTTTTTCTTGTTGAATTTAACTCTCGTTTTATCCCTCAGGCATATAAATAGCAAACAAAAAAATGCATTTTCTTTATTTACTATGATGAATTATTCAAAGATATTTAAACTTGTCATTGTGCTTTTTTCCCCTGTGTATATAATCTTATATTATGATGTACGCAAACCTATGCTATTTATGTTTTCTGTTTTTTTTTTTGCCATTATGATTGTTCATTGTTGAAAGATACAACCATGGTATCTTTCCCTGATCTTTATGTAACTATAAGTTCTGCAATAACAAAATGATATGAGCAACAGGTGCACTAACATCAGTAACTCGACAGCCCTACCTAGAGCAGTTTTCCTCAGCGTTTGTAATGTCTGCAGAAAGGAGACGGGCAGCTGTGCGAAGATCTCGCCTTTAGAGAAAACTTGATTTTATTCTGGGAAAATGTAAGCATCACTCCTTAAAAATTAAGATTACCCCAAAATGAATTGCATTGCTAGCCCACCCCAACACTTATGCACAATAATAATGAAAAATGCTGACCAATACTTAATATTATTTATTTTTTTACTGAAAATTATATATTTTAGTAAAACAAGCAAAATGTAATTTTTGTCATATGCCATAGCTATGCATGACTACACTAGATAATTGCAGTGAACACATCTCAATTTTCAGTCAAGCAATGAATTAATGCATTATTTAATTAAATTAATTACATTTTATTTACTGACAACAATAAGAAACATGAATAAATGAGTAAAAGGTTACAAAAAGGAACCATCACAATAAATAAATAAATAAATATATACAGTATATATATATATACTGTATATATATATATATTAGGGATGGGCATGATTAATCGACGATCGATAATTGATCGTTAAGAATATCGTCGATCACGTTTATTTGTTATCGATTAAACTAATGCAGGTTGCGTTGCGTAGAGTGAGTCTTGAAGCAATGGAATTAATTTTAGCGCGGAGGTACCTGTGCATCCAACGTCAGTCCCCTCAGAGCGGGTGTTTTCGGCGGCTGGACTGGCTGTCACCAGGTTGCGGTCGCATCTGATCCCAGATCATGTCAACATGCTTATCTTTCTCAACAGAAATCAGTAGACTGGTGCAGAAGTTCTATGGGAACTTCATGCGTTTTCTCAGATCGGATAGCTATCTGAATTATCAAAACGATTCCATTTACACCTGGTCACATAAATGTGTTTTTGCAAAACGGATATAAATCCGATCTTGAATTCCCGCGCTATATGCAGATTTAAATTGTTGCACGTCACCGAAAGCAACTGATATGAGCTGCATTTTATTGATCATCAGCGAAAATGTCTAAATCAAAGACCGCAACAAGATATTGCGGCAACAGCCCTGGTAAGATCATTTCGGTTCTTTACTTTTAATGAAGATGATTGTGTGTTGATGAATGACTTTCACTTTGATTTGCGATAGTTTGCACGTTGGCTTGATGAATAGATGCTCATCTGTGGTGATGCTTGTTGAAGTAGCGTCGTCATATCTGGCTATAACATGACATATAGCCTATAACACGCTCTCACACGTTTATTTCTTAGCATTTTTGGGATAAGTCAAATTTACATATGTGGTTTCAACAACCAGATGCATTTACACTTGTCCAGTTTCGTCTGGAATGCGTCTCAGATCTCCTCCTGAAGTGGTTTGAGCGATCGGATTTAAATTCGTCTCGAATGCGTTTCGGAGGGCATTTACATTTGGTCTTTTCACGATCGGATAGCTATCCGATCGCAGAAAACGGATGAATTGGCCATGGGTCTCTGTTTAAGAACGCCGACTCGCAGCTGCAGGTTCCGCTGTTTTAGAGCACCGCAGGGCATATCTTCAAGTCTACCGAACGTCCAGTTTCACTGCCACAAGTTGATCTTCTTGTAATAAAGATCTCATCGAGGACAAACAAACTGTATTTTTGTATTTTCATTGCATTTTTAATTTATAAAAAGTTAAAGAAATAATGAATTTCAATATAAAAATATTAAAGGTCCCGTTCTATGTGATCCCATGTTTCAAACTTTAGTTAGTGTGTAATGTTGTTGTTAGAGTATAAATAATATCTGTAAAATTATAAAGCTCAAAGTTCAATGCCAAGCGAGATATTTTATTTAACAGAAGTTGACTACAAAAAACGGCTGGATTGGACTACACCCCTCTACATCCTGCTTTAATGATGTCACTAGAACCGTAACCTCCGCCCACAGGAACACAGGCGTATTGATGGCGAAATGTCAACAGACGTGGTTGATGTTTATCTATAATCGGATACCGCAAAAGTTTAATTCGAAGTTGTTAGTTTGCTCTGTCCATTTCACCATGGACTGTTTTTCTAACCTGGAATAATATCAAGCAGACTTCTCTCAGCGTTTCATACTGACGAAGGGGACTATTGAGCCCGATCTCACGGGAAAACGTACAAATTCTACGAGGTGGCTTATTCGTACGAATTCATACGACCTGACTCGTACGAATTAGTACGTTTTGTGCAAAATCGTACATATTTGACGAATTGGCCAATTCGTATGAATTCATACGAATGACCTACCCCTGACCCCGCCCCTAAACCTACCCATCACGTGGGTTTAGACAAATCGTACAAATTCGTACGAGTCAGGTCGTACGAATTAGTACGAATTAGCCAACTTTTTATCATTCGTACGAATTCGTACGAATTGGTCGTGAGATAGCGTTGGACTATTTCAACTATATTCCAGCAAGCGGTAAGTAGTGATTTAATATGGAAGTAGCGATCACTCTTCACATCGTTCGTTTCTCTTAGTAGGATGAAAATAATCTTACTTAAACTGTATTTAATATACAGAAAGCGATCAAAGAACAATCCCTTTCCAATCGCCCAAGCTGTCAATCACACAGCGCGAGTTTATCTGGACACTTGCCAACACTCGTTATGAAATCAATGACGCTGTTACACTGCACAACAAAGCTCTTACTGTATTTATATGCCTCATGTTTGCATTGGTGAAATCATTAGTGATAGTGCAGAAACTGCGTTGCAATGATAAGATCTTTCACACGATCAACAGACTGTCATCTGCTCAGTGCTCATCACTGCAACCTTTTATGTGATGGTAATAGATCTAAATACTTAAAAAACTTCTCATGATTCGTTAATCCAGATAGCTGTAATAGTAAAAATGTATAATAGCTGTAATAGTAAAAGTTTTCCAGATAGTTCCACATGTAATGCCAGATATTTCATATGCAAGCATGTCAGCCAATCACAGCAGAGGGCGTTTACACTGAAGTCTCTCAGCAGACACGCCCCTTCAAACAGAGAGTTCAAACCAGGGAATGAAATCAGGCTAGGAAATATGCCTTTTATTTCTAAATTATAACAATTTTTGATCTAAAAAACATACTAACATTATAAGGGCACCCCTGGAAACATTATAAAATAATAAAAATA